>CM076583.1:1086544379-1087144379 GCA_034641835.2 Pinus albicaulis
GTAGACTTTCTTGACTTGATCATGTTATAGATATAGTTACTACCATTGGAAGTATGGCCTTCTACCAAAATGAAGAACGGATTAAAGTTTACCAAATGCTTTTGAACACATCTCAACCCATTGCACAGTTTGGTAATTTGTATAGGGTAATGTCAATCAGACACTATGCGGTGGGTACATTTTCAATCTTTACTATTTTACTATAATGATGGTGTTTTCAACATGGAAGCCGGAGCTGTAGCCCAACTGGTGAAGGATGACAGTTTTCTTTCACAAGCCTCAGAATCTCTCATTCTGATGATGTGGAGGAGATAGCCTGAGAATCTCTCATTCTGTCATGATGAGGAGGAGAATGACAGTGATGCTGCTGCTCTGCTTTGGGCTTAAAGTCCCTGAGAATATGCGAATCTTATCAGCAGAATGAATGATATCATTACCTTTTTTATCAGTCCAAATTGCTGGTGTCTTCACATATTTTCTCTTGAAATAATGATCTGATCACTGTTTACTTAATATTGATTACGGAATGATATAAAACTTGGAAACTGTTTTCTTTGAGAACCATAGAATATGTTGTGCTTCTTGGGATTATTTACTTCAAGAATGGGTAGTATCAAGTTGCCTTAGTCAAACCAACTCATACAGTTTTAACCCCTGGGAACACTATAAAACATTCCATATTCTAAAAAATATAGTAGATATTCAATTTATTAAGGAGATGAAATATAAATATCTGGCATACAACATTGAATCCAACAGCACTTGAACTTTCACTATGAAAAGTACTTGGTAGTAATTTTGTGATTCCCTACTGATTTTCTTTCATCCTCTGCCCAGCAGTGAGATTGAAGTCGTAACTGTTGTCAGATTTCGAGGAAATTGGCTATTTCTTTCAAAGCCCCATTTCGTGATTGATAAAAAATGTAGTCTTATCCATGACTTGGCAACCTATTAAGGCACAAACAGTTCCCACTAATAAAGTTTATAAACATAGAGCTCAAATTCAAGGGATTAGTGTTTTCCCCTATGAATTGCTAAGTTTTTGCAATTTATTTTTAGAACATTCTTTAAGTTACCAAAGAAGAAATCGGGAATTAAGAAAATCGGGAACAAATTCCATTTTTCCATATTAGGGTCATCACAAAACAGAGTCAAAATGAGGAACTCGTATGGAACAATCCTAAAATCCTGTACTTCAAGAAATTAAATTCTAGACTTTCTTGACTCGATGATGTTATAGATATAGTTACCACTATTGAAGTAATAAGTTGGTTTTAGTAATCAAGGAATCAACCATAAATGTTGTGCTTACTCATGTTCTTCAAAAGCCCCATTTCAGATTGATAAAAATGTAGTCTTATCCATGAGTTGGAAACCTATTAAGGCACAAAATTATAATCCACCATTGCAAGTTTATTAACTTAGGATCTATTATAAGTGGCAGGGATTAAATTTCAATTTTTGTAAGTGTACAATTTTACTTGTTTAAAATGCACTGTGGCAACTGCTTTATAAATTGTTCCATATTTGCAGATAGAGCTCAAATTCAAGGGATTAGTGTTTTCCCCTATGAATTGCTAAGTTTTTGCAATTTATTTTAGAACATTCTTGGTTGGTTAAATTCTAGACTTTCTTGACTTGATGATGTTATAGATATAGTTACTACCATTGGAAGTATGGCCTTCTACCAAAATGAAGAACGGATTAAAGTTTACCAAATGCTTTTGAACACATCTCAACCCATTGCACAGTTTGCTAATTTGTCTAGGATAATGTCAATCAGACACTATGCGGTGGGTACATTTTCAATCTTTAGTATTTTACTATAATGATGGTGTTTTCAACATGGAAGCCGAAGTTGTAGCCCAACTGGTGAAGGATGACAGTTTTCTTTCACAAGCCTCAGAATATCTCTTTCTGATGATGTGGAGGAGATAGCCTAAGAATCTCTCCTTCTATCATGATGAGGAGGAGAATGACAGTGATGCTGCTGCTCTGCTTTGGGCTTAAAGTCCCTGAGAATCTGCGAATCTTATCAGCAGAATGAATGATATCATTACTTTTTTTATCAGTCCAAATTGCTAGTGTCTTCACATATTTTCTCTTGAAATAATGATCTGATCACTGTTTACTTAATATTCAGTACGAAATGATATAAAACTTGGAAACTCTTTTCTTTGAGAACCATAGAATACGTTGTGCTTCTTGGGCTTATTTACTTCAAGAATGGGTAGTATCAAGTTGCCTTAGTCAAACCAAGTCATACAGTTTTAACGCCTGGGAACACTATAAACATTCCATATTCTAAAAATAGAGGATATTAAATATATTGCTGAGATGAAATATAAATATCTGGAATACAACATTGAATCCAATAGCACTTGAACTTTCACTATCAAAAGTACTTGGTAGTAAGTTTGTGATTCCCTACTAATTTTCTTTCATCCTCTGCCCAGCAGTGAGATTGAAGTCGTAACTGTTGTTAGATTTCGAGGAAATTGGTTATTTCTTCAAAGCCCCATTTCAGTATTGATAAAAAATGTAGTCTTATCCATGACTTGGCAACCTATTAAGGCACAAAATTATAATCCACCATTGCAAGTTTATAAAGATAGAGCTCAAATTCAAGGGATTAGTGTTTTCCTCTATGAATTGCTAAGTTTTTGCAATTTATTTTAGAACTTTCTTGGTTACCAAAGAAGCGATTGGAACAAATTCCATTTTGCATTAGGTCATTATTAAAACATTTCGTGAACCTGTAGGAAATAATCCCATCCACTGTGTATCTTCAAGAAATTAAATTCTAGACTTTCTTGACTTGATGATGTTATAGATATAGTTACTACCATTGGAAGTAATAAGTTGGTTTTAGTAATCAAGGAATCAACCATAAATGTTAAAGCGACTACGTTTCAAAGCCCCATTTCAGGATTGATAAAAAATGTAGTCTTATCCATGACTCGGGTAACCTATTAAGGCACAAAATTATAATCCACCATTGCAAGTTTATTAACTTAGGATCTATTATAAGTGGCAGGGATTAAATTTCAATTTTTGTAAGTGTACAATTTTACTTGTTTAAAATGCATTGTGGCAAATTCTTTTCAAATTGTTCCATATTTGTAGATAGAGCTCAAATTCAAGGGATTGGTGTTTTCCCCTATGAATTGCTAAGTTTCTGCAATTTATTTTAGAACATTATTGGTTACCAAAGAAGCAATTGGAACAAATTCCATTTTGCATTAGGTCATCATTAAAACATTTCCTAAACCTGTAGGAAATAATCTCGTCCACTGTGTATCTTCAAGAAATTAAATTCTAGACTTTCTTGACTTGATGATGTTATAGATATAGTTACTACCATTGTAAGTAATAAGTTGGTTTTAGTAATCAAGGAATCAACCTTAAATGTTGTGCTTAATCATGTTGATGAAACTACAATGTATATGTTGCTCGCAGTTTAGATGTCGCAAAAACATTATTGTGGATATAATGACAAAATATTCCGCTACTTGCAATGCCATGCCATGGATACACATATTATAAATGAAGAGTTGGATACACATTGCTTAATCATGTTCTTCAAAGCCCCATTTCAGGATTGATAAAAAATGTAGTCTTATCCATGACTTGGCAACTTATTAAGGCACAAAATTATAATCCACCATTGCAAGTTTATAAAGATAGAGCTCAAATTCAAGGGATTAGTGTTTTACCCTATGAATTGCTAAGTTTTTGCAATTTATTTTAGAACATTCTTGGTTACCAAAGAAGGAATTGGAACAAATTCCATTTTGCATTAGCTCATCATTAAAACATTTCCTGAACCTGTAGGAAATAATCCCATCCACTGTGTATCTTCAACAAATTAAATTCTAGAGTTTCTTGACTTGATGATGTTATAGATATAGTTACTACCATTGGAAGTAATAAGTTGGTTTTAGTAATCAAGGAATCAACCATAAATGTTGTGCTTAATCATGTTGATGAAACTACCATTTATATGTTGGTCGCAGTTTAGATGTCGCAAAAACACATTATTGTGGATATAATGACAAAATATTCCGCTACTTGCAATGCCATGCCATGGATACACATCTTATAGATGAAGAGTTGGATACACATCTTATGAACTTGAACAGAAACAAAACTGTTCGGAGAGAAAAATACAGGGCAGGCAGAGCCCTCAACAAAACTGTACTGAGAGCAAAATACAGGGCAGGCAGACAGTAACCCAACAGGATTATTTTTAAGGAACAAAGACTGGTCCACGTTAGTAACATTTGAATAAGTTAAACTGCAACCAATACCTGTTTCTAATGTACTAGTCCAACAAGTTGACAGTGGGTGGATTACGTAAGTGTTGCCTCTTAGCTTTCCCACTAAGGTTAGGACTTATCCTGTTTGGTGAGAGTTTGAGTTGCAGAGAGAGTGTTTCATCATTAAAAAAAATTATGTGTCTGCTTATGATCTCCCTTGACTGTGACAAGAAATCTTTACAGACTTCCCCACCCTCAATGGCTAAAGTGCTCATGTACATTCAACTACCCTGTTGATAAAAGGCAATAAATGGCTTGTTATTTTAAAGGATGCGACTTCGAAATGTAACAAAACTGTCGTGAGAGAAAACACAGTAAGTGCGCAGCCCTCAACAAAACTCGTACCGAGAGCAACACAGGTGTACCGTATAGTAACCCGACATGGACAAATATTTTTAAGGAACAAAGATCGGGTGCACTTAGTAACATTTGAATGTTAAACGCAAACTAACACTGTTTAATGTACTGTCCAACAAGTTGACAATGGGTGGATTACGTAAGAGTTGCTCTCTCTTAGCTTCCACCAAGGTTAGGACTTATCCTCATGGTGGAGAGTTTGAGTTGCGTAGAGAGTGTTTCATCATTAAAAATTTGTCCGTTTATGATTCCCTTTGATCGGTGATGAAATCTTTACTAGCTCTACTAATGGCTAAATCAAGCCATGTACATCTAATCTTATCTTCACATAAAGGCAATAGTCATTGTTATTTTGTAGTTAATGTGCGGCTTTGTATATGGTTAAATCTAATCAGTATATAATCCTAACACCTTTATTGCCCAATAACATATCAGTTATTTTTTTCCTTCATATTTTTTACCATCTTAAAACTTGTTCCCATTATCTGTAACTCTTTATGGTTTGAAATACTTTTTCTCCCATACCTACTCAAATCAACCCTCAGAGTTCAGAATACTCACCAAAATACTACTCACACAATTCAACAGAACGGTGGAGACATAGGAAAATAGAGGTTGTTTTGTTGGTACAGGGCAATCAAGGAGACATAGGAAAATAGGGGTTATTTTGTTGGTACAGGGGAATCAATTCTCAATGAAATTTAAGTCTACAAGTAAATTTGGAGGAGAGATTTCATATTTCGTCAATAACCACTTGAGTTAACCATCTGAGCTCAAAAGGTTCAATTGCAGACTTAACAGTTTGCAACAATTTGACAGTGGGTGGATTACCTAAGATTTTCCTCTTAGGTTTCCCACACTGTGGGAAATGCAAAGAAAAGTTGGGTTTTTTTTGTATTTTACTTCTGTTATTGGAAACAATTTATCCTAATGCACTGTGGCAAATGCTTTTGAAATTGTTCCATATTTTCTTATGTTAGATCAATGTATTCGGGTTGCAATCTGCTTTAAAACTACAGGGGTGCATTTCTAGTGTCTTCACATGCCAGATTCTATCATACTTTATAGATAGGTAGGTACAATCCTCGTTTGACCTAAACTGCTCATGTACATTCAACTACCTTGTTGATAAAAGGCAATAAATGGATTGTTATTTTGTAGTTAATGTGCATCTTTGTATATGGTTAAATCTAATGAGTATATAATCCTAACACCTTTATTGCCCAATAACATATGAGTTATTTTTTGCCTTCATACTTCGGATAGTGATAGTATCCCTAGAACTAACAACTGTTTCGTCCAATGAATCCTCTTTTTTTGGAGGTTCTCCCAAGTCAATAGTTCTTGGAGGACATATATGGATCCCCTGTTTTAATACCCTGCAGGTGGAATAGTCCTTTTGCATGTAGACAACTAATTAAATTAGTGAGCTTTTTCTTAATTATTTTGTGTGAAGTTGGCATGGCCGGGTATGTTCACTATGCCTAATGATTCTCTTGAAAGGTACACATTCTGTTATACTCTATAGATAGGTAGGTTTAAAGTAGTTAGTGTAATGATTATTTAATCCAATCTCAATGCACTTGGTAATTCTGCACCTTGAACATTATTCAAGTTCAATGAAATATGGAATCTGTAACTCTTTATGGTTTGAAACACTTTTGCTCCCATACCTACTCAAATCAACCCTGAGAGTTGAAAATACTCACCACAATACTACTCACACAATTCAATAGAAAGGTGGAGACATAGGAAAATAGAGGCTGTTTTGTTGGTACAGGGCAATCAAGGAGAGATAGGAAAATAGAGGTTATTTTGTTGGTGCAGGGCAATCAATTCTCAATGAAATTGAAGTCTGCAAGTACATTTGGAGGAGAGATTTCATATTTCGTCAATAACCGCTTGAGTTAACCATCTGAGCTCAAAAGTTTCAATTGCACACTTATCAGTTTGGAACAAGTTGACAGTGGGTGGATTAGCTAAGAGTTGCCTCTTAGCTTTCCCACACTGTGGGAAATGATTTCTAAATTGTTCCATATTTTCTTATGTTAGATCACTGTTTCCGGGTTACAATCTGCTTTAAACCTACAGGGGTGCATTGCTGGTGTCTTCAAATATTTTATCTTGAAATAATGATTTGATCAGTGTTAAATTAATATTCACTACGGAATGATATAAAACTTGGAAACTGTTTTCTTTGAGAACCATAGTATATGTTGTGCTTCTTGGGCTTATTTACTTCAAGAATGGGTAGTATCAAGTTGCCTTAGTGAAACCAAGTTATACAGTTTTAACCCCTAGGAACACCCTCCTTAGTTTACGAACCTTTTTTCTTGGCCCTAAAGTAAGAGGCAAGGGCAACAAGTTGACAGTGGGTGGATTACCTAAGAGTTGCCTCTTAGCTTTCACACTAAGGTTAGGACTTATCCTATTTGGTGAGAGTTTGAGTTGCAGAGAGAGTGTTTCATCATTAAAAAAAATTGTGTGTCTGCTTATGATCTCCCTTGACTGTGACAAGAAATATTTATAGACTTCCCCACCCTCAATGGCTAAACTGCTCATGTACATTCAACTACCCTGTTGATAAAAGGCAATAAATGGCTTGTTATTTTGTAGTTAATGTGCGGCTGTGTATATGGTTAAATCTAATCAATATATAATCCTAACACCTTTATTGCCCAATAACATATCAGTTATTTTTTGCCTTCATATTTTTTACCATCATAAAACTTGTTCAACCAAAATTAGAATCAGAATTGCCTCCAATTATAGTGATAGTATCCCTAGAACTAGAAGATATTATTTTACTATATCATTTACTTTTTTATATTCAACATAATCATTAGTTTTCAGTTAACTAAGATTTACCTACAAATGATCCATAATTTTTATATATCAAAATTTAGATTAATCTACAAAAAACTAACTTTGTAAAGGAATAAGTATATCTTAATCCATCGTTTCTAAATAAACCTATAGTTTTAACTTCTCATGTACACAAAAACTAACTTTAAAAAGCAATAAGTATATCTTAATCCATCATTTCTAAATAAACCTATAGTTTTAACTTCTCATGTAGTTCTATAGGAAACGTAATTATACATGTAACTCAAAACCATATATAAAGATTTCTTAATTATTACGTGTATCTCTGTTTTCAGAAAATGACAACAAATCTTATCGAAAAATGCCATTCCCTTAATGCTCTCGAGGAAAAGTCATATTGCGAATTCTACAAATCGTTGAACTTGAACGTATTGCATCAATGCAAAGTTCAACAATACGATATCGCAACGCCATCTCTGATGGCACACATATGAAGCGCCTTATGCTTCAGATAACTTTCAATGACCTCGTTGAAGCAAGCTTGCTTCAAAAAGGTTCAATTATACATGTGAAAAATTGGACTACTTCAACTATTGGTCCATCATTGTAAGTTTTTACACAACTCTTACTTAAAAATTTACATATTTCCTTCATATCACTTTGAATTCTAACAAGTGTTCTTATTACTATAATTTACCATGTAGGTCAATAAGTCTATTAGACTTCGACATTTGTATTACATCTCGCACCTTTATTTGGTATTCCAAAAAATCGAGTATCCCGGTCACTTCTCAAGAAGAAGATCCATCGTCATCGACCCAACAACCTTCTCGAAAAGGCACTGCACCCTTTCTGACATTCCTACTGCATCCATTACACCAATTCAAATTCCAATCAAAGCAATAAATCCTTACCATTCAAACTGGTGCATAAAAGGATATTTTCAAAGAAAGACACCTCTTCGACAATTTCAAAATCAATATGGTCTCGGCAAAGTGTTTGGCTTCGACCTCTACGATACGTGAAGGTGGGGGAAATACACATTACATGTTTCAACAATGTTGTCGATTCTTTCTTCGACAAAATCCAAGTTGGAAATGTGTACATTGTCTCAAAAAGGCAATGTCAAAATGGCTAATAAACAATATAACTCGAGTTAAACAATGAGCGGGAAATTTTGTTAAATGCTACATCTACCATAGACCATGTTGCCAACGAACATAGATTCAACCCAACGAGTGCATTTCAATATGAAATCAATCAATGATATCGGAACAACAAACGTCAACTCCATTGTTGATGTTCTTGGTACATGTACTAGCATTTCCAATCCATGCACCATACATAGAAAAAGACGACTTAGAAGTTACAAAATGAAGCAAGAATCTTCAAGACATGTCCGGATATAACATGGATGCAATCCTTTGAGGAGATAATTTTGATGGTGTATCGAAAGAAATTTCCAGACTTATGTACTACGTGGAAATTATCCCATCATAGCAATCAAGTCTCGCTCGTGTTGCCGAATTTAATGGAAAAAAATGTCGGTACTACAACAAGATCAATTATTCTTGTAGATCCCGACATGGAAGAGGCTCATGTCCTAAATTCATGGTTTAGAAAAGAAGGTTCCACTACAACTTCTACACCACCGACAAGAAGATATTCTACCTTATTTTGGCCATCAACCCAAAAATAATAACGATGCGGATATTTACAATATCGAGTCCCTCGGATATAGTCTGCATTCTACCAAGTCAAGGGAACAATTACAAAAGTATGGATGGACAATTTTTATTCCCTATCATGCCCATCTATTGTGGATAAGAAAAAATGCATGAAGAAACTCATTCCAAAGAATGCAAGCACATGGTTTTGCCCTAAATGAAACACCGAAGTAACCGATCGTGATTACGAGATACTTACTAAATATAGATATACAAGATCACACTCGGTCAATTGCTTTCAATAGTTGTTTTCGAAGACGCGAGCGTCTACAATTCTTGGAGTTAATGCAAAGGACTTCTATTTGTTATCTCGAGGATCCCTGATGTAATAAAGGAAATTGTCTCGAAATCACTCGGATAGATCACATCTTCACACTATCTCGCGAAGACGAAACATTTAGAGACATACCACGCTTGAAATGTGTTTTCATCAAAAGAAGAGAACTTGCAATTCTCAAACGGAATGCAACAATATCCTCCAAGCAATCAATAAAATTTCAATATCATAGATAAATATGATTACAAGTACTATCATAGACAAAATATGTGTTATTATGGTGTATGGTTACTACATCTCAGCCCAATTGTAAACAATATGTCATGGCATAAAAGACACTTGGTTTATGTCTTCCAAAATCATAATCTATTTTCTTAACTATTACTATGAATTTACCAGTTGGTATTTACACAGAGAGAAATTATGTGTTACGTTACGTGCAAATTATCTCTCCACAACATATTATATTGTAATATGTCATCAATGTAATGTTTGTGGCAAATCTATTTGAAACATGTGTTATTGGGTATTCGATCAAAAATAGTCTTCCAATCTAACTTAACTCTATCGCTTTTGCCAAAACGGACTCAAATATTCCTCTATAGTTACAAATCACTAAAACTTATTCTCAAACACATTGTTTGAATAATATATTAACAAAATTAAATTGTAAACTTCAAATTCTTTTTTCCCCTTCCATACAATAACATGGTTGCTATCTCTCCAACTAACATTGTCACTCCATCTCAATACTTCAACTTTTCGCCTATTAACAAATCAACCAACTTTACACATTACATATCCAATTACATTCATATACATCTCTAAAATACTTAAATATAATCTCAAACATATTGTTATCAACAAGTTACACATCTTATTATCTTCCCGTATAGCTAGGAATTACTAAAACGTCATTTCAAACACGTTGTTCTAATAACATATTAACAAAAATAAATTGCAAAGCTTTCAATTTCTTTTTTTTCCCCTTCCATACAATAACATGGTTGTTCTCTTTCCAACTAACATTGTCACTCCATCTCTCTTTCATGTAGGTGCATTAACTTGTCGAATGTCTACTACTTCTAATGATGAACGTGCGCGAAGATACAATGCAGCAAATAAAGAACAAATAAATGCATGTCGACGTGCAGCTTATCATGCTAAAAAAGCCTTCAAAGATTCCCAAACAAACAAAAGGCAAAAGAAAAGTGAAAATTCATTGTCAAGAACATACGATGGAAATTCACAATTTCCATCAAACAATTCTCACTTCGAAAAAAATTCTCTTTCCCAATTTACAATTCTACCATCTTCTCATCAAACCACTCTACCAAATTCATCCACAGCTCATTCGCCACCACACTCCATGCCACATGCTTTCGACGATGCTCAGAATAATGATGCTCAAACAAATTCATCCATACCTCATTCAACCCCTCCATCCATTACACATGCTTTCAACAACGTTCATACTAATGATGCACAACGTGAATTACATTTACAAGAATTGATGAGCTTGCACCCTAAATCACCATGCTCCATTTGCCTTGAATCCTATCCCGGAATCCATATCCGCATGTCGAACCAAATCTATTGTTGCTACGGATGCATGTACAGAGCATTCACCGTTTCTCATTATCAAATAACATGGACCCTAGTCCTCAACCACTGTCTTGGCTGCGCTTTCACAAATAGAAGAAATTCTTATTGCTAGGGTTAACCCTATCATCCAAGTAACACATGCACGTGGTGGCCAATATAAATACGCGGCCACACAATTTGCTTTCCACAAGACATTACGTGAAATAGCATGCATGTTGCCACGACATGTTGAAGACTTGGATATTTTTAATCGTCACCGTCAAGTAATGAAAATCAAGCCTATGATCGCATTGTAAGTAGACATCGAGTTCTTGCCGCATTAGAATACAAATTGACAAATGATCCTTACTATAGGAATGCTCGCATTGATAACAATGCACTTGCATCATTACGAGAACTCTCAACCGAGTATCTGCCTCCTTGACATTCCAATACCACGGATCCAACTACTCAACTTGTCAATTAAAACACCATTTGCCCCATGAAGATTCAGTAGACCAATACCCACACCATACATCATCATTCATTCCCACTATACCTAATAGAAAAATGAAATCCAAGAAATACAACATTATTTACATGCATACAACCACGATTACTACTTTCGCTACAATCCAATGGCCACTCAATAAGCTTATCCCCAAATCAATGAATACAACACGGAAGGTATACTCTCTATGGCTTTTCCCAACCCCTATTCCCGTAGGAGAGCTGCATTACCTAATCAACCAAGAATAAAGACGAGTGCAATTACATGAATACGCACTTCATCTCGCATTACCATGATAACGATTTGGCAAGCACCCTCGCTTCCGCTACTACATATACAATGCGATGATGCGTCATCGTGATCAAGCAACAACATCCTTCTTTGTGAAAAAGAAACATTGGAGATGACTTCCCAACATCAATCCAAGAATTGAACATCGATTACAACAATTTCCAAAGCGACAAATGCGCGAACAAGTGATGCGTTTCGGAAAGCTTCTCTACGTGGCACAAGATCTTTTTGGCACAAAGCTAAAAATGGAAATCGACGGACATGCATATCTCAACTCGACTGCCCAACTTTCTTCTTCACATTAAGTGCATGTGAGTACAAAATAGCATGATCTTCATGCAATCATGCATGAAATTCCACCTTCGATCTTACATACAACGAAATGGAGGAATGATAACATTATCTCTAATCCCCACTTAACATCTACTATGTATGCACCACGATTCACAATATTTCGTGAAGTTATCTTGGAAAAACACTTGCAAACAACGGACTCATCTGTACATGTATACACTCTACCACATTACTTTCATAATTCTTCATACGTCAACCTCCTTCCATTTCAAAAATTTCCTAACAAAAAAAACATCCTTCGCAGTGTATGAGATAGCAACATATAGGATCAACACACATCCATGGCTTCCTCTCGGGATACAAAATGCACTCGATACGGATACTCTTAAGCCCCTGGATAACATAGCCGTGATTGATAGTGCTAAACAATTCTTCAACAAATACATATCGGCTTGGAACCCTGGCTTTCTACAATTTCTAACCAATCAATTTCTCAAACAAATTTAGAAGACACTCTTATTGTCTACGTCGAAATATTCTTAGAAACAATCCTTTTGATGATTATGTCCAACTTATCAATTGCATTGAGAGACACACAAAATGCACGGAGAAAAGACATGCCCTCGGGGGAAAAAAGCTCTTCATTCAAATGCTTGATATAAAGCACCTTGGGAATTACATGCACATTCCTCCTTGTTCATTGACTCCAATGGCCAAAAAACATACACTCCTGCTAGCAATGATGATCGACTAAATACCCATAACCCTACCATCCTATCTATTTGGCGTGCAAATATTGATTGCCAATCAGTACTCTCAATCCATGCCGTTCGGAAATATATTGCAAAATATGCATCCAAAGCAGAAAAAAAATCTGAAACATTCCATGACATGCTACGTAGAATTGTACTTGCTTCACCTAATGTTGACCCAGCAACATCTGCATTAGTAAAATTCCTTCGAAACTCTTGTCGATCGTGACATAGGAGCACAGAGAAACATCGTCATATGATACGGAAATTACCACTAACAGCACATGCAGTAGTCGCTCCTTCTTCCCATTAAATGTAAGCCAACAAATCTATATGCGCCTTCAGAGAATAACACCATGACTCCTCCATCACCACACTTCGCAGTACATACATCCATCGACCATCTACCTTAGAATCCATATCACTCTATAGAAATAGCAAGATCATGGTCATATGATCCCAGTCGTAAGACAAACAAATGGAAAAAAAAGACCCGAACAAGCAATTCTTCGTATCATACCGCGCTACTCCTCAATACCATCCACAACCGACTCTTCTTATGCTGACTTACGCAGAGTTGAACTTGTAGCTACGAAACCATTTCGCCATATAGCGTAGTGACATAGAAATTTTGCTATTGAAGAATTTATCAGAGAAATTAGCAAAGCATTTCGTCCATTCTACAAACCTTGGCATCAACATCGGACACTATACGATATCGATCCTCCTACGAAAATGATAACACAACTACTCAAAGAATTCCATCCTCCGTAAAGCATGGACCTAAACGACTGGGAATTACTCTCTCGGTTGTACCCTACGGACAAATTTGCTCATAAATGACGATTCGAATGCTTGGTCTTCGTGATTTCGATGACAACCATAGTGGAATGCTACAACTATTCCATTGCATCTCAAAGAAATAGGCACACATTTCATTGAGAATAATCGCTCTCTCCATGTCGCATTATTCAAACAAATACGGATACTTTAATGTGCCTTAGCTCATTATCTTCAATGCAGAAAAAAAGCTCTGGGATGATTATTTGTGCTCACTCCGGTAAGAAGGATATCTTACCTACTCTCTTAATGATAATACAAGGCACTTCTTTGGACTCGGAAATCCCTTCTTATAAATTGCATCTGAGAGAAATGTCGCATAGCAACGCTCGGGACCTTCACCGATCATGCTCCTCAGCCCTCTACGGGTGTCGCGGCATTCAACATACAAGTATACGACAATCCATTCCGCTCTCCACCTTCCACTAAAAGATCTTACACCATTAGAAGGCAATGCTCTTGCAAAATTTCAAGAAGAACTCAAGCATATTAGGTACATACTAATTGATGAAATGAGCTTCATTGGACCTAAACTTCTTCACGAAGTTGATCAACGTCTTCGTGAGACATTTCCTTTAAAAAGAAACTTTCCATTCAGCGGATTTGTTCGATCATATTAGTTGGTGATCTCGGGCGATTTACCACTAAATCAAAGACATACCACTATATGCGAGAGACAAGTTATGGAACCGCATTGTGGAACACATTCCTGACGATCATCACATTGGACAAAATATTTCGTCAACAAGGTCGAGCAGTTGCTCAGAGTTATTTTCGAAACGTCCTCCAAAACATTAGAAATGCAAATCCAACAATCGAGGACTACAACATCATTATGACGCATACGGACTCTTTCTTGTGCGAAGATGAAATACTGATCTTTCCATGATTCTATACATCTATTTCCAACAAACGCTCAAACATTGGAGCATAACAAGAAAATGATCAAATCTTTAAACACTCTAGTTGCAAGATCAATCGTGAGAAGACGACACCACATATTCTACATTCTTTTCGGAGGAAGAGCAACTAGAGAAAATTGTCTACCTCTCGCAAAGGGCAAAAAGTAATGTTGACTTCCAACCTTTGGGTTTTCGAATCGAGGGGCTTATTAATGGTTCCCTCGGAGAAATCATATCCATCTTCTACAAGGAATCAACTTCACCTCCACAACTCCCAACATTTGTAGTTGTTGAATTTCCAAAATACATCGGGCATCCTTGGGATGAAACAAACTCAACTCACTTGCCGATTCCAACAATAAAAAGAAACGGTCGTACGCAAATTCCACTAAAAATGGCTTGGGCTTTAACTATACATAAATCTCAAGGTATGACTCTCCAACAAGCAACAATAGACATTGGAAAAGACCCGAACGACAAGGCCTCACGTTCACGAGCAATTTCGAGAGTCCCTTCACTACGGAGTCTCCAAATTTGCCACTGCATTCAGTTTCGATTGTTTTCATGAAAATGAAAGACAACAAAAATATTGCTCATGAGAAAACAAGCAAAAGAAACGTCTTCGTTCAATGTCTTCTACAAACGACCAACTCCATTCCATCGTTAACATCAAAAAAAGGTTTACACATATCATCACCTCCATAATATTCTCATCAAATATCATTTCTACATGATTACCAAAAACTTCATTTACTCATTATTAATACATAATTTTAAAAAAATTAATTTAGTTACATAATTTTTTATTACTTCATATTTAACATTTTCTATCTTGAAACATAACACATGGACTCAAAGATATCACATGCTACAAAACCTTTGCATTCCAAATCTAACATCTCAGAAAAGGTTTCCAAATATTATAAACTCCAAAAAAATTTAATCACACAACATTTCTAACTCCTAACATTAACCTTATTCTATCGATTATTACTAAATGGTTCAAAATATACATTCTTGATATAATGCTTACCTATTTGCATCTAACAATTTCTTTCTTTTGAAACGAGGTAACATGGATTCTACGGATATCAGCTACTAGCAAAAACTATAAGCAGTGGAGATAGATTCAACAATTCATTCATTGCAGGAGATACAAAAAGGTTCACTCCCAGTACCAAATCCAAATGTGCCACTATACAGTACTACGACCAACTATAGATTTATTACTTAAAATAAAATCTACTATCAAACGTATAGTCCACATGTACTGAACGAGATAAATTGAGAAAAAGCGAGAGCGAAATGGCAATCAGAAATAGGCACATTTCAATTCCAAATAAATCTCCAAACTAGTGTTCGATCGCCATCAGTAGACACCGCATCTACGACTGAACGTTTTAATCATATATACGGGTACTTCAATTTCAATCACTATTATTTCTTTATAATAAATTCACAAAAAAAGCTCATTGAAGTCAACTTCAACAATGTATTTTCCATTTCGAAATAATTATATATTCTTCTAACTTACTCTTTGCAGGTTCCTTACTACATCGAAGATATCTCCTCAATCTTCACCAAGCTCGGCATCAATCATTCTCTTCATGATACACATGTAATCTTCTACAAAAAAACATAATATCATTGCAAAATACTAACATGCAATGTACATTTCTACAATTGCACATTCTTCAAAATAACATGTCAAACATTGTACATTCTTATACTCTCACGTAATATAAATAAATTTACATCACTTAACCTTTCCATTACATATTCAGCTTATTCTCAACAACATAATTGTGTATTCTTTTTTAGTATCATATTTTTTTACAATATTATAACTCCGAATAAATATAAAAAACTTCAAAATGCCTATATCAAACATTATACATTCTATATACATATCTCCAATGACATTAACATATATCAAATTACACCTCAATCTCATTCTACCATCTTCCTTACAGCGTTTCCTTCCTATACTGCAACATTAGAGTGGCAATTGCTAGCTTTATATTTATATAATAATTGCTAGCTTTATATTTATATAATATTTTAATTATGATTAGTTTTATATTTATATAATATTTTAATTATGATATTGATAGATTGAAAAAGAAAAAGATTTCATAATTATAATATCCCAAAAAGACAATATTGTCATTGATATTGATAAATTTCATAATTATACTATCCCAAAAAATTATGATAGTGATAGATTTCGGAATTATAAAAAAATCTCAATCTCAGTCACAACCATAGTTCTATATTTCATAATTATAATATCCCAAAAATCATAATTATAATATCTCAGTCTTAGTCACAAGACTAGTTCTATATTTCATAATTATAATATCCCAAAAAATTATGATAGTGATAGATTTTGGAATTATATAAAAATCTCAATCTCAGTCACAACCATAGTTTTATATTTATATAATATTTTAATTATGATATTGATAGATTGACAAAGAAAAAATTTCATAATTATAATATCCCAAAAGACAATAGATTTTGGAATTATATAAAAATCTCAATCTCAGTCACAACCATAGTTTTATATTTATATAATATTTTAATTATGATATTGATAGATTGACAAAGACAAAGATTTCATAATTATAATATCCCAAAAGACAATATTGTCAATGTATTGTCAGTTTTATATTTATATAATATTTTAATTATGATATTGATAGATTGACAAAATAAAAGATTTCATAATTATAATATCCCAAAAACTTATGGTAGTGATAAATTTCGGAATTATATAATAATCTCAATCTCTGTCACAACCATAGTTTTATATTAGTTTTATATTTCATAGTTTTATATTTGTATAATATTTTTATATAAAAATGTTATATTAAAAACTAAAATCACAAACATAATTATAAATAAAAATATTATATTAAAAAATAAAATATAACCAGTACTCATAACCACATGATACAATTGTAAGCATGTATTCATAACCATTTATTATACCATTTATCAATTTATAATAGCACATTATACCATTTATCATTTTATAATAGCACCATGTTTTGACGATCTCCATGGATTATCTTATGAAATCTCATGATCATATATACAAACTAAAACTAAAATGATATTTCCCTACAGAAAGAAGATACCATTATTCAAACATCATGCTGCACATGAGAAAATCCTGAATACAAACTAAAATGATATTTCCCTACAGAGAAAAGATACCATTATTCTACCATCATGCTGCACATGAGAAAATCCTGATTAACTTTATTGGACAAAAAGAAGTTATACTACACATTAATCTACAATCGTCCTGCACATGTCATGTGTCCAATAAGATATATATTGAAGTTCTTTTCTCATGTGTCCAATAAGATATATTGAAGAAGTTATACTACACTATCCTTTAAGAGAATGAAGGAAAGAGGAATGTACTTTATGCTTTAAGAGAATGAGGAAATATACATCCTGGGAGGAGATGCTTGAGCATTCCTGTGATAGGGAATGTACTTTATGCTTTAAGAGAATGAGGAAATATACATCCTGGGAGGAGATGCCTGAGCATTCCTGTGATATATTGAAGAAGTTATACTACACTATCCTTGAAGAGAAGGAAGGAAAGCGGGAGTGTACTCTATGCTTGAAGAGAATGAGGAAATATACATCCTGGAAGGAGATGCCTGAGCATTCCTGTAGGAAAGCGGGAATGTACTCTATGATTTAAGAGAATGAGGAAATATACAACCTGGGAGGAGATGCCTGAGCATTCGCGTTCCACTTGGGTGACTTTTATTCTCATCTTTGGTGAATCCTTTTTTATTCACTGGTGTAGCTCTTGTTGTATCATTCCTTGAAATTTTCTTCATCACTTTTGTTTCTGAATCCCCATCTATTGGCCCCTTTACCACGGTTTCACTATTAGTTTTTGGATCAGCAAGAAGGTTTTCATCATTTTTCACACCAAGTGAAGAGAACTTAGTCTGCAAAACAAAAGATGACATGACAGAATGAAATTAGTGGACTAATGTAATAAATATAATTTACTAAAAATGAGGATGATGCCTAGTGGCTTAGTAACATGGAGATGAATCAGGTTGGTTGAGTTCCAAAAGTCTACCAAATCTTATCTTCTTATCTTAATGTTGTGAGATGTGATTAATCCTAAAAGATGTGATTAATCAAATGTCCAGTTCGAAAAGTGGATCAAATCTGATCATATGATGTGATTAATCCTAAAAGATGTGATTAATAAAAACGTCCACCAAATCTGATCACATGATGTGATTAATCCTAAAAGATGTGATTAATAGAAACTTCCAGATTAATCACAAAACATTATAAATTATAATGATATTATAATTTACAATATAAATTAAACGTTATAACTTATAATGACATTATACTTTACAATATAAATTAAATATTAAATCTAAGATCTAACCTCGGCTGTGTCAAGCTGCCTAGGCATGGGAATGTGGTCATGAACACCTTTTTGGACACATTCCTCGTCCGGCAAGACCTGGTGCTTGTCTTCCTCAAAAATGTCAAAGCCATTCGCTGTATGAGATCCCTTCATATTAACAGTTGTTGCCTCTCCTGACCGAACAGAGGTTATCATGATTTGCTCTATATCCTCAGTCAGCTGCAAATCAGAAGTACTCAGTAAATAACTTTACATTATTACCAAATTAAGAGCAAATTGAACTGAATCAATCAATCAATCTATACCTTGGAGACCTTTTTTTCAAGGGATATTACGCGCTCCACAATATTTCCTTTGGCCTCTGTTTCAACGAGAACTGAGTTTATAGGCTTGCAGCGTTTCTCCAGACTTTTGGTAGAAGATGAGTTTTCGAAAGTCGGCTTAGCTGATTTCCCATTCGTGTTGGGAGCTGGAATAGAATGCCCACATGATAAACTTCTCTCCTCTAGATACGCAACCTGCACCAGTGCAGAAACATATAACATAACATTTCAGCTATCCTATAAATAATACTAACATGGTTCCCGCTTTTAAAAAATGAATTTATTTCGACTGTAAAACAATTATATGCTTTGAAGTTTAGGGTGGGAATCAAAATTTAAGCTTTTGGAGTCTCTGGAGTGTGGATACTTCACACAACGCAAACCATTAGAATTGTGAAGTGATTCTGAGCAGAGTTAACTGGAATTATGAAGTGATTATAAGTAGAATTAACTACTCAAAATTGGTTCATGATCGAAATCAAAATTATGGAGTTTTTTTTTGCCAGAATCAAAATTTATGTTTTTATGTTTTGGAGTCTTCGGGTTGAATATCGATCTTTGATCTTCATTAATGGATTTTAAAATCGAATCTTGATCTTTGTGAACGAGTTCTTTTATGCTCAAAATCAAAATTATGGAGTTTTTGGCCAGAATTAAAATTTATGTTTCGGATTTGATTAATATCTAATCTTGATATTTGTTAATTAGTTCTTTTGATTGCATATCTTTGTTGCACGTCTGTTCATTTGTTAATGAGTTCTGTTAATTTGTTAATGTGCTCTGTTAACTTCATGTATAGATTCAATATCTAGATGCATGTATATATAGATTAGATTCAAGACTCTAATATAGATACATAGATCCAATTTAACACCCTAATATAAATTAGATTCAACACCCAAATATAATATAAATATATAATATAGATATATAAATCCAATTCAATAGCTAGAGTTATAATATAAATATACAGATTCAATTCAACAGCTAGAGTTATAATATAAATATACAGATTCAATTTAACAGCTAGAGTTATAATATAAATATATAGATTCAATTCAACAGCTAGATTTATAATATAACTCTAGATTCAATTCAACAGTTAAGGGTTATAATATAAATATATAGATTCAATTTAACACCCAGAGTGACAGCTTATATATTCAAGCTCCAGAAGCATGTATAGATTCAACACTTTAGAGTTCTTTTGACTCAACTCCCAGATTTTTGACTGGTATAGATTCAACACCCATAATTCTTTTGACTTTTTGACTGCATGTATAGATTCAACACTCATAATTCTTATGGCTTTTTGACGGCATGTATAGATTCAACACTCATAATTCTTTTGACTTTCTGACTACATGTATAGATTCAAGACGCAGAATTCTGGCCGATCCGCTTATAATCCGGGCTGATCCGGGTCCTATCCATTGACTACTCGCTCATCCGCACCTTGGTATCATGGTATGGTATATTTCGGGGGCGGGGGCTACTCGATCAGTTGATCCCATACTTTCGGCCGAGAGTTATAAAAACTACAGAACAATATTTTTCCTCCGAGAAAACTCTCATTTGTAGGGGAGGGGTTAGTCTAGGAAACGCTAGGCAGGCCACCCCCTCTTACTTACACTCATTACTTATACTCACTAAATGAATACCCTAAACGCTAGGCAGGCCACCCCCTCTTACTTACACTCATTACTTATACTCACTAAATGAATACCCTAATATAGATATATAGAGAGATTCAATTCAACACCCTATTGAAAATACATGTATAGATTCAACACCCAGAATTCTTTTGACTGCATGTATAGATTCAACACCCTAATATAAATTGAATTAACACCCAGAATTCTTTTGACTGCATGTATAGATTCAACACCCTAATATAAATTGAATTATATTAATATTAGATTAAATCACCCTAGTATAAATTAGATTCAGTAGATTCAACACCATAATACCCTAATAATATAGATTAATATAAATTAGATTCAATAGATTCAACACCATAATACCCTAATATAATATAAATATATAGATTCAATTCAACACCCAAAATTGAAATTGTTTTTTTTGTTTTTTTGACTGCATGTATAGATAGATTCATTCAGATTCAACACCCGTATAGATTCAACATAGATTCAATACCTGTATATGTTTTTTTGGACTGCATGTATAGATTCAATACCCTAATATAGATTTAGATTCAATAGATTCAACACCCCTCCCTAATATAGATTTAGTGATATAGATTATACCCTGATAATAACGCAAATGCAAAAGTATTGATTTAGATATATAGATTATACCCTGATAATAATGCAAACGCAAAAATTTCTTGGCACTCTCCGTGATTGTCTATTGTTAATGAGTTCTTTATGATCAAAATCAAAATTATTATGGAGTTTTTATGATCAAAATTATGAAGTTTTTAAGCGTCTATTGTTAATGAGTTCTTTTATGATCAAAATCAAAATTATGGAGTTTTTATGATCAAAATCAAAATTGTGGAGTTTTTCGCCAGAATTAAAATTTATGTTTTGGAGTTGATCTTTGTTAATGGATTTTTAATATCGAATCTTGATCTTTGTTAATGAGACGTTCTTTTGCTGTATAGATTCAATACCCTGATAATGATAATAATGCAAATGCAAAAAATTCTGGGCACTCTCCGTGATTGTCTATTGTGAACTCTCATGGGCACTCAGGGAGAGCTCACAACTCAAAATTAATCAATTAGCCACTAGAATCGTGAAGTGGTTCATTATTGTCTAGAGTTAACAACTTAGAGTTCACAACTCAAAATTAATCAAGTAATTAGGCAATAGAATTGTGAAGTGATTTAGTAGAATTTGACAACATAGCATTGTAATTCCAACAAACCCTACAGAATTCTGGGGAAATTAAACACTGTATGGAAATTAAACACCTATAACAGATAGGCTACTGCGTTAATATATAAAATGCAAATTCTCTGCCAAAAAAAAACAGAATCATGGGAAAACCAATATTGTAAGTTTAAAAGATTAATAAGAATTGAAAGGCCCTTACAACTATTTCTAGACGATCCAGTCTGGTAAGAAGAGGAAAAGTGGTGGAAAACAAAGGAGAAGAAACTGGCTGTACCCTTTCCTTTACGCTGCTGGTTCCATTTCCATTCATAGCCCCATTATTTTCCTTTTCATTTGACTCATATGCCATTTGTTCACTATCTCTCTTACTAGACATGTTTACACAGCTTGAGTCAGCCTGCTCTGTTTCAACAGCATCACCAACTGCTTCAGTTACTGGCCCATTTATGTCAGAGTCCTGATTTTCAGAGATATGTTCTATGGTCCCATCATTATTTGCCTTGGAATCAATTTCCTGTTCAGAGCGATGGGTAGAGCTGAAACTCGCAAATTTCTGACAGTAGTTTTCAGGGGAGTCAGCTGTGGAAGTCATAGAATCAGTGGATTCGACCCCACATTCAAATTTTGCCGAGCTCTGAAGACCAGTACTGATCTCTGTAACAATCCCCACAGAAGCACAAGGATGTGTGCCAAATATGAAAGGTTCAGTGGGCCTAGGCTGGTTCTCCATTGTTAACTGAAATCAAAATAACAATGGCCTTATTCACCGAAACAAATAGCTTCCTTCTCAAGCCAAACCACCTGTCAGAATTCACAATACGTGCCCTCTGCATGTACACATCATTTTCCCAAACCTGTCACAAATAATAGATCTCTGGTAGCATAGGGACTTCTAGAGAAGCGCAGCACTGAGAAAATGGTAGATCCTACGTCACTTATTGTAGGCAATAGTAAATTTACTAGGATTCACCGCCATTGACATATTTTGGGTTGTGATCATGGGATGATGCAGAGGTGACAGAACTCAACTTTGTGGGATCTACAAAATCAAGAAACGAAACGTGTGCTTCCCTTACTCAGAAGAAGAACAATGTCGGCGAGATTTTTTTGGTTTTTTGAGTAATTGCAAAGGTCAATGAGATGTTGTGTCAGTTGGTGGAGTAATTGAAAAGGATCATGGGGGATGAGAGACCACTCGTTTCTGTCCCCAGCTGCGAATGAAACAAAAACTGTAAGACAACAACACTCCGTGTCCATCTTGATTTCTTCTGTGCGCAGACACGTCCTGCAAATTGGCTTCGTGGCGTTTACTCTTCACGGGCTTCAAAATTAAGGCCACCCACCAAATCAGGCAGCGATGATTCACAACTTACAAATATTGATATCTAATCGCATATTTTTTAATTTATCTATTATGGTCAGAGATATCACATATCTCATGGAGTCGTTCATTCAATGTCTCTTTCTCATATATCACTGTTACTTGGATTAGAAATATCAACTACCACATTCATCACTGTTACTTGGATTGGAAATATCAACTACCACTTTCATCACTGTTACTTGGATTGGAAATATCAACTACCACTTTCATGACAGTAATAAATTATCATGTGTCAGGTTTTATTACAACACTTATTTCTATTATTTATATTTAGTATATCTATTATAATTTATTTATAATTTTTTTAAGTTGGATTTTATATCTATTATATTTTGTATTTTTATTTAATTTAATTGAATTTTATAGATAAAGTTAATTTCAATGTTGAATAAAACATAATATTATCACATTTATTTTCACCTATGTGTAAATTTATATTAATTTTTTTCTTTAATGGTAGATTTATATTAATCTGAACTAAATATAATTTTTGTAATAATGTAAAAGATAAAATATGTATATGTAAAGTTAAATATGATGATGTAAAATGGAGACATGTAACTGGGATTTTCTTTTTAGATTTAAAATTAAATCTAATTTTTGTAATGATGTGGAAAATAAATTATTTACATGTAAAAATATGGTTAAAGATCATGATGTAAAAGGAGAAATGTAAAGGGGAAGAGGAGGTTTTGAGATATATGTTCAGCTTTAAATTATTGTAACATTTACAAATCTAATCAACAAAACAAATTGTTTCATCTAGAAAATCTTGATAACACAACTTTATGGCACCAAGGATGAAATTGGAAATAAATCTGGTACTCGAGGTTGAATACCATGAAGTGTAGAATCAATACCTAGCAACTCTCTATGTTGCTCTATGCAGGTCATATTAGAATGGTGGATAGGGAAGATGAACTTGTTTTGACCTTTTCACCATTTGGGAAGTATACTCTAAAGCTAGGATATATACATCTCAATGCAACCAGGGTTGATAAAGTGCTCAAATGGTGGTGGAAATCAGTTTGGCCCTCACAATGTCCGATGAAGGCTTACAACTTCATGTGGTGCATTCTTGAATCAAAAGTTCTAACATGGGACATCCTTCAAAGGAGATAAATGATAATGCCTCATTGGTGCACTCTTTGTAAGGCTCATGAGGAATTGATAGCACATTTATTCCTTGAATACCCATTCACATCACAAGTTTGGCTATCTTGTATTTCATCCCTAGGTCAAAACTTGAAGGTACAGTTTAAGAATTGTGGTGATCCTAATTTACCTCTCCCCATCCAAAATTGTTTAAATCAATTCCTCTAATTATTTGTTAGGGAGTCTCTATCACAAGAAATATGACCATATTTTAGGATGTTCCCTCATCTCTTAAGTTGGAGGTTGTTGAAGGATTGGCCATCTTCGCACATTTTCCTCAATCGAGACTCTTCCTCTCTCTATTTTGTGACTACAAAAGTCCCCAATGCCTCAATCCCAAGTTGATGGTGCATATCAAGGTGAGGATTAGTCTTGTGGTGGAGGAATATTTTTTAATTTTTCTGAATCCTACTCCTTCCACATAAAAATGGGTTTTGGCGGGGCACAAATAATTAAACCAAACTGTTAACATGCAAAAACTTACTAGATTTCACCAGAGACAAAGGAGTAACACAACTTGAAATCTATAGCAACTCAAAGCTTATGATAAACTGGATAAAAAAATTTAGCTATCATAATCTTTTACTTGTGACTATTAGAGGAGAATCTTAAACATATAAATACTTATGAAAGTATTTCATGCTTTCACATATATAAGGAAGGAGCATAGCCTATAGAAAGTATGAGTCTCATTAGGCATCTACATATGATAAATTTTAACACATGAAAAGGAAAAACATTTTGAATGCCACTGTTATTGCCTAAATCTACCTCAGGCTGAAGGAAGGCAGAGTCTAGGGTAACATAAAACCACGCTTAATCTGGTAGCTAGCCCTACCAGATCAGGAGAGGGCTCTCTCCAGGTCAATCTCAGTAAAGATAATCAATAAGGTTTGAGATGACTTGAAATAAAAGCTGATTTTAGGCTAGGTATACAGGTGAAAAGGTTTGATTTGATTTTGGGGGTTTTGTTGGAATCAAAGGGAAAGGCAGTTTTGGGTTCGGGGATGAGGCCTAGTTTTTGCAGAGTTCTGAATGGGGCAAGGAAGGCAATTGTTTTGATGCTTAGATTAAATGAATGGATAGTTTCAGACCGGTGAGGAGCTGAAGAGGGCAAGAGGCTTTCAAGAATCCTCTTCAAACAAATGAAAACATGGAAAATTAAACAAAACTCAAGGCAGAGCAAAGTAATCTAATGAATTCCACCTTTATAACTTGTTTGTTTAATTTGAGAAGAAATGAGAAGGAAAATGATACACATGAAACTTCAGTAAACTTACAACCACATAGAGTAACACACCATCAAAACATAGAGCCACATGGATCCCAAAGAGTGCTGCAAACCCTGGTATATTCCTTTGCCAAAATTGCAGAGATGAAATGTATAATGAAGTGCCAAGCAATCCCAAGTGTCCAACCCTGAAAATGACTGAAGAATTACAAGATATAGACAAGCCTAACTCATCCACATGCCTCTAGGGGTCGAGCTCACCATTCTAGGAGCTGTTTCAACAAGATCTAAACAAAGAACTAGAAAATAGGCAATGAAACAACTTGCCTCTATAAGATAGGAAACTGATTCATTCAGTTACATTTCACTTTTTGGTGAATGAATCTACTTGGATGAGTAACAATGTGCAAAAATTACATCAAAGTCATGAAATTACATCAAGTTACATCAAGAGTTATACATATGAGGATAAAAAAGTCAAACTGGCCAAAACTAGGCGAAAATTTGAACTGCTGAGTGAAAATTAGACCAAATTTCCCAATGCGCCGCGCCTGAAATTGCTATGGGTAGCGCCAATTTGAGGCTGATTTTGAGGGCCTTCCCGGATTCCAAATTGAGTGTAGGATAGCTCGTTGGAAATCTCTTCCTGTCTACTTTCCAACCCAAGTGGAATTTCTGAATTTGATTTCCATTTTCCCCTCCAAAAATCCAATCTCCCAACACTATTTCCTGTGTGTCCAAAAAGTGGCAGAAAGGCCATTTTTATGGTGTTTTTTACCCTTTAGGCAACCCAAAACTTGTCAAAATCCTTAGGTAATGGGTAGGCATGCATAATTTTTTATGAAAAATCTAGAAATGCAATTTTTTCCTCAAGAGGAGCTGCCAATCATAAGTGCGCGCCAAGTGGCGCTACGCGTCGGGCAGGAAAATCTGTGTTAAGGCCAAAAAATTCAAAATTGACAAAAAGTTTCCCAAATTTCTTGAAATTTTGGCTGAATGTCCACCATCAAGCACTATGCTGAGCCAAAGAAGCTTCGGCCAAAATTTGGAGTCTATCATGCCTTTTGTGACGCTTTAGTGCCCTCTTTAGTTTTGCCTTCAGGATCTTGATTCGCACCTTGCAAACATGATTTCGTGCCCAATAACGATTCTTCATGTGCCTGAGCATGTTCTTTTCCTTGTCGGCCTTCTCCAACAACTTCTCAAGATGAATATTGACCCTCTCAAGCCAAGTCTCTCTATCAGCCTCAATCTCCCGCTCAATGGATGTCATCTCGGTTTGGCTTCTTTGGGCAGCTTGCCGGTTCTCACGGACGTTTTGCAACTCCATGATTGTTTGCTGATCTTCCAACTGTTTGTTTCATTGTTCCAGGTAGTTTATGATCCATTGGGCTCTCTGATTGTGGTGTTTGCATCTCTTAGCACTTGGCTGCGGTATTCTGACTTTGAGCTTGGAGAGCTCAAATCCTCATCAATCGGTATGAAACCATGAAGGCTTTGTGTCTTGGCCTCTGAAGGGCCCTCATCCTGCATAGGCCTCTTACCTCTCTGTGCCTATGCAGTATTCTTGATGACGGCAGCAGGATTTATGACCCCTGGTGGAGATAATACTCATGAGTTCTTCCTGCAAATAATCTCCCAGTGCCTCTCGATGAAAGTGACATATGGTGACATACTAAATGATCTCTCACTCTCGACCTCCATGCGTGTGAGGGTTCACCACACATCATGGAAAACCTGGAGGAGCAAGAGCGCATGAAAGTATCATAAATGAAATCACTCATAGTACTATGCAGGTAAGGCATGTACAACCACAATCTTGATGAGTGCATAGTGATAAATATTGTTGTACTGCTGCTTGGGAGTTTTCCTCTGCACAAGAGTGGTCATTCTCTCGATATTCCGGCACATGAAATAAGGGATGTTCATCATCCTCACCCTAGTGAAATGCATCAGTAACCTGATATGGTAGGCATAGAGGCGTGAAAACCGGCCCTCACAACTGAAGTATCTGATAATGAGTTTCATCAAAGGCGCATAGGATTCCTTTAGGAACCGGAATGGGAACACTCTGCTGAGCTGTCTCACAAAGCTAGGCCTCATATATGGTTCATAATGCACTTTGTCCACCTGTTGTCTTTTGTTCTAGCGTTCACCCACATTCGGTATTCCGGTTGCTTGAGAGATAGTTTCCGGTGTCAAAGTGAAAGTTACACCGGCAAGGGTGACCTGACCATCATGTAAATGCAATACAAACAAACGAGCCAACTCCTGATGATAACGGATCCTAGCAATCATTTCACAAAACTGATAGCATGAATGTTGTTGGAAACATTTCATGGAAAGTGGGCAAGCCTGCAATTCAGTCAATGAGGTGGGCTCCTCTCTCACATGTCTGCCACCTTTACGAGGCCTTCTAGGTGCATGTAGCTCAGTGGTAGAATCACTATCTCGGTCATATGATCTATCAGTGTCTATCTCCATGGTGTTCAAGGTTGATGCAAGGTGTATGTTGGCTTGTATGAGATGAAAATGAGAATTTGTTGCTTTTGTTTTAGTGCCAAATATGTGTCAAATGGGAGGGACTGTAGAGGAATAGGGCAGTGGGGACAATGGGGTTTAATCAAGTGGAATTTTCTTTTTGAAAAATTGTGATTTGACAAATTTAGGGACAAGGGACAGCCACTTGATTGTTTGGGATAAACTTGGGATTTGGAGAAATTTTGCAAATGATATGAGTGGTTTTAGGGATGTAGGGAAATAGGGGAAGTGATGAGGTAATAGTGAGGGGGAGGAAAAACAAGGTGGGGAATGAAAAAGTTTGGCACCACAACCAATTTTAAAACTTCAACTTCAAAACCCTAAGGAGGCACTTTTCAAAAATATAATAGGGTTTGGATTTTGTGTATTCAAATTCTCATAATCAATCACAATCAACACCAAACATTTGTCATAAGCAATGGAGTGATTGTATGGACTTACTCGAACAAGGAGGGACTGAGTCGTTTTGTTAATTGAGAAGAATGGAAATTTTTTTTTGTGTTTCGGCTCAATGCGCCGCAACCACTGCCCAGTTCGTCACGCCCTCTTGATGCGCCGCGCTGGTTCAAATTTACATAGGGAAGAGCAGCCCTATGCACCGCGACCAGCGCCCAGTGCGCCGCGCTCTGCAACTTCTAAACAATCTGCTCCCAAATCACTTGTTTTCACTCCTCCACGATTTGTCTTGGCACAATGCTGTCCTTTGGCATGCAAATGGATTGCTGAAATACAAAACTCATATTTGTACCAAAGACTTTTGATTTTTGATTTAAAAAAACCCACTTTACAATGTTTGAAAACTTTGACACTTTTCCAAAAGAACTCTGTTTTGCTTGTTTTTTCTTTTGACTGAATAATGAGCTTCTTGTCTATTTTGCAGGGATGGATGGCATGAAATTTTGGCAAAGGCGACCAGGGTTGCGAATGGAGCATTATTACAACTGAAGAACTTAAAAATTACATTGCATTTGTTACAAAAAGGATAAAATAGAGAATTTTTCTTCAAAACAGAGTTTTGCAGAAAAATCATTATCAAGCATTATGATGATGAAATTTTTGCAGAGAAACCTTATTTGAATCTTCCTCATGTGCCTGCTGACATTATTAGACATTCTAAAGACCAAATTAACGAAACCCTAGACCTAATGGGACTAAAAACCCTAAAATGACTCTTTGCCAACCAAGAGACCAAACATGACTATAAATGACTGTAAATGATTTTGATGAACATAACTAGGCCAGCAGGTACAAGACATGAGGGATATGAGTGACAAGACCCTTTCGTCAGATGATCCATGCTCCTAATGGAATGCAGCTAACTGAACTGAATGAGACACCTAAAATGAAATGCAACAGGAGAACTTTGATCTCTGACAGAGGGATGAAGATACCGAATCTAACATTGGCTCCAATGGGGATGGTAGCTCCTTGGAGGTGCCAAGAACTACAGATTTCTGGGAGAGTAAGCAGTGCCTTCGTCCATTGGGCTATGGAGTCCATAACTTCGACAAATCAACACAAGACTCTTGACTCAATTTTATTGACTGAAAATTGACTCAAAGTGACTCAATTTTGAAACCAAAATGACCGAAAAACCTAACTCGACAAACTCAAACCAAAACTGAAATCAATCTTCAGAGTTATAGCCTTCATCTCGGGCCCCAAACTGAAGAAAAGATCACAAGACACACTTGCAATGAAACTGAAATAAAATGGTATGTACAGTGAGAATGTAAAACAACAGAAAACATTTCAGAAATGATACAGCTTGAGCATCCGACCATTGACTGGCCCTCCTGGACAATCTTCCCTGTTCATTTCCTTCAGAAGAAAAGCATTCTGACCCCGATATGCAACAATTTTAAAGGGTCCTTTCCAGAGATTTTCGAACTTACCATGCTTACCCTTTTCCTCATTTCTTGCATCCCATTTCAGCACCACTTCTTCCAATTGAAATTTGTCTGCTTTTGCTTTTCTGTCATATATTTTCTTAATTCTCTCTTGCAGCTTGAACGTGTTTTGGAAAAATTCTTCTCTGGTTTGCTGCAAATGGATCATTTGATTTATTCTCCTTTGCATATGATCATCTTCACTGCCAGCTCCCTGCAGAATTTTGACCACTGGAACTGTGAGAGAGGTAGGAAATACCGTCTCAACTCCATATACTAACTCAAAGGGGGACATACCAATGGATTTCTTCTGACTCACTCGGTCTGCCCAAAGTGCATTGAGTAACTTCTTATGCCAACTTTTCTTGTTTATTTCCAGCAACTTTTTAATAATGTTGACCAAAGATTTGTTGGAAGACTCCGCCAATCCATTGCCTTGTGGATGATAAGCGGTTGAGTGTCCCAAAATGATGTGATACTTATCACAAAACTCAACCATTATTTTTTATTTGAAATCTGCTACGTTATCAGTAATTAACTTATTCGGGAAACCAAAATGAGACAAAATATTATTCTCAAGGAATGAAATTATTACCGAATCCATAGCTTGCCTGGTGGGAATTGCCTCGATCCATTTCGTGAAATAATCTAACACTGTGAGAATCCACTTATGTTGAGTTGAAGAAGCGGGATGGATCTCGCCAATGAAATCCAAACCCCATTGCTAAAAAGGAGCACTAACCTCGATGGGCTTAAGCGGCAAAGGCTGCAATTTCTTCCTTCCTTCAAAAATCTGACATTCATGACAGCTTTTGACAGTCTTATACACATCAGCAAAGAGTGTCGGCCAATAATATCCGACTTTCAAAATTTTTTTTGCCGTTCTTTTCCAGAAAAGGTGACCTCCGCAATCTCCCTTATGAAAATCCTCCATAACCTGCTTTGCTTCTTCTTCCACCAAATAGTTTAGCAAAACACCACCAGGATCTTTCCAATAGAGTGCATTGTTCAAAATACAAAACTTAGCAGCCTTCAATTTCAGAGTTCTACTTTTGTTTTTAGCCATGCCTAGCGGTGGTGAAATTTTTTGAAGCACATATACAATATCTGAATACCAAGGAGAATGAACAAAGATTTATGATACCTGAATTAGCGAACTTTCTTCATTTTCCTCGGACATAGCAGCAATGAGATTGATGTCCAAGGCATGTAAATTTGACTCAGCCATTAGCTTAGCCATCCCTTGTCCTTTGATAAGCTTTGTAGGCTTTATCTCCACATCATACTCCAACAAGGCAGCAATCCATTTGCCTCGTCTCCCTTTCGGATCTGTTTGCACTAAAACTTCCTTAACATCAGCATTAGGAACATAAGAAAGAATGTGAAAATGCAGAATATATACCCGAAAATCTTTCAACGCTTTCACTAGAGCAAGAGCTTGATTTTCAATGATGTTATACTTTAAGGCTGCATCTCTTATGGTTCAGCTGAAAAAAGCAATTGATTTCTCATGCTGATCTCTTTTCTGCATCAATACTGCTGCCATAGTATGCTCCGAAGCAAATGAAAATAAAATAAAATCTTGAGTATAGTCCGGGATGATCAAAACCAGAGCTAAAGAAAGAGCCAACTTCACTAAATTGAAAGACTTTACAACCTCCTCAGTCCACTTCACTACACTATCTTTCTTAAGCATATTTGTAATCTCCCTTAGATATTCGGCAAGATTAGGCACAAAGCGGCGCAAGAAATTCATCTTACCATTGAAGGATTGAATCTCCTTTTTGTTTCGGGGAAGATCAATTTGCTGAATAGCTTCTACTCGAACTGGGTCAATACGGATGCCATCTTTTGAGATAATATGACCAAGAAGTTTTCCCTCATCCATGGAAAACAAACTCTTCTTTGAATTGAGCGACACACCATACTTTCTACACCGCTGAAAAACAATCTTCAAATGGTAAAGGTGCTCTTCATTAGAATTAGAAAATACTGTCAAATCATCAAGATACACAACTAGAAAAACATCCTTCTCATTTGCAAATGCCATATCCATTGCGCACTGAAAGGTCGCACTAGCATTCTTCAAACCAAAAGGCATTTTAGCATAATGGAAGGTTCCCCACAGAGTGGTGAACGTTGTTTTGTCTCTATCATCCTCATGGACTAGAATTTGGTTATAACCGGAATAACCATCGAGTAGCGACATACGAGATGCTCCAACTACTCGTTGAAGTATGTGATCCATTTTGGGAAACGGATAGTTATCTTTCAAAGAAACTTTATTCAGATTCCTAAAATCAATGCACAAACGAATCTCACCTGTTTTCTTGCGGATGGGCACCAAATTGGAAATCCAATCTGAAAACCTTATAGGAACAATGATACCAACCTTGTACAATCGATTCACTTCCTTCTCTATTGAGGGCAACAACTTTGGATTTATTCTTCTCAACTTCTTCCTAAAAGGCTTTTGATTTGGCTTGATCGGAATGGTGTGTTGAATTATGTTTGTATCATATGTCTTCAAATCTGAATAGTCCCAAGCAAATACATCAGCAAAAGAAGACAACAAACTGATATATTTTGCTTTTACCTCAGGTGACAAGGCTTTGGACAATTTCACCATCTTTGGATTCTCAGCTGATCCAATGTTCACATCTTCAACTCCCTTTTCGGTTGGCCGCAAGGTTGGTTTTCGAGCTACGTCATCTTGATCGAAGAGCTCCTCTAAAGGTATTAGACCTTTAGGAATGACATTATCCTTCAGCTGCAATACTTCCATCTGATTTATTTTCACATCAGCCCCACCATCGTCATGCTCCATATCAATTGAAGTGTCTTTGAATTTGCCTTCATTTTGCAGAAATTCATCAATCTCTTCGTCATCTTGAAATACTTGCCAATACCTTTGATTTTCTGGGACAGTCGAACGATGCTTCACATGGATTTCAAATTTTTTACTTGAGTTCATCAGAATTTTCAAATTACTTGTTCCCTTTGCAAGTGCATCTGCAATACCATTCTGAATACGAGGAACACAAGTCAAATTATAGTCTGAAAACAATTTCAAGATATCAAGAACAACATTTTGGTAAGCCCGCATTCGAGGATGCTTAGCTTGGTATTCACCCTTCATTTGCTTGATAACCAACTCGGAATCGCCATACACTGTAATCCTCTTAGCATTCAACTTTCTAAGAATTTTCAGACCAGCAATTAAAGCTTCGTATGCAGCCTCATTATTTGAACAATCAAAAGCTAATTTATAAGAACAGACCCTTACATTACTCGGTACCTTGTTTGGGGCGGAAAAGGGGCTGCGTACCCAAATGCCAATTCCAGCACCATCACTTCCTACTACACCATCAAAATCCATAGTCCACAAACCATCTTCATCTTCTTCCAAGTGCTGAAATTCTGTTTGCTCTGTTATTTCTGCTTGTTGTCCATCAACTTTTTGCTGCTGTCGGAAGGCTGATTGCTCAGTGGAACTTTCAAGCTTTTGTCTCTCTTTCTTTAAGAATTCTCTAAAATTCTCAATGATTTTCGGAATGTCTTCTACTTCAACTAATTGGCTATTTACATCATTGAAACTATCTGAATACAAAACAAATGACTCTAAATCTGTATGTACATAGTTAATTGGATGATTTACCGATTTCTCCTTGCTGGTGATCATAAACTTCATCTTTTGCTCCCGATATAATTTCCTCATCTGACCAAACACAGGAATGGTATAATAGGAGAAATCAAGCTGCAATGTTCCTTTTAGTTTTTCTCCCCAAGATATGGAAAGAAGCATGCCAAATATAGGAGGAATATCCGCCACGACCACATCCATCAAAACATTTTTAGTAGGAATCTGATCCAAACTGACCACCAAATCTTTGATAAGCCCAATGCATCTTACTCTACTGGAATCAAAAGAGTAAAGATCATGATACTTTCTAGTGATGTCCAATCCCAATTTCGCCATGATTTCCCTCGGCATGAGATTATGAGAGGCTTCGAAATCAAACATAGCATTATGTAACACAAAATCATGCAATCTAAGGCTGATATAAAAAGGAGGCACATCACTATCTGGAGACTCACCATCCAATGCTGGACCAAAAATCAACTTAGGTTGATCATCTTCCACATTCACCATATCAAACAATGGATCTAAATTCAAAATCTTAGACACCTGACCCTTATAGCTGCTATTCTTCATCAACTCAGTCAAAGGAATGGAAACTTTCAACTTGGAAATTTCATTTTCTAAGTTAAAAACTGAATTTTTCTCTACCTCTTTAGCTGGAACATCCTTCTTTTTAGTTTTCTCCTTTAATACAATTGGCTGATTGGATCTTTCATTTGTTGATGGGGACTTACTAGTAGTGGGATCAGTTATCTCTTTTCCCTTCTTCTGCGCCACGGGTGAATCATTCTTTGGTGTTGAAACTTCCTTTCTCTTTTGAATTGGATTAACGGGCACGTCTCTGTTTCTAAGTGAATATTGTCGCTGCTGGGCTGTCAAGGCATTCATGTATCCCCTCTGATACTCATCAAACTCTTCTTCAAGAGCTGTCTCATTTGCCAAGATGAAATCCTCATCTTTTTGTACAGCTGAGTTTTTTGCATACTCCTCATCTTCAGTGATAAAAGTTGGCATATCATCAGGTGTAAAGAAATGATTCTCTTCTCCTATTACATTCTCTTCATCGTCTGATTCCGGACCAACAAAATTCTGCTGTAAGGGTGTCTTCACCTGCTGTTGTGCTGTCGGTTCTTGTGCTCGCTGCTCTCTTTGCTTGATTCTGAATTGCGGTTGCTGCTGACCACGAAAGTTAGGATTTCTGATTTGTGGTTCAGGCTTATCAAGTGTTAATCTTTCAAACATCTTTTCCATCTTCCGAAGCATTTGATCTGATGTGGAAACCTCCTCCTTTATTGCTACTTTCTTTTCAACTCTCATTCTAGCTCTCGTGGCATTCAAATTAGCTTCAGCACTGACTGCAATTTTCTGCATATCTTCTAATGTAGCCGGACTTCTTTCTCTCAATTGATAAGCCATGTCGGGATCAAATCCATCTGGAAATTTAATTAAAGCAGACCCCCTAGGTGGCTTTATATTAGCAGGAATGGCATTGTAAACAGTATTGAATCTAATACAATAATCTTGGACAGACTCACCAACATTTCGCTTGATATTGTCATATTCGGAAATGATTGACAGAGGGTCTTTCTGTGCTTCCCATCGATCCAAGAATTGTCTCTAAAGATTGGCCAATGTAGCAATACTTCTAGGTGGCAAAGCTCTGAACCACTTCCGCACTTCTCCTCCAAAGGTTTGAACAAACAATCTCATTGTTACATTTTCCACATCAATTTCATGAAGGTCAAAGAAATCTGCCATTCTATCCACATGTTGCTGAGCAGTGACACTTTGAGGAGTGCCATCGAACAATGGAATTTTACTTTGATAATCTACGGGCATGTCATCTAAGTTTTGAGGCAACACAAGAGGTGCAAATCGGGCAGCCATTTTTCTGGGTGGATTTACAATCAGTCTTGGAGATATAGGAGGAGTTGGAGTAGTTGATGTATGAGGTGTATGAGGTGTGGATGGAGGCGATACTATTGCAGATTGTTGATTAGAAATAGATGGTTGCACGGGGATGGTAGGAATGAAAGGAGGCTCGGTATGAACTTGTGAACCAGATGTAACTGCTGATGGCCCAAGTGTTTCAGATGCAGACTCTATGAACTCAGGAATATTTGTTTCCACAATGGAATTCTAAATATTCAAAATGTAACTGTCAATGGATCTATTAGCCTGTTCAATTTCAAGATACTTGATAAACTCTGGATTTATGACAATAGAACCAATAGCACTTTCAGACTTAGTCTCAAACAACGACAACTCAAATTGTTCGTCAAACTCAAGGTCTTCAAGGTACTCAAAAACAACGGGACATGAATGAGATTTAAACAGAGGAATCAAAGGACTTTCTCGACGAAGGATTCTGGAAATAAGATTGGGATTTTCATACACTTGAGGTGGATCGAGATCCGGATTTGCTCTGGTATGTCTTCTGGAAGTCAGTGTGTTGAATTATTTTCAAAAATCAAAGGGACAAAACCAACTTGTTCAGCCTATCAAATTCTAAACTCATCATCCAAAGTCTAGAATGATCTAATGTACTGGGGAAATTTACAAGTCAAGTGTCACGTTTACAAACTAGACCGGAGATTGACTGAAGCAGCGTTTATCTACTTACGCTAATGCAAAGCAAGAGCATTTCGAAGGCTACCTGGCATAACTTCAGGCTCCTTCTGTAGCTTATAAAACAAATAACACTAACAAGCAAACCATTTTATTCCCCAATATGTCGCCACTATGTTATTGCCTAAATCTACCTCAGGCTGAAGGAAGGCAAAGTCTAGGGTAACATCAAACCATGCTTAATCTGGTAGCTAGCCCTACCAGATCAGGAGAGGGCTCTCTTCGGGTCAATCTCAGAAAAGATAATCAATAAGGCTTGAGATGAATTGAAATAAAAGCTGATTTTAGGCTAGGTATACAGGTGAAAAGGTTTGATTTGATTTTGGGGGTTTTGTTGGAATCAAAGGGAAAGGCAGTTTTGGGTTCGGGGATGAGGCCTAGTTTTTGCAGAGTTCTGAATGGGGCAAGGAAGGCAATTGTTTTGATGCTTGGATTAAATGAATGGATAGTTTCAGACCGGTGAGGAGCTGAAGAGGGCAAGAGGCTTTCAAGAATCCTCTTCAAACAGATGAAAACATGGAAAATTAAACAAAACTCAAGGCAGAGCAAAGCAATCTAATGAATTCCACCTTTATAACTTGTTTGTTTAATTTGAGAAGAAATGAGAAGGAAAATGATACACATGAAACTTCAGTAAACTTACAACCACATAGAGTAACACACCATCAAAACATAGAGCCACATGGATCCCAAAGAGTGCTGCAAACCCTGGTCTATTCCTTTGCCAAAATTGCAGAGATGACATGTACAATGAACTGCCAAGCAATCCCAAGTGTCCAACCCTGAAAATGACTGAAGAATTACAAGATATAGACAAGCCTAACTCATCCCCATGCCTCTAGGGGTCAATCTCACCATTCTAGGAGCTGTTTCAACAAGATCTAAACAAATAACTGGAAAATAGGCAATGAAACATCTTGCCTCTATAATATAGGAAACTGATTCATTCAGTTACATTTCACTTTTTGGTAGTTTATGATCCATTGGGCTCTCTGAAATTTGAAGATCAATGTATCTATCTCCGCCTTTTGCTCCTGAATGGTCTCTCTCAACTTTGAGCTTAGAGAGCTCAAATCCTCATCAATCAGTATGAAACCTGTGTCTTGGCCTCCTGAATGGCCCTCATCCTACATAGGCCTCTTACCTCTATAACATTTTTATTTTTAATACTGTCTTGTGATAAGCAGAGACCCTTCCACACAGGTTGGAATAATGCTAAATCGGGTTTAAAAATAAATAATCCTCTAGTGCCTCTCTGATAAGTGACATATGTCGGCATAGTAGTCTCTGTCTCCTGACCTCCATGCTGATATGAAGGTTCACCTGCATCATAAAAAACCTCTGGAGGAACCTGAGGAGCTGTGAAGAAATCATTGGAAATGAAATCTTCCCATGAAATACCTTGCAATCCAAGCTGATGTACAACCACGATCTTAATGAGTGCATAGTGATAAATACTGTTGTACTGCTGCTCGGGAGTTTTCCTATGCACGAGAGTGGTCATTATCTCTATGTTCCGACACATGAAATAAGGGATGTTCATCATCCTCACTCTGGTGAAATGCATCAATAACTTATGTTATAGTGACATGAAGGCATTCAAATCCGACCCTCTGGCCAAGTATTTGATAATGAGTTTCATCAAGAAACATAGGATTCCTTTAGGAAGCCAGGAATAGAACCTTCTGGCCCCATTACATCTCTAAAAACTGAGCTGATATATGGTTCATAATGCACTCTGTCCACCTGCTGTCTTTTGTTCCAGCGTTCACCCACATTCGGTATTCCGGTTTCTTGAGAGATAGTTTCCGGTGTCAAAGTGAAAGTTACACTGGCAAGGGTGACCTGACCATCATGTAAATGCAATACAAACAAACGAGCCAACTCCTGATGATAATGGATCCTAGCAATCATTTCAAAAAACTGATAGCATGACTGTTGTTGGAAACATGTCATGGCAAGTGGGCAAGCCTGCAATTCAGTCAATGAGGTGGGCTCCTCTCTCACATGTCTGCCACCTTTATGAGGCCTTCTAGGTGCATGTAGCTCAGTGGTAGAATCACTATCTCGGTCATATGATGTATCAATCTCTGTCTCCATGGTGTTCAAGGTTGATGCAAGGTGTATGTTGGCTTGTATGAGATGAAAATGAGAATTTGGTGCTTTTGTTTTAGTGCCAAATATGTGTCAAATGGGAGAGACTATAGAGGAATAAGGCAGTGGGGACAATGGGGTTTAATCAAGTGGAATTTGTTTTTTGAAAACTTGTGATTTGACAAATTTAGGGACAAGGGACAACCACTTGATTGTTTGGGATAAAATTGGGATTTGGAGAAATTTTGCAAATGATATGAGTGGTTTTAGGGATGTATGAAGATAGGGAAAGTGATGAGGTAACAGTGAGGGGGAGGAAAAACAAGGTGGGGAATGAAAAAGTTTGGCACCATAACCAATTTTAAAACTTCAAATTCAAAACCCTAAGGAGGCACTTTTCAAAAATATAATAGGGTTTGGATTTTGTGTATTCAAATTCTCATAATCAATCACAATCAACACCAAACATTTGTCATAAGCAATGGAGTGATTGTATGGACTTACTCGAACAAGGAGGGACTGAGTCATTTTGTTAATTGAGAAGAATGGAATTTTTTTTTTTGTGTTTCGGCTCAATGCGCCACAACCACTGCCCAGTTCGTCACGCCCTCCTGATGCGCCGCGCTGGTTCAAATTTACATAGGGAAGAGCGGCCCTATGCGCCGCGACCAGCGCCCAGTGCGCCGCGCTCTGCAACTTCTAAACAATCTGCTCCCAAATCACTTGTTTTCACTCCTCCACAATTTGTCTTGGCACAATGCTGTCCTTTGGCATGCAAATGGATTGCTGAAATACAAAACTCATATTTGTACCAAAGACTTTTGATTTTTGATTTGAAAAAACCCACTTTACAATGTTTGAAAACTTTGACACTTTTCCAAGAGAACTCTGTTTTGCTTGTTTTTGCTTTTGACTGAATAATGAGCTTCTTGTCTGTTTTGCAGGGATGGATGGCATGAAATTTTGGCAAAGGCGACCAGGGCTGCGAATGGAGCATTATTACAACTGAAGAACTTAAAAATTACATTGCATTTGTTACAAAAAGGATAAAATAGACAATTTTTCTTCAAATAGAGTTTTGCAGAAAAATCATTATCAAGCATTATGATGATGAAATTTTTGCAGATAAACCTTATTTGAAGCTTCCTCATGTGCTTGCTGACATTATTAGACATTCTGAATACCAAATTAACGAAACCCTAGACCTAATGGGACTAAAAACCCTAAAATGACTCTTTGCCAACCAAGAGACCAAACATGACTGTAAATGACTGTAAATGATTTTGATGAACATAACTAAGCCAGCAGGTACAAGACATGAGGTATATGAGTGACAAGACCCTTCCGTCAAATGATCCATGCTCCTAATGGAATGTAGCTGACTGAACTGAATGAGACACCTAAAATGAAATGCATCAGGAGAACTTTGATCTCTGATGGAGGGATGAAGATACCGACTCTAACAACCACCATAAAATTTTTATAAAATAACTTGACCCAAAAAAATATAGTGATAACATTTCTTATCATAATTTCTACTTCTTTTTGTGCTTAATATTTTATATGGATAGTAATTTGAAACATATAACAATCCCACATTTCATATATATATAAGGGTGATATAAAATCTCAAAAAAAATTATAAGAAAATACAATGATGAAAATCTGGGCTATAAAGGCTATTAAAGCCAATTGTATATATAGAATCCCCCACGGCGGGTGCTTAGGTTCGTCCGTTGGAAGCAGCTGTATAGGGCTAAATTGGAATGCAAGCCATCTGCATATTCAATTAGTCGGCACGTTCAAAATCACATTGAAATAATGTCCATTACAGGTGAACCTTTGTAATATTCAGTTGGCCTTGCAGAACCATGATGGATCCTCATCATTGTTTGCAGTGTTTCCTTGCTCGGACAAGGGATGCATCACGATGGGGCGTTGATCTCCATTAACCTTACCTTATTTCTTTCACTTGCACCTCGCTATGGTTCTCTCAGAATTGGAATGTTGGCATAGCAGTGGGCCTTGCTATCGGCCTCCCCAAGCGACCTCCTATGCTTGCAGGCTGGTTCTGGCACCTCCGTTGGCCCCCAATTTCATGATTCTAGTGTGGCCCTCTCAGCAACTCTCATTCTTTATCAAAATTCGACAACTTTAATCATCAAGGGTCCTGTCGAGGTATGGCCAAATTCCAGCTTTCATTCTCAGTATTCGTCCCAATTCACGGTAACAATTTCGATATTGAGCAGTTTTGAAGTGTCTCACAGTCTAATGGAGGTTAAATTGGCCTCAACATTCAGTCATTTCTTGGTCTTTCAAAAATTCTCTGGATAACAGAATTAGCCTCTGTTGTATGCTTTCCATTGCTCAGAAGCCATTGTGGATCACAATTCATGGTAAAACCACAGTCCTCGCAACCTATTCAAATAAACTTATGTTATCGGGGTGGTTCCCCATATGGGTAGCCCATAACACATAGATATAGATATACTCAATGTATCATTTTGCATCTATAATATAAAGTCGAGCATTATAATATATATATATATATAACATAGACATGACAAAATGTATCAAGAAGCAATTTCGAATCATTTTATTAATAAAACGAAATTATGGTATTTTTTATGAGGAACAAATTGTTACATTGACAAAAACTCAAAGTTTTTAATGAAGTTTTTATAGTGCTTTAATAAAAGATTGAAAAAAGGTTGTAAGTGGCAGCAGAGTGGTAAAGTCAGCCTTGTAATGATAGACGGGTTTTGTGTTCGATTTCGATCCTGAGCAAGGTCGTGGCTCGCCGAGCGAGTAGTTAGACTAAACTGGGCCAAATCCCACTACCTTTAATCCACGGAGTGGAATCTTGTTGGTGATTGAGTTTTTTGTTAAGGCACTCGTTTGTAAAGGTCACCAGTTCAAACCCCGTGGGTGCCCGTCAGGCGTAAGCCTGTGAAAATTGATGTGTATTGTTAGTGAGGGATGATACCGGCCACGAGGGTTTTCATTGGCAGTAGCGCGATGTGATCTTGTGTATAAAATATGATTGTATGGTTCTTGTTACCGATTTCCCTCATCATACAAATAAAATAAAATAAATAAATAAATTAATAAAATTAAAAGATTGAAAAAAATTAAATTGTATTTATAATAAAATTGGTAATATATAAAGAGATTTTTTCACAGATTATTAGATTAGGAGAAATTAAGAATCATTGTTATGTTTGGAGAAATTTTAAATGGTGATATATAAAGAGAATTTCTCAAGGATTATTGGATTAGGAAGAAATCAAGGGTTATCATTATATTTAGAGAAATTTTTGTGTGTCGTAAATATAGTTTTATATAACTTTATTATTGGTTTGAAAAAATGAGATCATATGAAATCAATAGTCCCTAATGCCTAAGAGGGTCATCACATAAAAAAATTTCCACTAAATATGACTGATTAGTTCTTTTTTTTTTGTGTCCTTTCTTGAGTTATAACTATACCATGACCTATGTATGAATGTTGTTTCAAATAAATCTAATGCAACATAGGTTATATTATATAAGTTTATTAATGACCTTACAAATTAAATGATGAGAATGAAAAAATTCCTTTTCAATGAAAACCTTCATTTCAGTACTTTTAGTTTGGAATAACAAAGAAATTTATTGAAATTCAAAGGCTAAATACTCTCTTTAATTTTTATGTGGGATCTCTTGAAAAGCTATAAAGGAAAGAGGAAAATACTCTCAATAATTATGATAAAATGTGAGGTCCCTATATTACTAGTATAGTCCCTTATTGTTGTTAGTGTAACCCCCTTATTGTTAATGTTGTACCCCTGTAACCCCAAAATTGTTATTATTGTGCCCTTACATTATTATTGTTAGGTCGGCTAGGATTATATTGTGACCCCATGGACTCCCATATATAAAAGGAGGTTTTTTCATTTGTATCATCCAAGAATTGTTCATTTTTTGTAATGTATTGGAGGTTGCCCCCTCAAAGTGGTTGATTTCTAAGGCGTTGATCTCTCTGTTCTTATATTTTTGGAGCTGGTTTCATCACATTTGGTATCGAAGCTTATTATCTTTCCCAAATTCCCTGTGGTACCCCGTAATTGGATTTCCTTTCCTTCCGAAAAAAATTTCAAGAAAAGTTCTTGAAAATTAAAAGCTACCGTCCCCAAATATTGTAACCATTGTATTCCTAGTACAACATCAACACCTCCCATTAGAATGGAAAGCATTGGACTCTTCAATACATATTCCTCCATGGTTAGCTTGATGTTATGGAATTTTCCAGAGTAATTTATAGTTCCTCCATTTGCAACCATCACTTGACATTCAAAAGTTTGTGGTGGAATGTTTAGTTTGCCAGCAAAACAAAGTTGAGACAATTAAGACCCTAGGTCTTATACAACCTTTATCCATTCCAAGTCAATGTTGGGAGGAGTTTTCAATGGATTTTTCCACAGGTTTAGCTAAGTCCGAAGGAAAGAGTGTCATCATGGTGGTAGTTGATAGACTTACCAAGTAGGCACACTTTTGTGCATTATCTCATCCATTTAAATCAAGTACAGTTGCTGCTATATTTATGGAAACAATTCAAAAGCTACATGGAAAACCAAAGATTATTGTAAGTGACAAAGATCCCATTTTTATTGGAAATATTTCAATGGAATTATTTTCTTGTTTGGGTACTCAACTAGCTCATAGCTCATCTTATCATCCTCAATCCGATGGTCAAACTGAGATAGTGAATAAATGTTTGTAAGGATATCTTCGTTGTTTTTTATCTGATAAGAAAACACAATGGGTCAAGTGGTCACCTCTCACTGAATGGTGGTATAACACGTCCTTCCATACTGCAGCAAAAATGACCCCATTTATGGCACTTTATGGATATCATCCACCGTCCATCACATCTTCTTTAAGAGAAAATTCTAAGTTTCAAGTAGTGGAAGATCACATCGAGCATCAAAAAGAAGTTCTCCAACTCTTAAAGGATAACCTAAATTTGGCACAAAATCTAATGAAACAATAGGCAGATCAACATCGCAGTGAGAGAAGTTTTGATATAGGAGATTGGATATTTTTACGGCTACAACCATACAAAAAAGTTTCCCTTGAGCAAGTTAACAAGGATAATAAATTATCGCCAAAGTACTATGGTCCTTACAAGGTGTTGCAAAAGATTGGTACTATGGCATACAAACTGGAGCTTCCTGCTTCTTCGCGAGTGCATCCAGCTTTCCATGTTTCCTTCTTAAATAAGGTTATAGGGGACAAAATTCCAGTTTAAACAATATTTCCATAACTTGATGATGAAGGAAAAATCATATTGAAACTTGAAGCAGTCATGGAAACAAGAACTCAACAGCTACAAAATCGATCAATTTTAGAGTATCTCATCAAATGGAAGGACTTACCCACTGAAAATTCTACATGGGAGGATGAGAATTTTATACATAAGCATCCAGAGCTACTAAAGCGTTGAGGACAACACTTTTTTGAAGGAGAGGGGCATGTTAGGTCCCTATATTACTAGTATAGTCCCTTATTGTTGTTAGTGTAACCCTCTTATTGTTATTGTTGTACCCCTGTAACCCCAATATTGTTATTATTTTGTCCTCACATTATTATTGTTAGGTTGGCTAGGATTATATTGTGACCCCATGGACTCCTATTTATAGAAAGAGGTTTTGTCATTTGTATCGTCCAAGAATTGTTCATTTATGTAATGTACTAGAGGTTGCCCCTTCGAAGTGGCTGATTTTTAAGGCTTTGATCTCTCTTTTCTTCTATTTTTGGAGTTGGTTTCATAACATAAAAGAATGGATCCATAAAAGAAGAGCCTACATACAAAACCTCCCTAGTACAAATTATTATTTGAAATAATTTATAATAGTATTTTAGGAACAAATAAGTTAATTTAGTAGATATGTGTATTCACAAGATCATGTGCATCTCCAACTGACATTCTTGTTGATAAACCCCATGTTTTTATTCAAGTTTTCCCTCGATGCTTTAGACTTTAGATTTACTATTGATTTTTTCTTCTTTATATTTTTATAAATTAGTTTATGTTGTTTGGATCTTCGAGCATTCTTTAATCAAAAGGTGAAATGAGAGTAGGGAACTGAAAGTGGGAATACATTTAGCTATCCCATGCTCTATCTTTACGTCCACATATAAATAGGGAGAAAAAGGTATGCCAATATTGTTACTAACTCTTCGTTCTTATTCTATCTCCTCTTCTCTTGAATGAAGATCCTGAAGCCTTCATATAATTAGATTGTTAGTCAAAGAACTCTATTCAATTTTTGACAAGTCAAATTCCATTAGGTACTAGTTATTGGGTTATATAATATTAATTAAGCAAAAACATAACGAAATGGTTGAAATTATTTTTATTAGAATCACTCATGAGTACATGATATTATTAAGATGCCCCCTTAATTATTTTGATTCCATATTTACTTTGTAAATATCCTTCTTTCTTTCATCTATATCAATTTCCATCATGTTCTTCTTCCATCATTCTTTAGTCTAGACATGAAATCAATGCAAGGAAGTGAAAGAGGGAATTGATTTATCCCTCCAATTATTTGTATTCATATCTAAATATAGAGAGGCAGAAAGAACTTATGTCAACATTATTACTAACTCTTCCTTCTTACTCTATCTCCCCCTCTCTAGGTTAAAGAGATTGAAAACTTAAATCAATCATGGTATCATAAAATAACTCTATTTATTTTTATAATTCATGTGGTGGAAAGGGCTAGCTATTAGGATACAAACTATCCTAATATGAAAAAGTTTAACACTATCATACATAAGGAGAATAGCATTGATTGTATCAACTAAACAAGCAAGAGGGAGAAATGATAGTAGAACTAAAACATTAGGAGGCTCAAAATTATCAACAAAAATGACAGCATGATAGACATATGATAAATAAATAATATGAAAATAGAGACACTGTGCTCCTCTATGACAATAAAGTGAAGGGAAAGCCAAAAAAACTATAAACAACTTAGCTTGGACCTTGTATAATTGATGATATATGACCCAATTAAATGACACTCTAATGAATGAAATTGTTTAAAAATTTAGTAAATTTTCTAAACTAAAAAATTACTACCCTTTATTTTTAAATTAACCATATAAAATTGATGAAAAAATAGGAAAAAAATTCTCAAAAATAAATAAAATGAAATAACCTAATGAGTTAAGACAAGTAGTTTAGGCAATTGTTCTAAGGTAGCTATTTATTCTATAAATCTTGGCCACAACAAAAATGACCTTCATAAGTAAGAGAAAAACAAGAGCAAAGGGAGTTATAAGAAAGTTGGATAATCAAACCAAGTATAATTTGATAAAATAAATCCAATATATAGATGGAATTAATAATTAAAACAAGAAAAATGTGGTTGACACACTTAAAAACTGAACATACAAGCTCTATTTCATTAATCAAATCAAGTTACATATATACATGAGGAATTGTCTCAAGATAGAGAAGCTATCATAGATGCACAATAATTTGGTTGAGAGAATATCTCAACCTCACACCAAACTAGGAACTAACCTATCAAATAGGAACAAACTCTATACATAGAGAGAATCACAACTAAAGACAAGTAGGAATTACATATTCCAACACTCCCCCTTAATGACTACTTGTCTCAATATCCATTTGAAAAATCTACAACTGGTCATGTTTGGTAATTACACTTTGTATCTTGTTCATGCTATTGTTGATGTCCATATAAAGGAACAACCATCTACCAAAATGCATGGGTTCCAACCGTTGCAATCGCCAATCTACTACGAATTCCTTCACATACATGGTTCATCCAACCTCTCGATTAACTCCCCCTTGATATAAAATTTCACCTTATAGAGTCTAAAACTAATATAGCCCACCCAAGTGTATCCATCCCGCATGACACACTCTTCCAGGGTGTTAAAAATCTCTGACAGAGGGAACATATCACAAAGGGTTATGCATGCCTCTTTGGGTCTTACAACACGTACAAACAATAAATGACATGTAGATTTGCTTCTAATTACAAACTGTGACTCATACTCTACCATGGTCATGAGTCTATTCCAAGAAACTCGCACCAAACAAACTCTCACAAACTTGATTTTCCATCCTCCTTTGCCTTTCACCATACCATTCACCTCCACAAACACTGCACTATTCATATGTTGGAACACACCATTACTTTGGCTTTGTACTTTTGAGTCTTTGGCATCTTCATTTTAATTCGGCAAGTTAGTCTTGGTCTCCATGTTTTACCTGTCATCAATTAGAGTTGCGAATTCTAACAGAATGACATCATATTGAGGTCACAAAACTCAATATTTATACAAATTTCCAAGACTTGTCCACATTTACCCATACCAAATAAAAACAATACCAAATGAAAATATAAGCACAAGCGATAACCATGACAGTAATACAACACATGGCCATGCCACCCCGAATTTGAGTTCACCAGAACACTGCCCACACTGTTGTTGTGAGCAGATCCAAGATGATACACTACACGTTGTCTTCGATCTGATCCCTATCAGATCACTGACAACTGATCGCTCCACGTTGCTTCATGAACATGCACAAGCAACACCCTTTCACCTGCTTTCTAGTTCGCATTTCGACAAGCAGTAATTCACCTCCACTACTCAGGCGCTCAGCCTTGAGGAGATACAATGTAGCCACCAAGGCTCAACTCATCCACCAAGGCTTATCACAGCCATGAAGGCTCAACACATCCACGAAGGCTCACCACAGCCACAAAGGCTCACCACAACCACAAAGGCTTGACATAGCCATGAAGGCTTATCACAACCACAAAGGCTCAATACAACCACGAAGGCTCAACACATCCACAAAGGCTTATCACGGCCACAAAGGCTTATTATAGACATGACTCCATGGTCTAATCCTGCGTCGTCCACAAATTCACTGTCAACATGCATAAAATTCAATAATTTTATACACAAACAAGTTCTCGTTTTAGTATCCAATTCCCCTGGAATTGCAGCGTAATGCCACTTCCCTTGTTCACAGTATCAAGGCAGGGTAACTGCTTCCAACCATGCCTCCTCATGCTCGCTGACAGGCTGCAACAATGAAGACCCATTGTCGAGCTAATCTTCTCACAGTTGAACATGCAGATATGTTTCCACCACACTCGGCACACACAAACTCGATCATCCTCCAATCTATGATGCCATTTTCATTGTCATTTCTTCATTATATCTGGTAGTAAATCATTCCTGTAAATAAATTTTTCTATTGTCGGAATGGGAAATTCCAACAAAGACTTGCACTCGTGATAATAGTTTCCCAAACTAAATGTCACAACAATACAAAATTTAATTCTTTTAACCAGATTTACATAAATGCATTTACATGTTAAGTTGACTGGTCTCAACATGAAAGAAAAATAATTCACGAAGATAAATTTTTTTTTTTCATATTAAACTTGTATAGAAACATAATCACGTTGAGGCGGCTCACCACACTGCGCTCAACTCACTTCATTGTTGCGCCATGAGACCATGCTAGAAATGTGTTCAACCTTAAACTAGGTTGATCCCAAACAAAGGAAGTTGAAAGCCTCCCAAAAACTCCGCGTGCTTTCGTAACTCTTCTGACACCTAAAATCTCCAGACTCCAAATCAAAAAATCGGTCCACAACATTGGAAATCCAATCCTCTTTCGCTGCAACTCGGCACAAAATTCACAAGCAACTCTAGATTTGTTTTTAATATGCCCAAACCATGAAATTTACGAACACGTGAACGATGTCCAACATGTATTAATCGATGCCTTCGCACAAAGAAACATGTTGCAAGAAAAACACATATAAAGCACCATATACTTGCTGATCTTGCAAATGACACTTGACCCAGGTAAGGAGGGCAGGCCAATGCTCTGGATAATCTACATTAATAATAGTTTTAAGACACTCGCCAAGCTACACACTCAACAAAGAAGTAACACGAACAATGAACTCAAGCAAATAATCTCTAGCCATGGCCTTATCAGTTGGTGATATCTTCTGCTGCTCACCAGGCTCATGAGGTGCCCAATTTTTGCCGATAAAATTGTTGAAATGGATGCCTGACCAGCATTACAACTTGATCGATTGAGGGTCTCCTCTGTCGCCTTTCTCTCTTGAGGGTTGGGACTGAGCGCTGCCTGCAGGATAACGGCCAAGCTCGAAAGATCCATTTCAAAAATAACAATACAAAGGAGAACCGATGAGAAAACTAGGGACCTTTTATGAACTAATCTAGCAACCTCCCAAGACATCAGAGATCGACTTCAACAGAAAAGCCCAAGGGTTTAAGGGATTCAACCAGGTGAGCACAACAATCCAACCGGATCAATCTAGAGTTCTAGAGTTCGAGTTCATGGAAATACTATAAACCTCATCGTTATCATCCTCCGCATTCAAAGCCCAAGGAGACAATGAATCCCAATCGAGCCAGACAAGAAAGACGGAAGAATGAGCGAAGGAAGGAATGAATGAGGAAATTTCACTTATTACTCAACAAAGTGTATATGAAAACTGAGCATACAAGCACATATATCAAGAAGAGAGATGAAATCAATTGTCATTCTACTTTATCTTCCAATGATAATGAAACATACGCTACTTCCGTGAAGACAAATTTCCCGAGTACAGGAAGCGACAACAACCAGCAACTGTATAACGAAGGATCCACCACCATCACAAGTCGGATCAATTCTCCCAGTAGATGCACCAATCCAGCACGCTGCCGATCAACTTCCACTTCAAGTCTTCGATCACCAGCACAGCCACAGGCTCCACGATGTGACGTGCACACCAGCAAGTAGGAAAAGAAGGGAAATCATAAAAAACGGATCCACCTACTCTCGATCACACAACGGCTTGACCAAGCAGCAGTATCTTCACGCCACCAGCAGCGAATCCATGAATCCATCACTTGCCACAATTCGATCCAATCCATTTACATCATAAATTTCATTCTCTTTAGGAGGATCGGATCCCCTGATGAACCAGCTGAGTGAGAAGAGGAAATGCCAACAAAAAACGAGCGAGACCTTCCACTAGTTTCTCATACCTGTGAGATCAAGATTATGTGAGTCGGGCGAATTGGGATACTCGAGAATGGAGCGATACGACTGCCCTATGGCAAGATTGAATAAGGATCCCAATTCCACTTTTGCTACACTCTGCTATGACTTTTGCTTTGCTCTGCACTTGACAATTATATTATGCTCTTTCACAGAAAAGAATGTATAGTTTGCTGACTTCCATGCCCATTTCAGACTCCTTCAGGCAGAAGCTCTCTTCTCCATGCAGCAACAGGCTTCACAACGACGTTCTGGATAATACAAATACACTATTTATTTCCCTCGGCCAAGGAGGGGCCAAGGCCAGACCATGCCCAAATAGGCTTTGATACCAACTTAAAAACTGAACATACAAGCTCTATTTCATTAATCAAATCAAGTTACATATATACATGAGGAATTGTCTTAAGATAGAGAAGCTATCTTAGACGCACAATAATTTGGTTGAGAGAATATCTCAACCTCACACCAAACTAGGAACTAACCTATAAAATAGGAACATACTCTATACATAGAGAGAATCACAACTGAAGACAAGTAGGAATTACATATTCCAATAGACACGATAGGCAGCATGCAAAGAAAGTGAACATAAAGAAAAATAATTTGATATAAATAAAATGGCACATGAAAGAAAAATTTGACAACAATATATAGAAGATAAGAACTTTTTAAGAGATATAGTAGCAAGCATAGACCGAATTAACATGATAAATAGATGCAAATTTAGGATATATGGGCTACATTTAGAATATAAACAATGGGCATTTCAATTAATAAAAAATACTAATTAGAAAATAAAGACATGAAAACTAAAAAGTTAAAAATAAAAGAGTCAACTTGCATTAATGAAAAAATGCATTGATGATATGACAATCATATGGATGATGGAATTACAACAATTGATGATTAAGACACACATATAAATAAAGGGCGAAGATAATATTAACATTTGAAGTAGACATATTTGGTAGAAAAGAGTTATAAGTGTGGACAACATAGTGTATAGTGCAATAAGTAGAAATGGAATCAATAGACACAGAAAAAATAATGAGGGGATCCATGAAAATCTCAAGATAACCCAAGATGTTGAGGAAAATAAAGCCAAGGATGACAAAAAGATGTGATAAAAGACAACCACTATAATTGGAATGTTGAAAAAAAAAAATGAAATGAAAAAAACGATTGGATTAACTAGAATAAACATTAGAAAAGTTTTAAATGTGGGAAATTGTGGCAGGTAAATGATTAGATGAAACCATACAACTTGAAAAAACACGAATTAGAAATTATGAGGGCACATCTTAAATTGTAGGGTTTGAAATATTGAAGGAAGGGGCAACAAAATTTATTGTTACCTCATACCATAAAGTGAAAATTTAATTAATTGATCCTATTAATAATAATTCATTAATGATTAGAAGAATCACAGGCCCACCAAACATTATTCCACAACATCCCCAAGACATCAAATGAAAAATACTACATTATGAAGTTTGTAGGTGTACCAAATGCAAATAACTCAAAAGGATTGGAAATCATTTAAATAAAATACTCAAGAAGTAAAATGGCCACAAACCATTGTTTCCATCTACTTGAAAAATTTAGGTGTAGCATATCATCTAGTTTTGAACATGTTGGTAGGAATATGAGGAATATACAAAGATGGCACAATATATCAATAGGTAGATAACACAAAATATTTTGAAAGAAAACTATGAAGAGTGTGAAGAGAATAGTAAAGAAATTAAGTATATTTCACTACTTATTTACATTGTTATGGAAAATATTTTCTTAATTGTTAAAATAGCCCTCGGCCATAATCAAAACCAAAGAGATAGAAATTATTTTGATTTATAATTTTGAAGATGTCTTCCACCATTTCCTAGAAATGTTGAGGAACCAAGTTTCAATTTTTGTAAATTTTGAATCCATATCTTCCCTCTTCAAGACAAAGAAGATTTTATGGTTCTGGGAGACGTTAGGATCATAATCAAGTAATAAAATCATCCAATGAATCCATTAGAAATGTCATAGTAAGAGTTTTATGATTTAAATGCATAATAAACTAGAAGTACACACAATGTACACCATTAGGAACATGGAGCATAACTCCAATATAGATAAGAAAGATAAGTTATATAAAAAATCCTTAAATAATGGGAAAAGCTCCTCTAAAAACCCAAATACATTCATACATCCTAATCATAATGACTACATGCTCTCTATATATACCTTTCCCACACTGCACATGTGGCCCCTTCTTTATTAGGTTGGCTTTATTACATGTACATTTACACATTACATGTCAATTTGACCCCATAGTACCCATTTTAAAAAATATTTTTCCTCAATGCTTTGTAGTTAAGGGTGTTACATGTAATGAAACCAAATGAAAGGATTTCCTTATAGCCCCATGTTTTCCTTTCCATTGATGATTATAAATCCATTGAATAACGATCTGTCAATTCCCTTTTCCATTAGTAGTGATGAGTATTCCAAATTATTTCTTAATAGTTTTGATAGTGATATGCTTGTCTTCCATTAAATCTTTCCTGATAATGAGGCTGTTGATATGGTTTCAAACTTTATGGTTTTCCTTCACTCTACATACCTATTACATCTGTCTTCCTTTTAGAGAAAATGACATCCTCTATCCTCTCTACCTAGTCTTTGATTACTCTATTCCTAAATATAATACCATCATATTTGACATGCACATCCTCTAGATGTATTTTAACTTCTTCAATTATCTTTTAGTGACCTTCATGAATATTGTCTTATTTTTATTTTTGAAGCTATAATGTGATCCTATCTATCAAGCTTTGGTGTCCTTCTTGAAATCTATAATACAATTCTAATTTTACTTCATTTGTATCCAGGACTTCTTTAATCTTCTTACAAATTTCCTCTTCAAGTCTTTTGGTAGCATCTTCATATAATATCTTTATTTCTTCTTGACTTTGAAAATACTTATTTTCCTCTTTCAATATCTTGAATTGTCCATTTTCCAAATCCTCTTTCTACTCTTTTCTTGTTTTAATTGTTAAATCTCCCTATTGAGTGCTCCATTGAAGTATTGTATCATGGATATATCGTCATCTTTCTTCCTAATCTTATAGTTTGATTCTTGTAATTCATTTTCAATTTTATCTTCTCTTCCACTTTGTATTCCTGGATCCTTTTTCTCGCAACAATTCTTCAAAATTTTCCAACATGACATGAAATCTAGATTCTTCATCAAATCCATTCCACCACTTGGAAGGTTCACCGTCAAAAGGGAATTATTTCCTAAAAGGAATTTAAAAATATATATCATATTCATACATTCTACAAGATTCAAAATATATATATCATATTCATACATTCTACAAGATTCAAAATATATATCATATTCATACATTCTACAAGGTTCACCGTCAAAAGGGAATTGAGTGGTTCATTCAATGTCTCTTTCTCATATATCACTGTTACTTGGATTAGAAATATCAACTTCCACGTATTGATAAGGTTTCATGACAATAATAAATTATCATGTGTCAGGTTTTATTACAACATTTATTTCTATTATTTATATTTAGTATATCTATTATAATTTATTTAATTTTGATAAATTATAATTTATGTAATTTTTATTTTATATCCATTATATTTTGTATTTTTATTTAATTTAATTGAATTTTATAGATAAAGTTAATTTCAATGTTGAATAAAAGATAAATATTATCACAGTTATTTTCACCTATGTGTAAATTTGTATTAATCTTTTATTTTAATGGTAGATTTATATTAATTTAAAGTAAATATAATTTTTTGTGGAAAAGAAATTAATAATATGTAAAAATATGGTTAAAGATCATGATGTAAAAGGAGAAATATAAAGGGGAAGAGGAGGTTTTGAGATATACATTCAACTTTAAATTATTGTTACATTTACAAATCTAATCGAGAAACTCTCTCGTCTAGACAAACCGTTTCATCTAGAAAATCTTGATAACACAACATTATGGCACTAAGGATGAAATTGGCAATAAATTTGGCACTGGAGGTTGAATACCATGAAGTATAGAATCAATACTTAGCAACTCTCTATGTTGCTCTATGCAAGTCATATTAGAATGGTGGATAGGGAAGATGAATTTGTTTTGACCTTTTCACCATTTGGGGAGTATACTTTAAAGCTAGGATATATACATCTCAATGCAACCAGGGTTGATAAAGTGCTCAAATGGTGGTGGAAATCAGTTTGGCCCTCACAATGTCCGGTGAAGGATTGCAACTTCATGTGGTGCATTCTTGAATCAAAAGTTCTAACATGGGACATCCTTCAAAGGAGATACATGATAAGGCCTCGTTGGTGCACTCTTTGTAAGGCTCATGAGGAATTGATAGCACATTTATTCCTTGAATGCCCATTCACATCACAAGTTTGGCTATCTTGTATTTCATCCCTAGGTCAAAACTTGAAGGTACAATTTAAGAATTGTGGTGATCCTGATTTACCTCTCCCCATCCAAAATTGTTTAAAGCAATTCCTCTAATTATTTGTTAGGGAGTCTCGATCACAAGAAATAAGGCCATATTTTAGGATGTTCCCTCATCTCTTAAGTAGGAGGTTGTTGAAGGATTGGCCATCTTCGCACATTTTCCTCAATCAAGACTCTTCCTCTCTCTATTTTGTGACTACAAAAGTCCCCAATGCCTCAATCCCAAGTTGATGGTGCATATCAAGGTGAGGATTAGTCTTGTGGTGGAGGAATTATTTTTAATTTTTCTGAATCCTACTCCTTCCACATAAAAATGGGTTTTGGCGGGGCACAAATAATCAAACCAAACTATTAACATGCAAAAACTTACTAGATTTCATCAAAGACAAAGGAGTAACACAAATTGAAATCTATGGCAACTCAAAGCTTATGATAAACTCGATAAAAAAATTTAGCTATCATAATCTTTTACTTGCGACTATATTAGAGGAGAATCTTAAACATATAAATACTTATGAAAGTATTTCATACTTCCATATCTATAAAGAAGCAGCATAACCTATAGAAAGCATGAGTCTCATTGGACATCTGCACATGATAAATTTAAATTTTAACACATGAAAAGGAAAAACATTTTAAATACCACCATAATTTCTACTTCTTTTTGTGCTTAATATTGTATGTGGATAGTAATTTGAAACATATAACAATCCCACATTTCACACACACATATATACATATACATATATATATATATATATATATATATATATAAAAGGGTGATATAAAATCTCAAAAAAAATTGTAAGAAAATACAATGATGAAAATCTGGGCTATAAAGGCTATTAAAGCCAATTGTATATATAGAATCCCCCACGGCGGGTGCTTAGGGTCGTCCGTTGGAAGCAGGTGTATAGGGCTAAATTGGAATGCAAGCCATCTACATATTCAATGAGTCGGCACGTTTAAAATCACATTGAAATAATGTCCATTACAGGTGAACCTTGGTCATATTCAGTTGGCCTTGCAGAACCATAATGGATCCTCATCATTGTTTGCAGTGTTTCCTTGCTCGGACAAGGGTGGCATCACGATGGGGCGTTGATCTCCACTAACCTTACCTTATTTCTTTCACTTGCACCTCGCTATGGTTCTCTCAGAATTGGAATGTTGGCATAGCGGTGGGCCTCGCTATCGGCCTCCCCAAGCCTCCCCTGCTTGCAGGCTGGTTCTGGCACCTCCGTTGGCCCCCCAGTTCCACTATTCTGGTGCGGCCCTCTCAGCAGCTCTCATTCTTTATCACAATTCGACAACCTTAATCATCAAGGCTCCTGTCGAGGTGTGGCCAAATTCCAGCTTTCTTTCTCAGTATTCGTCCCAATTGACGGTAACAAGTTCGATATTGAGCAGTTTTGAAGTGTCTCACAACCTAATGGTGGTTAAATTGGCCTCAACGTTTGGTCATTTCGTGGTCTTTCAAAAACTCTCTGGATAACAGAGTTAGCCTCTGTTGTATGCTTTTTGTTGCTCAAAAGCCATTGTGGATCACAATTCATGGTAAAACCACAGTCCTCGCAACCTCTTCAGATAAACTTATGTTATCGGGCTGGTTCCCCATATGGGTAGCCCATAACACATAGATATAGATATACTCAATGTATCATTTTGCATCTATAATATAAAGTCGAGCATTATACATAATAACATAGACATGACAAAATGTATCAAGAAGCAATTTCGAATCATTTTATTAATAAAACGAAATTATGGTATTTTTTATGAGGAACAAATTTTTACATCGACAAAACTCAAAGTTTTTAATAAAGATTTTATAGTGCTTTAATAAAAGATTGAAAAAAGATTGTAAGTGGCGGCAAAGTGGTAAAGTCGGCTTTGTAATGACAAACTGGTTTCGTGTTCGATTTCGACTTTGAGCAAGGTTGTGGCTCGCCGAGCGAGTAGTTAGAATAAACCGGGCCAAAGTCGACTACCTTTAACCCATGGGGTGGCAACGTGTTGATTATTGAGTGTTATGTTAAGGCACTTGTTTGTAAAGGTCACCAGTTGAAACCCCGTGGGTGTCCGTCAGGCATAAGCCTGTGAAAATTGATGTGTATTGTTAGTGGGAGATGATGCCAGCCACGAGGGTTTTCATTGGCAGCAGCGCAATGTGATCTTATGTGGCAAATATGATTGTATGGTTCTTGTTACAGTTTTCCTCATCATACAACAAAAATAAAATAAATAAATAAATAAATAAAATTAAAAGATTGAAAAAAATTAAATTGTATTTATAATAAAATTGGTGATATATAAAGAGATTTTTTCACAGTTTATTAGATTAGGAGAAATTAAGAATCATTGTTATGTTTGGAGAAATTTTAAATGGTGATATATAAAGAGAGTTTCTCAAGGATTATTGGATTAGGAAGAAATCAAGGGTTGCCATTATATTTAGAGAAATTTTTGTGTGTCATAAATATAGTTTTATATAACTTTATTATTGGTTTGAAAAAATGAGATCATATGAAATCAATAGTCCATAATGTCTAAGAGGGTCATCATATAAAAAAATTTCCACTAAATATGACTCATTAGTTTTTTTTTTTTTTTTTGTCCTTTCTTGAGTTATAACTATACCATGACCTATGTATGAATGTTGTTTCAAATAAATCTAATGCAACATAGGTTATATTATATAAGTTTATCAATGACCTTACAAATTAAATGATGGGAATGAAAAAATTTCTTTTCAATGAAAACCTTCATTTCAGTACTTTTAGTTTGAAATAACAAAGAAATTTATTGAAATTCAAAGGCTAAATAACCCACCCAATCCTTATGTGGGATCTCTTGAAAAACTATAAAGGAAAGAGGAAAACACTCTCAATAGTTACGATAAAATGTGAGATCCCTATATTACTAGTATAGTCCCTTATTGTTGTTAGTGTAACCCCTTTATTGTTAATGTTGTACCCCTGTAACCCCAATATTGTTATTATTGTGCCCTTACATTATTATTGTTAGGTCGACTAGGATTATATTGTGACCCCATGGACTCCTATATATAAAAGGAGGTTTTTTCATTTGTATCATCCAAGAATTGTTCTTTTTTTGTAATGTATTGGAGGTTGCCCCCTCGAAGTGGCTGATTTCTAAGGTGTTGATCTCTCTGTTCTTCTATTTTTGGAGCTGGTTTCATAACATTTGGTATCGAAGCTTATTATCTTTCCCGACTTCCCTATGATACCCTGTAATTTAATTTCCTTTCCTTCCGAAAAAAAATTCAAGAAAATTTCTTGAAAATTAAAATCTACCGTCCCCAAATATTGTAACCATTGTATTCCTAGTACAAAATCAACACCTCCCATTGGAATGGAAAGCATTGGACTCTTCAATACATATTCCTCCATGGTTAGCTTGATATTATGGAATTTTCCAGAGCAATTTATATTTCCTCCATTTGCAACCATCACTTGACATTCAAAATTGTGTGGCGGAATGTTTAGTTTGCCAGCAAAACAAAGTTGAGACAATTAAGACCCTAGGTCTTATACAACCTTTATCCATTCCAAGTCAATGTTGGGAGGAGATTTCAATGGATTTTACCACAGGTTTAGCTAAGTCCGAAGGAAAGAGTGTCATCATGGTGGTAGTTGATAGACTTACCAAGTAGGCACACTTTTGGGCATTATCTCATCCATTTAAAGCAAGTACAGTTGCTACTACATTTATGGAAACAATTCAAAAGCTACATGGAAAACCAAAGATTATTGTAAGTGACCAAGATCCCATTTTTATTGGAAATATTTGGATGGAATTATTTTCTTGTTTGGGTACTCAACTAGCTCATAGCTCATCTTATCATCCTCAATCCGATGGTCAAACTGAGATAGTGAATAAATGTTTGTAAGGATATCTTCGTTGTTTTGTATCTGATAAGCAAACACAATGGGTCAAGTGGTTACCTCTCACTGAATGGTGGTATAACACTTCCTTCCATACTGTAGTAAAAATGACCCCATTTATGGCACTTTATGGATATCATCCACCATCCATCACATCTTCTTTAAGAGAAAATTCTAAGTTTCAAGTAGTGGAAAATCACATCGAGCATTAAAAAGAAGTTCTCCAACTCTTGAAGGATAACCTAAATTTGACACAAAATATAATGAAACAATAGGCAGATCAACATCATAGTGAGAGAAGTTTTGATATAGGAGATTGGGTATTTTTACGGCTACAACCATACAAAAAAATTTCCCTTGAGCAAGCTAAGAAGGATAATAAATTATCGCCAAATTACTATGGTCCTTACAAGGTGTTGCAAAAGATTGGTACTGTGGCATGCAAATTGGAGATTCCCGCTTCTTCACGAGTGCATCCAGTTTTCCATGTTTCCTGCTTAAGTAAGGTTATAGGGGAAAAACTTCCGGTTCAAACAATATTGCCAGAACTTGATAAGGAAGGAAAAATCATATTGAAACCTGAAGCAGTCACGGAAACAAGGACTCGATAGCTACAAAATCGATCAATTTAATAGTATCTCATCAAATGGAATAACTTATCCACTGAATATTCTACATGGGAGGATGATAATTTTATACAGAAGCATCCAAAACTACTCAAGCGTTGAGGACAACACTTTTTTGAAGGAGAGGGGCATGTTAGATCCCTATATTACTAGTATAGTACCTTATTGTTGTTAGTGTAACCCCCTTATTGTTATTGTTGTACCCCTGTAACCCCAATATTTTTATTGTTGTACCCCTGTAACCCCAATATTGTTATTATTGTGCCCTTATATTATTATTGTTAGGTCAGCTAGGATTATATTGTGACCCCATGGACTCCTATATATAGAAAGAGGTTTTGTCATTTGTATCGTCCAAGAATTGTTCATTTATGTAATGTACTGGAGGTTACCCCCTCGAAGTGGCTGATTTCTAAGACTTTGATCTCTCTTTTCTTCTATTTTTGGAGTTGGTTTCATAACATAAAAGAATGGATCCATAAAAGCAGAGCCTACTTACAAAACCTCCCTAGTACAAATTATTATTTGAAATAATTTATAATAGTATTTGAGGAACAAATAAGTTAATTTAGTAGATATGTGTAGTCACAAGATCATGTGCATCTCCAACTATACATTCTTGTTGATAAACCCCATGTTTTTATTCAAGTGTTCCCTCGATGCTTTAGACTTTAGATTTACTATTGATTTTTTCTTCTTTATATTTTTATAAATTAGTTTATGTTGTTTGGATCTTCGAGCATTCTTTAATCAAAAGGTGAAATGAGAGTAGGGAACTGAAAGTGGGAATACATTTAGCTATCCCATGTTCTATCTTTACGTCCACATATAAATAGGGAGAAAAAGGTAAGCCAATATTGTTACTAACTCTTCGTTCTTATTCTATATCCTCTTCTCTTGAATGAAGATCCTGAAACCTTCATATAATTAGATTGTTAGTCAAAGAACTCTATTCAATTTTTGACAAGTCAAATTCCATTAGGTACTAGTTATTGGGTTATATACTATTAATTAAGCAAAAGTATAACAAAATGGTTGAAATTATTTTTATTAGAACCACTCATGAGTACATGATATTATTAAGATGCTCCCTTAATTATTTTGATTCCATATTTACTTTGTAAATATCCTTCTTTCTTTCATCTATATCAATTTGCATCATGTTCTTCTTCCATCATTCTTTAGTCTAGACATGAAATCAATGCAAGGAAGTGAAAGAGGGAATTGATTTATCCCTCCAATGCTTTGTGTTCAGATCTAAATATAGAGAGGCAGAAAGAATTTATGTCAACATTATTACTAACTCTTCCTTCTTACTCTATCTCCCCCTCTCTATATTAAAGAGATTGAAAACTTAAATCAATCATGGTATCATAAAATAACTCTATTTATTTTTATAATTCATGCGGTGGAAAGGGCTAGCAATTAGGATACAAACTATTCTAATATGAAAAATTTTAACACTATCATACTTAAGGAGAATAGCATTGATTGTATCAACTAAACAAGCAAGAGGGAGAAACGATGTTAGAACTAAAACATTAGGAGGCTCAAAATTATCAACAAAAAACACAGCATGATAGACATATGATAAATAAATAATATGAAAATAGAGACATTGTTCTCCTCTATGACAATAAAGTGAAGGGCAAGCCAAAAAAACTATAAACAACTTAGCTTGGACCTTGTCTAATTGAGGATATAAGACCCAATTAAATGACACTCTAATGAAAGAAATTGTTAAAAAATTTAGTAAATTTTCTAAACCCAAAAGTTACTACCCTTTATTTTTAAATTAACCACATAAAATCGTTGATAAAAGTGGAAAAACAATTCTCAAAAATAAATAAAATGAAATAACCTAATGAGTTAAGACAAGTAATTTAGGTAATTGTTCTAAGGAAGCTATTTATTCTATAAATCTTGGCCACTACAAAAATGACCTTCATAAGTAAGATAAAAACAAGAGCAAAGGGAATTATAATAAAGTTGGATAATCAAACCAAGTATAATTTGACAAAATAAATCCAATATATAAATGGAATTAATAATTAAAACAAGAAAAATGTGATTGACACGATAGGCAGCACGCAAAGAAGGTGAACATAAAGAAAAATAATTTGATATAAATAAAATGGCACATGAAAGAAAAAATTGACAACAATATATAGAAGATAAGAACTTTTTAAGAGATATAGTAGCAAGCATAGACCAAATTAACATGATAAATAGATGCAAATTTAGGATATATTGGCTACATTTAGAATATAAACAATGGACATTTCAATTAAGAAAAAATACTAATTTAAAAATAAAGACATGAAAACTAAAAAGTTAAAAATAAAAGAGTCAACTTGCATTGATGAAAAAATGCATTGATGATATGACAATCATATTGATGATGGAATTACAACAATTGATGATTAAGACACACATATAAATCAAAGGGTGAAGATAATATTAACATTTGAAGTAGAGATATTTGGTAGAAAAGAGTTATAAGTGTGGACAATAGAGTGTATAGTGCAATAAGTAGAAATGGAATCAATAGACACGGAAAAAAGAATGAGGGGATCCATGAAAATCTCAAGATAACCCAAGATGTTGAGGACAATAAAGCCAAGGATGACAAAAAGATGTGACAACCACTATAATTGGAATATTGAAAAGAAAAAAAAAATGAAATGAAAAAAATGATTGTATTAACTAGAATAAACATTAGAAAAGTTTTAAATGTGGGAAATTGTGGCAGGTAAATGATTAGATGAAACCATACAACTTGAAAAAACACGAATTAGAAATTATGAGGGCACATCCTAAATTGCAGGGTTTGAAAGATTGAAGGAAGGGGCAACAAAATTTATTGTTACCTCATACTATAAAGTGAAAATTTAATTAGTTGATAATATAAATAATAATTCATGAATGATTAGAAGAATCACAGGCCCACCAAACATTATTCCACAACATCCCTATGACAACAAATGAAAAATACTATATTATGAAGTTTGTAGGTGTACCAAATGCAAATAACTCAAAAGGATTGGAAATCATTTTAATAAAATACTCAAGAAGTAAAATGGCCACAAACCATTGTTTCCATCTACTTGAAAAATTTAGGTGTAGCATATCATCTAGTTTTGAACATGTTGGTAGGAATACGAGGAATATATAAAGATGGCACAATATATCAATAGGTAGATAACACAAAATATTTTGAAAGAAAATTATGAATAGTGCGAAGAGAATAGCAAAGACATTAAGTATATTTCACTATTTATTTACATTGTTATGGAAAATATTTTCTTAATTGTTAAAATAGCCCTTGGCCATAATCAAAACCAAAGAGACAAAAACTATTTTGATTTATAATTTTGAAGTTGTCTTCCACCATTTCCTAGAAATGTTGAGGAACCAAGTTTCAATTTTTGTAAATTTTGAATCCATATCTTCCCTCTTCAAGAAAAAGAAGATTTTATGGTTGTGGGAGACATTAGGATCATAATCAAGTAATAAAATCATCCAATGAATCCATTAGAAATGTAATAGTAAGAGTTTTATGATTTAAATGCATAATAAACTAGAAGTACACACAATGTACACCATTGTGAACATGGAGCATAACTCCAATATACATAAGAAAAATAAGTTATACAAAAAAATCCTTAAATAATGGGAAAAGCTCCTCTAAAAACCCAAATACATTCATACATCCTAATCATAATGACTACATGCTCTCTATATATACCTTTTCCACACTGCACATGTGGTGCCTTCCTTATTAGGTTGGCCTTACTACATGTACATTTACACATTACATGTACATTTGACCCCATAGTACCCATTTTAAAAAATATTTTTCCTCAATGCTTTGTAGTTAAGGGTGTTACATGTGATGAAACCAAATGAAAGGATTTCCTTATAGCCCCATTTTTTCCTTTCCATTGATGATGATAAATCCATTGAATAACGATCTGTCAATTCCCTTTTCCATTAGTAGTGATGAGCATTCCAAACTATTTCGTAATAGTCTTGATAGTGATATGCTTGTCTTCCATTAAATATTTCCTGATAATGAGGCTATTGATATGGTTTCAAACTTTATGGTTTTCCTTCACTCTACATACCTATTACATCTATCTTCTTTTTAGAAAAAATGGCATCCTCTATCCTCTCTACCTAGTCTTTGATTTCTCTATTCCAAAATATAATACCATCATATTTGACATGCACATCCTCTAGATGGATTTTAACTTCTTCAATTATCATTTAGTGACCTTCATGAATATTGTCTTATTTTTATTTTTGAAGCTATAACGTGATCCTATCTATCAAGCTTTGGTGTCCTTCTTGAAATCTATAATACAATTCTAATTTTACTTCATTTGTATCTCGGGCTTCTTCAATCTTCTTACAAATTTCCTCTTCAAGTGTTTTGGTAGTATCTTCATATAATATCTTTATTTCTTCTTGACTTTGAAAATGCTTATTTTCCTCTTTCAATATCTTGAATTGTCCATTTTCCAATTCCCCTTTCTACTCTTTTCTTGTTTTAATTGTTGAATCTCCCTATTGAGTGCTCCATTGAAGTATTGTATCATAGATATATCATCACCTTTCTTCCTGATCTTATAGTTTGATTCTTGTAATTCATCTTCAATTTTATCTTCTCTTCCACTTTGTATTCCTTGATCCTTTTTCTTGCAACAATTCTTCAAAATTTTCCCACGTGACATGAAATCTAGATTCTTCATCAAATCCTTTCCACCACTTGGAAGGTTCACCGTCAAAAGGGAATTATTTCCTAAAAGGAATTTAAAAATATATATCATATTCATACATTCTACAAGATTGAGTCCATTTTTATCTTCCTCTCCTCCAAATCATGGTATATCAATTAATTCTTACATAAGGTCAAACGCAATCCATCAACTTAAAAATCAACATTTTATAAATAGTAATTCAACATAGCTATATGATTTTTCCCAATATAGTCTCAAGTTTTTTCTCTTTCCAACTACTTTTGAATCACCTAAATTTGATATCCTACTAAAAAAATATAGTTAAGTTAGCATATCTTCTAAAACCTTGTTCTAGAGCCTGTCATATTAGAGGGCCTTTCTTATTTTGCATCTCTAAATTTTGGTTTGTTTATTCTAATATGATGTCTCTATAATTCCACTAGTCTAGCCTAAATTAAATGGGACAAGTGAAAGTTAGTGACTTTCCTGAAATTTGATGGTTTTTGGCCCTTTTTCAAGAGAGAAATTGTATAGTGCTACGTGTCCAGTTTATTTTATATATGATTCTAAGCCTTTTAGCATATGCACTTCAACATGTCTCTTTAGACCCTTGAAAAATTCATAGTCTAAAACATTTGTGAAAAAAGATTCAATGAAAATAGCAAGATGACTAATTTGAAGATGATTTCAGATATACTTTTTTGAAATGGCACTACAGGGGGCTTCTTCTTTAATTGTCCCTTAATTAAATTGGAAGAGAAATTGTAATTCCATCTCATGAAAACTTGTATTAGTTAACTAAGTTGGGAAGACTTACTTAGCTTAGGAAATTCTAGTTGATGGTGAGAGAGGAGGCATGTAGATTTCCCCCGTGATTGTATGGGGTCCAGTTACAGTTATTTGTGAGTTGTAGTGAGTTAACTCAATTAATTGAATTAAAATCGGTTTAACTAGTTCTAACTAAGAGATGAGATAGTGATAGGTCCAATGAATTAAATATGATTTAATTAACAAGTAGTGATCATTTGGTTAACTGATAATTCATTATAAATACTTGTTGCATGTCAGTTCTAAGGGAGGTCCAACTGATATTGAAGTTAAAGGGAAGATAACTATCAGTTGTGTAATTAGAAAATTGTACAGGTCATGTATGAGGTCATTAGGATGCCTTGAAGGAATTGCGCAATCAATTCTTAGAAATTTCCTTATTAATAGGGACATAATTCCTCAAGGAATCCATAAGCAAGGATGGTCATACATAAGTTGAGAATTGGTTAATTATTTGACTGATTTTCCCTAGATCAGAGTGAGACAGTCGACAGAGTGAAAATATTTCTCAGTGAGGGAAATAACATTGTATTGTTTCATGGTATTGAATTTATGAAATATACATATGGTGGGGTTTTGAGCAGTTTATTTCCCTAGATACATCTTGTGTTGTGTGATTGATTCTTTCTTTCTCTTACTTGCTATGTGATTGTGCTTTTGAATTTGGTTTCCGCAAATTGTAGAAGGATCCTATATTTTGTTTTAGTACATTAAAATATCATATTGAATCCCTTTGGATTATTTCAACATGGTATCATACTATCAAATTAGGAATCAAAATAGAAGAGAATAACCAGAGTTTATTTTGAATAGGTACGTTGAATTTGAAGATCTATTCTTCTGGACCCAGTAACAGATCAAGATGTCTTTCAATGGCTTGAGACTCGAATATGCACTCGAGGGAAATTTGAATTACATAACATGGAAGGACATCATGGAGGCAGTGATAGAGGACAACAAACTGAAGGTATTTATTGAAAATGATATTCCCCAGCCCGCAATAGCAGATGCTCAACATCTTGATGCATGGAAGAAGAATGTAAAAAATGTGAGAAGGATCTTGTTAGAGGGAGTTTGAGACCATATTGTCTCGAGTCTCCAGGGAAATTAAAATCCATATGATATGTGGAAGCCCTTCACAAATATTTTTCAGAATAGTAGCAACCACAGGATTATTGCTTTTAAAGACAAGCTCAGAAAGATTGGGATGGATAAGGGCGACACGATCCAAAAATACTTAACGAAGTTCAATCAATGTCGAGATGATATTGTAAGTGTTGGGATAAAAATTGAACATGATGATTTAATAAGCATATATCTACTAGGCCTTCCCAAGAGATGACATATCTAACAAGACACTGTGAAAGGGAGGGAGAAGCTACCTGACTAGGAGTGATTATGGTCTGACTTGGTACAAGAAGAGATTCGACGGAGCACCAGAGATCCATCCTCATCAAAGACTGATGATAAGGAGAAATGTGCCTTGGATGGAAAGGAGAAGAAAGGGAAAGGGAAGGCACCCCATTGCAAATCGGAGTTTGGCAAGGCAGACAAGAAGTGAGACTTTTCAAAGGTAAAATGTTTCAACTATCATGAGCATGGACACTATGCCACAAATTATCCACAAAAGTTGACCAACAAGAATGCCTCAGGAGGAGCAACAGGTGAAGAAATTGATTCATAGTTCAAGTTGGATTTCACTATCATCGCATGCATGGTGTCATTGATGATGGGTTTTGTGTGGTACTTGGATAGTGGAGCTTCATTCCATATGGCCGACAACAAAGAATTCATTAGTAGGTTGGAGGATAAGGACCTCCATATGCACATCGAGATGGATGATGATGGGAGGTATAGCACTATCAGTGTAGGTATAGTTACCTTTCCTAGGGAGTCAGGTAATCCGCTCACATTAAACTATGTCATGTATGTTTCCAATTTAAAGAAGAATTTGGTTTCTATTGCTATTTTGGAATATCGTGGTTATGACGTGATCTTTAGTGAAGGAAAGGCGTTTCTTCGTCACAAAGCCACAGGACAGGTGAAAAATATCAAACTTCGAGTAAAGAACCTCTACAAATTGGATGTAGAAGACTGTGTTGCCTTGAGCATGAAAGAAGAGAAGGTGGAGAGCTGAGACATTGGTGAGTTATGGCACAAGAGATTGGGCCATATACACCATGGCACTTTGAAGATCATGCAACATATTTCTACAAGACTTCCAAAGGGTGCACTTGCGTAGTGAGATACATGCAAAGGGTGTACATTTGGGAATTATACCAAATAAACCTTTCATGATAAGGAAAGTCGAGAAAAGGAAATCCTTGAGAGAGTTCACTTAGATGTATGTGGACTGTTCTCAACAGATTCCATAGAAAAAACACAGGTATTATGTGATTTTTGTTGATGATTTTTCAAGAAAGTGTTGTATTTGCTTCATGTAGAAGAAATATCACACATTCTCCAAGTTTTGTGAGTTCAAGGAACTTTTTGAGAAAGATACAAGGAATAAGGTGAAGGCTCTAAGGAGCGAAAATGGTGGAGAATATTTCTCTAAAAAAATCAAGAACTTTTGTTCCTCATAAGGAATTTGAAGAGAATTGATAGCACCTCATAACCCACAACATAATGGGGTTGCAGAAATAAAGAACAAAACTATTGTGGGAGCAGCACGAGCTATGTTGCATGATCAGGGCCTAACGTTGCATATGTGGGAGGAAGCATGCAATACAACAATATTTGTGCAGAACAAAAGTCCTCATTGGATACTTGGGATGAGTACACCATAGGAGGCTTTTTCAAGTAAGATACCAGATGTGTCATATTTTAAAATTTTTGGTTCATTTGTTTATTTCCATGTAACCAAAGATGCTAGGAAGAAGCTAAATCCAACAACATAGTTGGGGAAATTTGTGGGGTACAATGATACACCTGACAAATATCGGGTGTACTTTCTAGCACACAGAATGACAGTGGTTAGAAGAGATGTGAAATTCAATGAAGAGAAAGTCATGCAATTGTCCCTTGAGAGGGAGCTTAAGTTGCATGCAGTTGAGTATCTCTTGGCTCCAAAAGAAGAACCTTTAGATTTGGAGCAACCATAGGTAGAGGAACTTTAGAGATTTAGAAACCACTCATGCAGAGCCATACACTAGAGATGGAAGGAAGCACACTATAGAGGCTGACATATTGTTTAAAGATGCGAGAGAGAATGTGGGAGCACCCACATCACATTGTAGGCAGAGAAGGTCCCCAGAGCATTTCACTGGATACATGGATCTTATGAGCGTAGGTATTGAGATAGAACCATCCTATTTTGAGGAAGAAGTGCAACATCCAATTTGGGTTGATACCATGGTTGAGGAGTATGACTCCATTATCAGAAATGGTGCATGGAAATTTTTCCCAAGACCAGAGGGGAAGTCAATTTCTAGGATCCTAGTGGGTCTACAAGGTGAAGCAGGCAGTAGATGGGAGTGTGGAGAATCACAAGGCCAGATTTGTGGCCAGAGGGTTCTCTTAGGTGGAGGGGATTGAATATGATGAGAATTTTGCACCAGTTGCAAGGTACTTATCAATCAAATCCATCCTAGCACTCTCAGAACAAATGGGATGGAAGATACATCAGATGGATGTAAAAACAATCTTCTCAATGGAGTTATTGAGGAAGTGGTGTACATTGAGTAGTCAGAAGGTTGTGAGACCTTATATAAGGAGTCATATGTATGCGAACTCAAGAGAGCACTGTATCGGCTTAAGAAAACACCTCGTGCTTGGTACACCATGATTGACATCTATTTCACAGGGTTGGGCTTCACCTAGAGTGAAGCGAATGCACACATTTATCAAATTGTGGTTGATGGTAAGATTTTTATTATTGTAATTTATGTCGATCATTTGATACTGACAGGTGATGAGCAACTCATCAAGTCTTGCAAAGAGGATCTTGCAAGAGAATTTGAGATGAAGGACATGGGGCTCTTGCACTATTTCCTTGGTTAGAAAGATGGAAAAGAGATGGGGAGCTATTTGTATCTCAAGGTAAGTGTGCCAACGATATCCTCAAGAAGTTCCACGTGGAGGGAAACAAACCCATGGAAACTCTTCTAGCAGGAAACCGGAGGAAGGAGGATGCTACTTCAGGCAAAGTAGTGGATCCTACTATTTACAGGAAGCTTGTGGGTTCACTCATATATTTTGTGAAAAGATGACCATGCATATGCTACACAGTTAACCATATTAGTCAAGCTATGGTTAAGCCTACCAAGCTATTTTGAAAGGAAGACAAGCATGTGTTGAGATACCTCAGAGGCACTAAAGAGTATGGGCTATGGTACAAAAAGACAGAGGGAGTGAAGCTTCAAGTCTTCACTGATGCAGATTCCGTAGGGAGTCCATCCGACAGGAAGAGGACATCAAGTGGCATATTCAACATAGGATCAAAAATAGTTTCTTGGTATAGCAGGAAATAGAGAGTCAGTTGTACATAGTTCAACAGAGGCAGAGTACATGACAACCAATCAGGAAGCATGTGAGGCCATGTGGATAAGAAAGGTAATTGTTTGTTTGTTTGATATAGAGATGGATCCGAGAGTGATACATTGTGATAACCAAGGTTGCATCAAACTCTCATTTAATCCAACTTTTCATGACAGGTCCAAGCATATTGATAACCATTATCACCATCTCAAAGATTATGTGCAGAGGTGGATTATGCCATTAGAGTACATTCCCACATAGAATCATAATGCATACATCTTGATGAATGCATTGAAAAGAAGAAAATTCGAGTTCCACAAAGACAGGATCGGGGTAGCAGATAATCCCTTTCTTGTTTAGAGGGAGTGTTGAAATGGCACCTAAGGGGGCTTCTAATATAATTTTCCCTTAATTAAATTGGAAGAGAAATTGCAATTTCATCTCCTGACAAATTTTATTAGTTAACTACATCTGGAAGACTTGGATAGCTTAGGAAATTCGAGTTGAGGGGTAGAGAGGAGGCATGTATATTTCTCCCATGATTTTAGGGGGTCCAGTTATAGTTATTTGTGATTTGTAATTAGTTAAATAAATTAATTGAGTTGAAATCAGTTTAACTAGTTCTAACTAAGAGATGAGCTACTGCTAGGTCCAATGAAATAAATATGCCCTTTTCACAAATAGTGATCAATAAATTAACTAATAATTCACTATAAATATTTGTTACATGTCATTTCTAATGAAGGCCTAGTTGAGATTCAGGTTAAAGGGAAGATAAATATCAATTGTATAATGATAAAATTGTATAGGTCATGCATGGGGTCATGAAGACGCCTTGAAGGAATTGTGAAATCAATTCTTGTGAATTTCCTTATTAATAGGGACATAAATCCTCCATGAATATGTAAGAAAGGCTGATCAGATAGAGTCTGAGAATTGGTTAGGTATTTGACTGCTTTTTCCTAGATCAGAGTGACAGTCAACAAAGTGCAGAGGTTTCTCAGTGAGGAAAATAACATGGTATTGTTTCATGGTCTTGACTATACAGATAGTGGGGTTTTGAGTATTTTATTTCCCGAGATACATCTTGTGTTATGCGATTGATTATTTATTTCTCTTACTTGTTATGTGAATGTGCAATCGAATTTGGTTTCTGCAAATTGTAGAAGGATTCAATATTTTGTTTTAGTATATTACAAGATAAGATTGAATCCATTTGGATAATTTTTATATATTTATGAACACTAAATTACACAAAATGCATCTCAAATTCTATATTGAATCATAATTTCAGTTTTTTTACCACATTTACTCCATTATCTTTCTTTACTATGTTAAAAATTTCATTTTTTGAAACTTCATAGAAAAAAGGTTTTATTAAAACTAACTAACTTATGGATCAATCACAAACCTTAACTTCCATAGGTTGTATCTCTAAAAATTTAATCAAGAATAATCTAAAATATTGACCGCTTACATATTTATCCTCAATCTCTTTAGTATTGCATGGTTTAAAACTTCCCAAAAAGAAATTTATAGTGAAAATGCCAAGCTAATTCATTTGAAGAAAAAAAACCCTTGGATCATACCTATGATACCAAATGTTATGTTTCAAATACATAATAAACTATAAGTACAAACTAAGTACACCAATATAAGTGTGGAGCACAACTCTAATATAGGAAATAAATATAAGTTAGACAATAACTCCTTAAATAATATTGAAAACTCCTCCAAATAAACAAATACATTTATATATCCAAATCACATGTCCTCAAATGATTATATGATTTCTATATAATTCACACATCACACATGTGGCCTATTCCATTTTAGAATGACAATATTATACACACACACACACACACACACATTACATGCATTTTTAACCCCATATATGCTCCCCTCAGGGTCCTATCAATGCGACAACTAGAAGTGATTGTCGATATGATGAAGCAATCAAACTAACCTTTTCGGTTGACTAAAAAACAAATTTTTTATCCATTTCCTCCCTCTTAAAGACAAAGTGTATTTTAGGGTTTGGGGATTTGTAGCCAACTAAGACAAGGATCTCATTATTAATGTAACAATAAAAGTCCAAATATGGATCCCTGTTTGGATTCGAAACATCGACAAATGTTCTTTAATACTGTGGATAATCCGGAAAGCTCTTCAATAACAATAAAAGTCATTTGGAAGTGATTATATAATTGATAAGGATTAAAAAAAACTAGTTGAATCCACTGAAAATTGCAGTTACAATAGTTATAATTACTTGGGATCAATAAATATTACTTATTGATGGATCTATCGTTACTTTTCCTCTCTCTCTTTCCCCCCATATCTATTTTTTTATGCCTTTGTATAATATTTTCTACTTTTGAACTACCAGTAGCTAAATTTGATCCATAAACTATCATGGATATTCCATTAGACTATTCAACATAAGAGATCTACTAAAATATATTTGAAAATAATAAATATACACTATGAGGATTTATTTCTCCTTATATTTCTAGATCTATTAATTAATGTAAACCATTTCGAAAGAAAGGCTAGTTGGAAGGTGAGGCAACTCTAATCTCTTTCTTAGAAAATGGATGCAAGTTAAAAGAAGTGAGGCCAATGGTTAGTGGGCTACTATAATGCAAAAATAATATCTTTTTTCTCTCTCCCTATCCTTTTCTGATACTCCATTATTCTATGGAAAAAATCCACTAGAACATAATGGAACCCCTTTTCCCCCTAGTGCCCCAGTGATAACACAACTCGATAGGGTACTAGTGGTTAAGTTTGACTGCTTCAACTCTTAATTAGAGTCACAATATGGAATATTCTAGATTCTTATTCAATGATATCATGTTGCCAACCCCTTTTCCATGAATAATGGGGATTGATGTGGAATCCTCTCGAATTATGGTGGTCAAAATAGGACGTTCAACTTTCAAGTGGCATAATTTTTGCATATAGACTCTGATTGAGATGATTCTTACATTGTTGGAAAGGTATACAAATTTATAATAAAATAAATTTTTTTGTACATAAGTGGAAAATTTTACCCCCAATAAACACTATTTGATGCCTCAAACTACTCTTGACAGGTTTTAGAGCCCACTTTTCCAAACAAGGTTGTAAAATCCCAAAAGGGAGAATGCAATAATACTGAAACACAATATAAGATCTACATCAAAGTAAAAAATAAATCTAAAGACAACATCTGAATATACAGAGAAGCTGAGCCTTTTTATTATGTGGAGAGGATTCAGTTACACAATGTACAAAATATGAGGGAATATAGCCAAAGATATGGCCTATAATCACCCTACAAACATGCCACAACAAGCACTACGTAACTGGTGAGCTATAGGAAGAAATAATGTGATGTCCCTTTTTCTGCTGATGTACATGAAGTAGCTGCAAAATAAAATTCAGATCTATGGAGCTCAGAAGCTCTGATGATGAAAAGATTCAATATCTGGCCAATGTGATGGAAACCCAACATAACCTAGAAAGGATTTTCCAGATCTACAACTTTGGAAAATCACCCTCCCAGGGTATGATCCTTTGACTGCTGGGTTATGCAGATCTGAAGCTAGATCTGATCCAAATATGGCTATAATATGATATACAAACATATCTAAGCTTTGAAGGTTGATCCCTCCTTCAGATCTGCAAGCTAGGAGCTTGAGATCTTCTCTCCTCTTCTTCCTCCTTCAAGATGCATCAACTAAATATGAAACTGCTACAGAAACTACGTTGTACAAGAGGGAGAGGATCTATGCCTACTAAAATGTGCTGCAATAATCTCTAGGATGATGGAAATTGTGATGTCAAGGTGAGGGGATGATCCCTCACAGGATTACAAGCTGAAATACTAGTAACTTCCTTCCTGCTTCGGATCTGCAATGATGGACTACACAATCCTTGATGGGACAGTTGCTAATAGGAGGTCAATAAATTATGGCCTAATTCCAGATCTGCAATGAAGCCCTGGGAATGGTGATCTTTAAGTCTAAGGTGAGAGGAATACTCCTTCACCAGTTCTCCAGCTGAAATACTGAAGGCAACCTCCACCTCCCAAACTAATCTTCAAAAATTGCGTAATTCCTGAAGGTAGGTGTTCTGCAGAGAATGGAAATAATGTGGCACCAATGCCTGATGATGAATTAAGTGCAACCCTCTTCCTTAAATATCACTCAGGGAAAGAGGTGGGATTCCCACTCGGGAACTCCCAGTGCTAAACAACACTTGCAATATTAGCTAAATAACCAAAGAAATCATGGAATGTCAAATGAAAATTCTAGATCTAAATAGATCTCCAAAATAATAATCAAAATAATCCCTCCAATTTTGCCTTCATCTCCTTTATATAAAAAGTGAGCCTTCCCAAGCCCTGGCCTACCTCTAAACTTCGTTGTTCATGTGGACACAATCCTCCATGGTTGACTGCGATGTCTCTCCAAGTCCTCTATCATTTCTACATGCAATGTACACCCTCTTCATCATGTGTGCATTAAATGCACTACTTACTCCATCACTTCATCATGAATGCCCTATGATCTTACATTATATTTCCTCCATGATCTCAGTTGATTGCTTCAACCTCCATGATCTATCTCATTAATGAGATGTGATCTCCACTCCATTCACATTAGTAGTTGCTCCACTACTCCATTATTTAGGTTTAATTAATCAAAATTCACACATAAAAAGTGGATCTTTATTCATGTTGAGGATTATGGGTCCCTCCACCCTTTTATTTACTTAATTCATTAAGAAAATTAAGAACTCTAATATTCCAAATATCTTGTGAAAATTTGGGAATATTACAGTCCTCCCCGAAAAAATGTTGCTTGTCCTCAAGTAACTGCAAAAGTAGATGCAAAGCCATCTATCCCCTTCCAAATGGAATCCACATAAGTAAGGCCTCCCCCATTTGCTACAATGTGTTATGCATGTTTGGTTCCAAAGTTGTCTCTCAAGAATTCATAGAATGACCTCCAACTGTATGGTTAGATGCCCGCCTTTCACCATGAAGTACCAAGTGACAACCATATGATGTCCAAAATCATCATCAATACATGAGATACATAAAAGAAAGTGGTTCTTTCCACAAAGGAAAAGCTCCATCTCACAATACATCTCTTCACCCCATGCTTTATGAAGTAGATTCAACATTGAGATGCCCTCATCCTTAGCCCTGTTGACCTTGTTGGATCCAAGCATCATTCCAACATTATGCAAAAGAGGAAATAGAGATATATGGGTAGACAAATATGTCAAACCATATTCTCCCAACAGTAACCACCTGAGTAAGGCCCTTTGCTGCCATCCTCCATCTCCCCCGTGCAAGATGGATAAGCCAAACTCCCCCAAAATCAATGAAAGCAACAAGAGATTTTGCTGCCTTCTCTCCTCCTCATGTGCATCATGGAGTAAAAAAATATTGATAGACATGTGGAATGTCACATCAACCCAATACAAGTAAGCACCATTAATACACATCATGAGAGTACCATGCCAAGTTTTACACAATACAAAATACATAGACATAGGGGATGTCATGTGATGGCCAAAATCTCTCATGGTCAACCCAAGTGAACATGCCTTCTTCTGTTGCATACTATCATTGATAGACAAGGCATGAGTCAAAAAAATATGAGATATTGGTTGGTAACTATACTCACCCAAGAGCAACCAGCACAACCATGCCTCCTTCTTCATTTCATTAGTGTTTTCCAAGCCATGGATAAAAAAAATAGGAGCCTTTGGGTAGTAACCAAACTCACCCAATAGAAAATAGTGTAACCAAGCTTCTTGCTGGCCCATGTCATATATTTGCAAGTGGTCATCCAACCACTTTCTTATTATCCTCACCCACTTATCCCCATGTGGATGATGAATGATGTTCTGCATAAACATGGTATCCTCCCTTTGTAGAATACCATCTACCTTAAACTTATGAAGATATTTGCACTCCATGAAATGTTGAAGTGTGCCTCTAATGGGATCTCTTAATGAGACCTTCTTCTCATAAGTGTCCTCCCAAAATAAGTGAGGTTCGGGATCTGCTGTAGGTAGAAGTTTCTCTTTGAGCTGTGAGATGCTCATAGAGAGAGTGTCATCTTGAAAGGAGAAAAGATTACTCATCTCAATATGTCTACCATTTATCATCTTTACCTCCATTGCTTCATGAGTGAAGCTACCTTAAGAATGCTCCAAGAATAATGGGGCCCCTTCATTATCACTGCTACTAAGTGACGGCGTTGTAGATCTGCATGGTGATATATATGCTATCTCATGGCAAGGCACAATGCTGAACTCATAGCCAACCATTGTACATAGGATTATGCTCATCGCATCTTAAGAAACTCTACACTTCAACTCAAAGGGTTGAATGTAGCTAAAAAATGATGAACTGGGATAGCTATTTATCTCCTCCTCGATTAAATCAAGGGTCCTCTGCGTTGTGATATGTTGCTGCTTCAAACTAGAATTTTGTTCTAACCCTTGGTTATGCATGGGCCTTGATGGCATGTCCCCATAAGTTTCAATATGGTCTACTGAAACAATATGTGATGAAAGTGTATGAATACCTTGGATCAACTGATGTGTGGGAACCTCTTGCAAGGACACAAGAGTTCCTCCAACTGGGACAATGGTGTCTCCAACTGCTGGTAAGAGTGATGACTGCTCTTCTCCAAGTGTACCAACGTTGGAATCTACCTCCTCTTCCTCATGCATCTCTTGAATCATGCATGGGAATCTATGTGTGAAGAGCTCAAGACTATCTTGAAAAGTTGCAAGTGTCTCTTCTCCGGATGCAAGTACTTCTGCAACTAGAGGTGAATGTAGTGACCCCTTGTCTAGAGTGACAAAAATGACATCCTCCTTTGTTTCCTTAGGAAATGTCTCTTTGTGACACATATTTGGTTTTCTCATATAAAACTTCTTTCTGATCAATTTGTGAAAGAAATCTGAATATTTAGCCACCTTTGCATGCTCCATGTGACCAAACCACCAATCATTGGCTTTACCACAAAGTTGAAGTGTTGCAATCTGTACAACCTCTCTTTCAGCTACAAGATGTAGCTTGAAGAATGCATCTAAATCTTTCCTCCAAGCCTTAACAATGCTTGAGTAAGATCCATCAAATGTAGGAAAATAGAATCTATTATGTCTGTTTCTTCTATTCTGCTATAGTATCCTCTTTATTATTTGATTTTGAAGAACTGTTGGAGAGTTAGCTTCTCCTTGAATGCTCTAGGCTGTGCTTTGTACTCTTCAAGATATAGACTGAGAGTCTCATGAGTCTCAGATTCTTTTCCTTCTTCATGACTATACCATTCACCTTCTTCAAAGAAAGTGGGCATAGTAGATCTATGAGGAGATCTATGATTCTCCGGTTTTCTTTGATGCTAATAGGAATTGCTTGAACCTTCCTCATTAAATCTTCTTCTTGGATCCTCCTTTTTCCTTTCCCTCTTCATTTGATTGACCTACTTGGAGAGACATTGCATGGATCTAAAGAGAGGAGTGGAAAATATATAATCCTCCTTCATGATAGAACTCATCTATCTCCTTCTTCTTTTGATGCAAAAGATGAAGTGTCCTCAAGCTGAGCCACATATCATGCTCTGATACCACTGTAATATCCCAAAATGGAGAATGCAGTAATACTGAAACAGAACACAAGATCTAAAAAAAAGTAAACAATAAATTTAAAGACAACATCAGAATATACAAAGAAGCTGCACCTTTTTATTATGTGGAGAGGATTAAGTTACACAATGTACAAATGATGAGGGAATCTAGCCAAAGAGATGGCTTAGAATCACTCTACAAACATGCCACAACAAGCACTGCTGTTACACAGTAATTTGTCACCGTCCTTACCATTCCCCATCCATTGTGGGGCCGATACATACTAACACTATTGAACATTGTCATACGCCCAATGCTCATCCAATACATCCCCTTTCGAACTGACATACATAGAACCTCTCCTTGCAAAACTCACAAAAGCAATGCTACATTGAAATTTCGGCAATTGAAAAGCGGTTGATTAGTTCGCTTGAAATCAGGGAAACTCCGTAAGAAATTGACGCCATGGCCTTCTATCCTCAAGCGAAAACCAGCCATATTTGGGGGCTTGTTTTAAATATGGATGGCGGAAGTTGAGTTCAAACAAACTCACAACCATTGCCTATGATGAGTTAGGAGTTTGAGCTGGAAAAAATATAGAGCGAAGTAGTTTACCGCAACCTATGGAGCCTTCATGTTAATCAATAATAGGGTATGAGAGCTCCTCGCCCCATCTATAAACGCCAAATCGCTAGCAAGATAGTCTTGAAGTGCTGAAGCTTTTCATCTCCCTATTCCCAAGCGCCTTTGTGCTGTAAAGAATCCCTTCTTTCCCTTAAGGCCCATTCAAGCGAGGAGACCATTGTTACGAGACTCTGGAGAGGTTTCCCTTTCCTTGGCGAGCTTTGCGAGACGTGGACGACCGGAGACCCGTTCGAAGGAAGCTGCGACGTCAGAACTTGGTTGTCGTTCGAAGGAGGCTGCGACGTCATAACTTGGTTGTAACTTCTATTCGTTTATTATTTAATAGATGACTATGATTATGGTTCCACTCCGTTTTCCATTATGTTAATGCGAGTAATATCTTTTCTGACCGATGTTTAGTTACGCATGCTGGTTTCTATGCTTGTATCTGTTCGTTTCTTCTATGTGCAGGTGTTCATCCGCGGAGATCGTGGAAGGATTGTGATCTGCCAGGGCTGAAGGACGGGGACACTTCTTCTTCAGATCATAGCGTTGGAATCCAGGTAGGCTTCTATTCCAAGTCTTTCATTCGTAACTAGGAGCTTGCGTCATAGCATTGTTTTTTTGTTGCTAGACCCCTGCTGGGCTAGTAGGGATCGCCTCTGTCCGCAGAGGGGATTTACCTCCTCAACAAATTGGCGACTCCGCTGGGGATCGTCCGGTTTTCCTTGACTCGTTTATGATTGTTTCGCTTTGATCGTTTCTCCTTGCTTGATGAACCTTCTGGGTTGGATTCTTTCATTATTTTAGCTGCTTGGTTTGCTTAGCTTGTATTGGTCTGCTTCTGGAAGTAGCTTGTTTTTAATTTTTGTTGAGAAAATCGACTGGCGCGGTTTTTAACCTGACAGTTGCGCCACTTGGCGCGTGTTGCCTTTGTCTAGCCCGCGCCACTTGGCTTCTGGCGCCAGTTTCACTCTCACAGTCGCGCCACCCCTGTGAGTTTTTTGAGTTTCTTCATTTTTTGGCTCTTTGGATCTGATCAATACTTTTCTTCTTGATTTTCTGACTGTCTGAGTCTGTTGGAGTCTTGTTTGGCTGGAATTCACCTCTGTCCTTGGGTTGTTTTCTTCTATCTACCGATTTCACGTTTTGAGCCCTAGGGCATCTAGTGGCTTAGTGTATCGAGCCCTCCTTGGGAATTTAGGTGTCTTGATTGTCCTGTCAACTTGTTGATTGATTCTCCACGCTCTCTTAACAGTCTTTGATTGTTTTGCTGTGTCTTTTGAGTGATTGTTCATTCCTTCATTCAGAATTCGTTTGCCTTGCTTTGGACCTAGATCACACGGTCCATCGGAAGCTTTTGATTCTTTCTTTGCTTTGAGAGACTTTGGGTCAATTTGGGGATCTGATTGATTGCATTGTTTAGTGAATTTTGTTTGTTTCGCTCTTTTGAATATCATCTCTCAAATTGTTCCTTTTGTTTTCAGTGCACATTAGCCATTAGACATTGAAAATCGAAAAAAAATCTCCTTTGTTTTTATTAATTAGTGCAAATTGTGATCTTTTCCATATCGCTAGTGATTAGTGTTTGAATGAAAAGTGTTCAATTGCATTAGTTGCATTAGAGACATTGTTGTTTGTATTCCGTTCATTTCGTTTGCATAAAAGCTCTCAACTCTTATTTAACTAGTTTTCATCGAACGAAATGTTGCACTGTGGCATATAGCTTGCATTTAGGAGTCTTTCGAGACACTACATACGATAGGGCCTGGAAATTGAAACTTAATTGAAGATCAACTGTAAAATTTATTCAATTAACTTAAGGCAGCATTGGAACTTAACAAAACATATTTAGAAGGTCTAGGCTAGAGACGTGTTCCGGCGTCGTTAAACCTAGCAGCTGTCGTTCGCCTGTTGGCTTTAGACAGCGCTAGTACGGACTTGTGCTCCCCGTACCGTCGCGTATATAAAGGGAGACCCCTCTAGGTTTTCAATCCTTTATCCACAGGAAGCCGAGTCTGCCGCCCTATACCCGTGATACACCAAACACAGCATTCGGGGAGACTACCTGCATGTACGGAAAGTCCTTGGTCGATTTCTGTTTCATTTTTGAAACCAAGGTGTATATTGCAGTTCACGGATATTTGGTACACCCTTTGTGCCTAGTTTTTCTGAGCAGTCATTTGGTCTTTTCTGACTCCCTAAACTTGAAAAGACCGTCAAGCGCTTGTCCTTTCACGCTTGTGTCAACTCTGAAAGAGATAGAGTCATCTTTTTATCGTTTCTTGACTCTTAAAACATGAAACGGTAGAATTTCTTATTTTCCAATGTGGTAAAATTAATCGCCCACGATTACACACCCGTTTAGACATTGCTTGTTGACTGTTTGATCGTGTGTCTTAACTCGTTTTCAGCCCGTGTGTGTGTTTGTTCTCTTCTTCTAGTCTTTTGCCACGGTGGCGGAACCTTCGGTTTCGTCTACTGGTAGTCCTTACACGGACGATTCTTCAGAGGCTTCTCAGCCTTCTGTTGAACCACAACAGCTTGTTGTTTCCGAGTTCCCTGACGGGGGACCGGTCCTCGCCGAGCAACCCTTTGGAGAACCAGTTGAGTTCAACTGGCCCTTTTCAGACCCTGTGTCTGAATTGAGATTAGGAGCTGATTTCCTTTCTCTTACATCGGGTTCACCATTTGTTGCTGCTGTTTTTCCTCCTAGTCCTCGCCGTCTTCTGCGTGATTTAACGGCAGGATCAACCATGAGTGATTCTGGTGAGGAAATTCCCGGGTCTGATGACTATCAGCGCATCCCTCGTAGATTGTTTGAGGGAGACGAGTCTGAGCTGGCTACCACATCGTCAGCTGGTCCTTCTTTGCCACAGGGATACAGATCTCTGGGTCAGATTATCTCAGCTGCTGCCTCTATGGGAATATCATCTCACAGCCGAGAGAGGTGCTACTACCCACGGGGTGTCTCCTTCGACGCCGGTCACTACCATTCTGATGCGGCCCACTGTTTGTGTAGCTGCCTCTTCTGCTGTTGTCTCAGCCACCAGGGCTGGGCCAACTCCCGAAGATGTTTATTTAGCTACTGCCATACCGGAGAATATCTCTCCGGAGGAGTATCGGTTGTTTTTGCAACAGCCGAACGCCGGAGCTGGACAAATTCCCCAAGATCCTTATCGATATTTCTTTTCGCACTATGCGCAGGACGACACTCCCGTGTATGGTTTTCCGGGTCAGCTTGACGAGCATGGGGACATTTTGCGTCTTCCTGCTCCTGAGGCTTATCTATATGTTCAAGGTTTACCGTACAACCAGGCTCGCAACCTGCAGGAACAACCTTTCCAAGGCCAACCTGCAGGCCAACCTGGCTATCTGTACGACCCACAGGGACAGCCCATCCAAGGCTACTCTGCGGGCCAGCAAGGGCCATTGTACAATCCGCAAGGACCATATTATAGCCCTGTTGGTCAACCTGCTCAGCCTCAGCCGGGGTATCAACAGGGACCGGCCTATGGTCCTGGGGGGCAAATCCAGCCTTCTTTACCGATGCAACCGCAGTATCCTGTTGTCTCCAACGTTGCATATCAGCCAGGACCACCTTATGGTTCTGCTTCAGGTCAAACTGGTTTCCAGCAAGCACCTGGTCCTGTTCCACCACCAGGCCAACCGGGTCATCCGGTACAACCTGGTGTCCCGCCTCCAGGCCAACCGGCTTATTCGGTGCAACTTGGGGCTCACTTACAACCAGGTCAGCCTGCGCAACCAGTGCCACTGTTTACCGGGCCAACTTTGTTCATTCAAGGGCGCCCTCACTCGGGTAATTTTTGTTCATTCGGGCCGACCCTCATCGTATTCCTGCGCTGCGGCATCCTCTTCAGCACAATGCGACGAATCCCAGCAGTCGCCCTACGCACCGGGCTCACTTGTTCCACTTATCGACGGTCTACTCATCCTCGAGTGGTTGTTATCCTCATGGTCGGTCTCAGCAGGAACTATAACCACCACCAGGAGGCTCTCGGTGTCCAGCCTCCTCCACGTACTCTACCTATGCTCGAGCGACCAAATCTGGAAGATCACAGCCCAAACGCCTAACCCGGGCACAACATGCGGATTTATCAAGCCCCGCACTATGGTTACCAGAATCCAAATCAGTCTGGTTATACGAACTATGCCCCCTACGGTCAGAATCCTGCGGGACAGAACCCGTGGGGGCAGGGATATTCACAACCATCGTGGAGCACGGGTACCGGACCTTATCCTGGGACTGGTATGGTAGTTAATCCTCCATTGCCGTTCCTGGCTACCTTGGAACTGCCGGACGTTTCAAAGTTGACCAATGATCCGATTTCACATAATCCATATTGGCCTCCGGTTCCCACCAAGATACCAGGTGATTGTCCCAAGTTTGAGGGCAAAGCTGGCGAAGACCCCCAAGCGCATGTGATGACGTATCACCTCTGGTGTTCGTCTAACTCTTGGGTTGACGATTCGATTCGTTTGCGTCTTTTCCAGCGTACTTTAACAGGAGCTGCTGCTAAGTGGTACATAGAGCTGTCCCGTGGTATTTTTCAGGATTTCAACTCGTTAGCTATGGCTTTCCTCACGCATTTCCAGTTACCAGTCCGGTATGAGACTGGGACGCACCTCCTGTCTTCCCTGAAGCAGGACTCGGCCACTCACATCTCGGATCACATCCATGAGTGGTGGCGCCGTCGTCGACTGATCAAGTTTCACATACCTGATCAGATTTTGACTCACTGGTTCACCACCTCCTTTGTGAATAAAATCGCTCAGGATATCGCGATGGGAGCGTGTGTGACAGAGGAACAAGCTATCGCGCATGCCCAGTACCTGGATCTTGTCTATTCGCAGTCTGGCACGCTTTATGACATCTTGACTGATGCTCCACGGCCCGGAACCACTAAGGCTCTGCCTACCCCTGCGGTGGATGGTGTCATTGGTTCTGTCTCTCAAAATTCGAAGAAGTCTTCGAATGGGAAGCAGAAGGCTAATTCTTCCAACAATACCTCTGCTAATCCCGCCTCATCCGATTCTGGTAAAACCGCGGAGGTGAATGCCGTCCAGGCCAATCCTGCGGACAAATCCTCCAAGGGGAAAAAGAAGGGCAAAGGCAAATCAAAATCTGACACCCCGAAACCAGAATCCAAATCTCGAACTGAGGATGGCTCCCAACGTAAGCCGAAATTCCCTTGCCTCATCTGTGAGGGTGACCATTATACTAAGGACTGTCCACGACGGTCCGAAGTTAGTCAACTTCTTAAGGGCTCAAAAGGGACTCCGGCTGTTTTAAAAGAGCCATTTCCATCTCAGCAGACCCAGATGGTCGAACAGGCGTCACCATCTGCACCGTTTGGGTCTCAAGTTTTCATGATGAAGACTAATGCACCTATCACTATCGCTACGCGGTCGAAGGACTACAGTGAATCACGGCAGGCACCCGGGAAGGCGGTTGCGGATGGACCGCCTCCCCCACCTGTTTCTGGTCCATTGGAAATCGAGAAGCCGACTCTCGAACCCGTTGTGAAGCCACCTCCCAAGGGTGTTCTTCGGAGATCCTCTTATAATCCAAACGCTCGTGCCGCTCAGCATTACAGTATTGTTGAGGATCTGGCACAGGCGCCATGTGCTATGTCCGCACTTGAGGTTCTTCAAAGTTGTCCTTCACAACGGAAGGCTTTACTGTCTGCAATCGGTGGTATCGATCCCGCCGACTCGAGCCTTCTCACTTTCGATCTGGAGAATTTTACTCCCCGGCTTCCGCATCAAATCGCTTTGGTCATTCAAGTCGGGATTAACGGTCTAAACGTTCATAGGGCCGTCGTAGATGAGGGTGCATCTACTTGCGTTATGTCCTCCGCTTGTTGGAAGGCCATCGGCTCTCCAACCTTGTCATCATCTCCCAATGCCCTTGAGGCATTTGATGGTCGGGAATCTAAACCCCTGGGAGTTCTCGAGAGTCTTGCGATCACATTACAGGGAAAAACTGTCAACGTGGAAGTAGAAGTGGTTGACGCTAAACTCAACTACAATATACTTCTTGGCCGCAGTTGGACCCATGCCATGCTCTGCGTGCCGTCTACTGTCTTTCGATTCATCAAGTTCCCTCACGAGGGCAAGATTGTCACGGTAGACCAGTTGTCATTTTTTACCTCTAGCTCCGAGAACAACGTGCCATATGTGGATCAAATTCCGAATCCCCCAGACAGCATAGGACCTGGTCTTTTCAAAGACCCGGTCCTCATGGGTATTTTCCCTGCGCCGCCACCGAATACCGCTCAAGTCAACATGTTGTCCAGGACTGATGACCCCTGGCTGATTCCTACACCTGAGCAGGTATATGAGTTTGGAGAATCCATGCCTTTGACGCCAGTAGAGATCAGCTACTGTGAGATTGTTGCCGCATCGGATCCTCCACCTCCTCAGCATGCTCCGATGAGCATGGCTCTTGACGTCTACTCACAATCCCCCTGGCTTGGTCAGGCTGATTCACCTGATCCTCTTAGAGAGACTTTTCCCTCAGATGAGGCTATCATTGAAACTATGTCTCTTGAGGAGCTACCCTGGGGCGATGGGCATCATCGCTCCTCGTTTATGCCTAGCTTGGGGGCAATGACTGACTGTCTGGAGCGCTATACTAATCATGTTCCTTCCCCTCCTCTTCAAACACCGATCTTGACGCACGAGGTCTTTTCGGAGGGTAATCTGAGTAACATTACTCAAACTGTTCCTATCAACATCTCTGTTAAACCAGGGATTGTTGAGAACATTCATGTGGGTGTGACTTGTTCTCCCGAGGAGATTCAAGTCTATACGGAACTTTTTAAAGAATTCAGAGATGTTTTTGCATGGTCCTACGAGGAAATGCGGGGAATTGATCCTAGTATTGTCGTCCACGAGATTCCAACCTATCCAGGTGCGAAACCCGTGCGCCAACGCTTACGTCCCATGCATCCTCGGAAAGCCGCCGCTATCAAAGCAGAAGTTGAAAAACTTCTGAACGCAGGGTTTATTTATCCAATCCCCCTTACAGAATGGGTGTCCAATATCGTCCCTGTCGATAAAAAGCAGGGTACCATTCGAGTCTGTGTGGATTATCGCGATATCAATCGCGCCTGTCCTAAGGATAATTATCCCACTCCGTTTATCGACCAAATCATCGACGATTGCGCCGGGAGTGAGATCTATTCCTTAATGGACGGTTTCTCAGGTTACAACCAGATCAATATTGCACCTGAGGATCAACATAAGACCACATTCATCTGTCCGTGGGGCACTTTCGCGTACAAAAAACTCCCGTTCGGTTTAAAGAACGCCGGTGCCACGTTTCAGCGTGCGATGTCATACGCTTTTCATGATATTCGCCATATTGTCCAGCCTTATCTGGACGACTTGCCTGCCCATTCGGGTAAGCGAGAGGATCATCCTGAGCATCTTCGCCAGATATTTCTTCGTTGCAGACGCTACAATATTAGGCTCAACCCTCATAAGTGCGTCTTCTGTGTCGATTCTGGCCGTCTTTTAGGCTTTATAGTCTCGAAAGACGGAATTCGCCTTGACCCTTTGAAGGTTGAGGCCATTATAAATCTCCCGTCACCCTCCTCTTTGTATCAACTACAGAGTCTGCAAGGGAAAGCGAATTTTCTTAGGCGCTTTATCCCGAATTATGCCGAGGTGGCCAAAGGATTCACTCGTTTGTTAAAGCAGAATGTTTCCTTTCATTGGGACGAAATTGCTCAAGAATCCTTTGAGAAGCTGAAGACATTGCTAGTCAATGCTCCGTTGCTTCGTCCTCCGGACTACCACCGCGACTTTACTTTGTATATAGCCGCCGCATTAAGCACCATCGCCATGGTCTTGGTGCAGGATGACGAGAACGGTGACGAACATGTTGTTTATTACCTATCTCGGAACCTTCTCGACCCGGAAACGCGTTATGCACATGTTGAGAAGTTGGCCTTAGCAGCCGTACACGCCATACACGCCATACAACGCTTTCGCCATTACATCCTTTTGCGCACAATAACAGTGGTTTCAGACTGCAACCCTATGACATATATTCTTTCTAGACAATTACTAGGGGGAAAGTACTCCAAATGGATCGTCATCCTGCAGGAGTTTGACTTGGAGTTCACCACTGCCAAGTCAACTAAATCACTGGTCTTCGCGGATTTGATATGTTCTCTCCCTACAGACTCTGTTCCCTCACACTCTGAAGATCATATACCGGACGAAACGCTGTTTCTTATAGATACTCGTGATCCTTGGTACGGTGACATCATAGTGTATCTTCAGACCGCGACATTTCGGTCTGAATTGGATAAAACTTCCCGCCGTCAGATTCGGCACCAGTCCCAACCCTACCGTATAGTAGGAGATACCTTATATCGTATTGGAGTAGATTCGGTGCTCCGACGATGCCTTACCTTGGAAGAGGTTGAGAAAGTCTTAAATGACTGCCACAGTGGTGCCTGTGGCGGACATATGTCCGGATATGCTACTGCCCAGAAGATTCTACGGGCAGGTTATTTCTGGCCTTCTATATTCAAGGATTGTATCACTGCAGTCCGAAAATGTCATCCATGCCAGATTTTTCAGCACAAGATGCGCGCACCGCCGTTGCCTTTGCATCCCGTTATTACCGTTGGCCCTTTCGCGAAATGGGGCGTGGATTTTATGACATGTAACCCTCACTCGGCCGGGGGGCATGCGTATATCATTGTCGCCGTCGACTACTTCACTAAGTGGGCCGAGGCGATGCCTACACTAGCTGCTGACGGAAGAACGGCTGCTTCATTTTTATTCAACCATGTTATTGCACGATTCGGGGTTTCTCAAGCTATCGTCACTGATCACGGTACTCATTTCCGCGATTACATGATGGCGGAGCTGACAGCTGCGTTGGGCCTGCGTCACGACAGCTCAACGCCATACTACCCTCAAGCGAATGGTCAGGTTGAGGCAGTGAACAAGGTTTTGGTCACTATGCTTCAACGAACAGTTGGGATTCATAAATCCAGTTGGCATCTCCAACTGTTCTCAGCTCTCTGGGCGTACCGAACATCTGCTAAAAGTGCAACCGGATTCACACCATTCCAACTGGTGTACGGTCTGGAAGCTACTTTGCCGGTTGAATGTGAAATTCCTTCGCTCAAATTAGCTGTGGAGCTCTTACCGAATACTTCTCCTGAGGAAGAGCGTCTTCTGTATCTCGAACGGTTGGATGAAACCCGTCATCTAGCTGCTTTGATCATCGAAGCACAAAAGAAGAGGGTCAAGACTCATTTTGATCAATCTGTTTCTCCCCGTTCTTTCATCGAAGGAGACCTAGTCCTCTTGTACGATCAGGCACATGATAAGCTTGGAGCCGGTAAACTCCAGCCGATGTGGCACGGGCCTTATATAGTAAAGCGTGTTTTGAAAAATGGGGCCTACGAGCTTATAGACTACGAAGGAGTTCCATTGGCGCAGCCCAGGAATGGGTTGTACCTTAAAAAATACTATGCCTGAATTGATTTCTTGGTGTGGTGTGTGTACATAGGTGTGTGATTGTCATTTGTGTGCATGGTGTGGTGTGCTTTGTAAACGTCTTTCTGCTGATCGGGTCTTCCTGGTTGTGCAGATGTCTATTCATCCATTTGTTGGTTTCGCGGATGGTGCCTCCCGCAGTACCAGGAATCTGTCTTCCGCGGCCTGGGTAATCTACGATCCTGCTGGTGAGTTGATTGACCTGCAAGGTGTGTGTTTAGGGCGTACCACGAACAATATCGCGGAATATAGCGCCGTATTGGAATTATTAACCGAGGCAGTAAACCTTGGTATCCGTGAATTGCTCGTGTACCTAGATTCACAACTTGTAGTGTTACAACTAAACGAACATTATTCGGTAAGAAACCCGTCCATCTTACGACTGTATTTGCGTATTCGATTACTGGAAAGGAATTTTGACTACATTACATATCATCATATACCCAGGCATTTGAATACATTAACAGATGCAGTAGCAAATTTGGTATTAGACAGGCATTTGCGCAATTTATAAATCATCATCATGTGTAAAAGAAGACTCATCCAGAAATAGATATGTATATATATAGATATCGAAATGTTTACATAAGAGTGTGTCACATAAAACTCAAAAAATATACATAGTCGTCTTAGTACATCCGGAGACGCTATGTCTCTCAAAAAATAGGTGTAGCATAAATCCTAAAGACTAGTCTGCATGGTGCTCATGATAGCACGTCACTGCACGCACTAGGCGCCTCAAGATTCGGTGGATCCGATTCGGGACTCCCACCGTATGGCGCTGGTACTCCATCGGTACGTCTGATAGCCGGGCATAGTCTGGGATCCCATGGGCAATCCCCTCGAGGTTCTGGACCAGTGCCTCTCCTCCGATGCCTTCCCCCTGGATCTCAGGGGCGAGTTGCGTCCTCCGGGAGATTGGAGACATCCCGGCTGGTCTCTCAGGACCTACATCTGCATGCATATATATTTGTGTTAAGACGAATGTGTGTTTACAAAAAAACAAATAAACATAAAATAAAAAATATGAGGTCTTACCCAGCTCTTCATCCCAGTCGTCTCCTTCTGGTAGTGGGAGATCTGGGTCCCCTGTAAAGTCAGTTCCCGAGTAGGGCCAATCTTCCACGACGATTAGCTGGCGCCGTAGCCACCTAAAGAACTCTGGCCTCCAGGACATCTGTTGGCCACCTCCAGATCTGGGCATCAGTGCTGCCTAGCGAGCCATTCTCGGCTCTCATGGTATCGGACTCGCCACATGGGCCTCTTGGCCCTGGAAGGTTGGTATGCGTTCCAGAATGAACGATACCAAGATGGAACCATAGCCGAACTGTTTCAGTTTCCCCTGTTTGCACTTGGTGAGCTGCCTTTTCATGTTGATCGTTACAGCTGTTGCCCAATCATACAGTCGGGGACCCATGCATTCTGAGGCCAGCAAGAGTTGGGTCTTTGTAGCCTCATGCGGTGCCTGCGATCCAGCAGCCCGCGTAATGGTATGGAGTACTACTCTCAGTGCTAGATCAGGGATGGTGGAGATGTATACCTTCTTGCTTCCTGATCCTGTTTGTGCCCCTCGGCACACCCGTGCCATTACTTCTTCCATCTTTTCCCCAGATGGTCTGCTTCCAGTCAGTACAGGAATCGGACCTCTACGGGACAATCCAGTAATGAAATAAATGTCAGTGACCTCCAACTCTAACACCTGGTCTCGTAGCTTGAACACTTGTTCATTTTCATCCCAGATGTTGATTAGATATTGGAGGAGCTCGGGCTGAGCTCGTAAACATGGCGTGAGGAAGAACTTTTTTAAGCCACAGTCTCTAAGAGCGTTCATACAAGCTTGGCTTTGCATGGCCTCTTCATCCTCATCTCCGTGTTCTCGTTCCTTCCATTCGATTGCCATTTTGAGTGGTTATCTGCATTCATATGGTCAAAAACCCTTGATTAGATCTTTGGTGAGCTTCAAATTTCAAGAAATTTGGTTTAAATACCGGAATTTTAGGTGAAAATTTGGGTTCGGCCGCTGGCGCGGCTGTTTTGCTAACAGTCGCGCCAGGTGGCGCGAGCCCTTTAGTAAAAAGAGCTCAGTGGCGCGGGTCCGTGCCCGATACCCGCGCCAATGGGCCCGGCCCTAAAATTTTAAAAGTGGCCACACAAAGTCGATTTCTAAAGGAAAATCATTAAAAAATGTATGGAAAGGAAGAGCAAAGGAGCGCCTCTTACCTGTGACAGACGAGAAGCTGAATGGTTGCCTGGATTGGTCGCAATCACCGACGGAAGATTCTGCTCCAAATGGACCACTGTTGCTTTCCACAAGGTAAATAGTAAAAAGTAATTTCATTTTTTACCAATTAGACATATTTATAAATTTTCGACGTTAAATGAGCTTTAAAAAGTTATTTTTATCATATATTTGCATATGTTATGTCGAAAATGGATTTTACGCTTGCTTGGTATGTGCAGCAGCAGGTTTTTGCGACTTAAAAGATGGAAACGAGTTGTATTTTATACTTTTTCGGACTCGGTAAATACACGAAAAAGTCACTCTGGAGTCATCTTTCAGCTCTTTTCTGACTCTCTAAATATGAAAAGATCGCCGAGGCCCTTATCGTTTCGATCTCGTTAAAATGGACACGAATCGACATTCACCCAGTATAAGTTTAACCCTTTTTCGGGCTGGGCTGGATCGATTACGAAAAAGGAATACCCTAGCCTATCGCGACTAGGAGGTTTTCCCGGATATTATTTTCTACCTTTTCGGATCTGGGAAACTATTTACGAAAAGGGACCTGTGGAGTTTTCTTTTCCGCTGTCTTTTCAAACTCTCTAAACATGAAAAGACGCCGAGTTCTTCCTTTGTCGGACTCGTTAAACCCTGATGACATTGGATTCCGTCGAAATGACGTTCTCCGAGTTTCTCCTTCCTAGGACTCGTTAAATGCACTAGGATGGATTCGCCCGAAAGGCGGACTTATATCACAAGCATATGCTATCCCCTTCAAGCTTGTTATCAAAAATAATTGGGGTACTCGCCAGAAATGGTGGGGGAAAAATGGAACCATCATCGTTGTCGTCGGCAGTATGTCGCTCTTGAACATGGCACTTGTCTGCATTCGTGTCGGGTTGAGGACATCTCATCTCGTTCTTCACTTTGCCTCCATGGGTTTGGATAATCCCTTTTGACCTCTCATCTTCCCATTGCCTCATCACCATGACCTCTGATCCATTGATTTCAAATACTTCCAAGTCCATTGTCGTGTCGTTTACATGTTCAAGAGAAGTTGACCTCTGCGAGTATCAACCTTCCTCTGATTCTCATATGATCCTGATTCAAAAAAAAACATCATGTTCCTCTGTCTCGTGTCGATGATGTGGGAAAAATTATGGCCCACCTTCGATCAAGGTCACTTTCTGTCGACTTCAGCTCATTATCCAAGAAGATGGTCTAGAGACTCTTTCACGGTACCTTGGAGCCTGCATGCCTCAATGGCAAGTTCGTCGCATTCGACGAGAGGTTTACATCATTGGCCTCCGATCGAGTGATTCTGCGGGTGTTCGACGTCAGCTCATTTATTCGCACGCCGTAGATTGTACCTGTAGTACCTTGAGGACCATTATCATTATTGGTGGTTTCTCTCGCGTCTGTTAACAGCTTTCATCATTGGCTGGTAATCAGACGATGTTCTTGCATGTTCGACTTCAGCTCACATATTCACATGCTCGAACTTGTACTTGTTTGGGTCGAGATGGAGCGCAAGACCCTGGATTGTGTCTGTTGTAATCCAGGCTGTGATTGTGGATTATTATCATTATGTACATGACTCACTGATTGGATGGCTGCGACCATACCTAAGTCTATTTGTTTGATCTTAGTTGGATGGCTGCGCCCATACCCTAGATCCAGATTATAGTATACTCTGTTTCGGATGGCTGCGCCCATACCATATATATACATCATGTACTTGAGATATCAGTTGTATCTTTCTGTGCAGGTTTTCCGACGGCGGGCCTTCGGTTGCACATGATCTCGTAAAGCATTTCACCCCTCTCACTCTCGGGCCTCATACTTTAGGGGGCATCTGTTACACAGTAATTTGTCACCGTCCTTACCATTCCCCATCCCGCACAATGGAGGACCCATTCCGTGACCTTTGAACATTGTCATGCCTTGAAAATATCATCAATGCATCCCTCTGAACATGAGCTTTATTTTCCCTTGAGACATCTCCTTGCAAAACTCATAAAAAACAGCTCTTTTTGCATTGGCGCGGGTAGACAGTTCAGTGCTCGCGCCAATTAGGGAAATCCTGTAAAGAGGTCGCGCAACTTGGCGCTCTGTCATAGAGCAGCAATCGCGCCACCCATTTTAGGGACTGTTTTTTAAATATGGATGGCGGAAGTTGAGTTCAAACAAACTCACAACCATTGCCTATCTTGAGTTGGGGGGTTTGGCTGCGGGAGTTCTATGGAAGGGAAGTGGTTTTGCCACCTTCTATGGAACCTTCCTTGTTGATAGGGCCAATCCCATAATAATAGGGATCCCAACTCCCTCCTTCCCCATCTATAAAAGACTGCTCAAATCCATGGCAAGCTAGTCTTGAAGTGCTGAAGCTTTGCATCTCCCTATTCCCAAGTGCCTTTGTGCTGTAAAGAATCCCTTCTTTCCCTTAAGGCCCATTCAAGTAAGGAGACCATTGTTACGAGACTCTGGAGAGGTTTTCCCTTTCCTTGGCGAGCTTTGCGAGATGTGGACGACCGGAGACCCGTTCGAAGGAGGCTGCGACGTCAGAACTTGGTTGTAACCTCTATTCGTTTATTATTTAATAGATGACTATGATTATGGTTCCACTCCGTTTTCCATCATGTTAATGCGAGTAATGTCTTTTCTGACCGATGTTTAGTTACGTATGTTGGTTTCTATGCTTGTATCTGTTCGTTTCTTCTATGTGCAGGTGTTCATCCGCGGAGATCGTGGAAGGATTGTGATCTGCCAGGGCTGAAGGACGGGGACACTTCTTCTTCAGATCATAGCGTTGGAATCTAGGTAGGCTTCTATTCCAAGTCTTTCATTCGTAACTAGGAGCTTGCGTCATAGCATTGTTTGTTTGTTGCTAGACCCCTGCTGGGCTAGTAGGGATCGCCTCTGTCCGCAGAGGGGATTTACCTCCTCAACACAAACATTCTAAAAAATCAAATTTCTTTTAGCCTAAAGGGTCAAATTGCCAAAATCAAAATCTCTGTTCCACTCACTGAGTTAGTCACTCAAAATGTATATAGAGGTCAAATTTTGAAAGCTTTGAACATAGAAGGTATTCATGATACTGTTAATTTGAATGATGATACATCAGCGCTTCTGTTCGGTCCTGAGATTGAAGGAAAAATTCAAGAAGGAAATACCCCTCCATTCTACATCAGTTTGAACATCCATGATAATATTTTGCACAATCCCATGTTGATTCAGGAGCATCACATAATCTCATTCCTAAAGCAATAATGGAAATGTTAGGTCTAGAGGTAACCAGACCATACAAAGATTTATATTCCTTTGACTCAAGTAGAGTGAGATGCCTAGGCCTAATAAAAGATCTATGTGTTAACTTAGCCCAAATTCCAGCTAAAAGCTTAGTGATGGACATTGTAGTGGTTGATATACCCCCCAAATATGGCATGCTTCTTTCAAGATCATGGGGTGCTAAGTTATAAGGCACTATGCAGATGGATATGACTTATGCCACCATCCCTGTCTTTAGTCAACCTAGAAGACTCTATAAGGAAACACACATGAAACACATGGTGAGTAACCAAAAAAGACCAGAAAACTATCCTCTTTATTCCATACACACTAACCTTGACTCATTCATTCTTTACAATGATGAGATTCCAAATGAGCAAGAGTTAGTCAAAGAAACATCAACTGATATAGTTTTTCCTCCACATCCAAACGTAGGGGCAACCATAAATGAAGAGGAAAACAAGGAAAAAACAAAAAGATAGTTTTTTAATTCAGAAAATTACAGCAAATAGATCACAGATCTGGAGGTCCAAAATAGTCATAAAAATAATACCAATCATGAACCTCAAAAAACAAATCCTCAAAACACTGAAAATCTTAAGGAACAATACAAAATTCAGCATAGTACAAACCTACAGGAACAACTCAGTGATAGCTATAATAAACAAAACAAAGGGGATCTCAATGAAATAAATGACAAATCTGAAAACAGTCCTCTTTGGAATATGAGTTTTGATGGGTCTTGCTTTAAAACTAGTGCAGGACCAGGCATATGGGTGCATAACACTGAAACCAATCATGCTGAGGGACATTCCTTTAGATTAAACTTCCAATGTACCAATAACATAGCAGAGTATGAGGCTCTCATTTTAGGCCTGCATTTATTGAAGAAATTAGGGGCTAAAAGAATAACAGTTCATGGAGATGCAGAATTGATAATCAAACAAGTAAATGGGGAATACACTGCCAAACATCCCAGACTTAGAGCCTATAGAGATGATGTCATGGACTTGTTAAAAACATTTGATGGTTTCCAACTTAACTTTGTCCCAAGAAACCAAAATATTCTAGCCAATGGATTAGCCTTTGCTGCTAGAACTTGTCTTACACCTTATGAAAGCAAGCTATGCACCACCCAAGTCAAATGTAGACCAGTTGTCCCGGATAATGAAGAATGCTGGCAAGTATTTGATGGATATAAACAAATAGAAGACTTCCTACAGTCTAAAAATGAATTTGAAATACCAAACTCAGATTCAGAGTATGAACAAGACTATCCTACTGAAGAAAATCCACTTTTTAAAGAAGAAAAATCTCCTGAAATTGCTGAAATAAATCTGTTAACCTATGAACCCAATCATAAAACAGAGAATAGCACAGATTTAGAAAATGAAGATTTAGAAGTGCTGCAATCTAAATATCACAACTTTCCAAGAGGACTGGTCCCATTAGAATAATTGTTTGACTTGAATGATGCTGCCAAAAAGCCAAAACTGGAACCTATTGAAACTGAAGTGGAAGAATGCAACATAGGCAGTGAGGAAAAGCCCAAAATGATCAAACTGTCTAAAACACTGCCAACTCACATTAAACTGAAATATATTGAGCTTTGTAAAGAGTTTTCTGATGTGTTTTCATGGATTTATGAAGATCTGAAATCATATGATACAGAAATAATCCAGCATAAGATACCCCTCAAAGAAAACCAGAAACCTTTTAAACAAAAATTGCGCAGAATTAACCATGTTCAATTACCCCTGGTAGAGAAAGAAATTAGAAAAATGTATGATGCTGAAATTATAGTCCCTATTAGATACTTAGAGTGGGTGTCTAATCTTGTATCAGTTAGGAATAAAATATGATAAATAAGGCTTTGCATTGATTTTAGAAACTTAAACAAAGCCTCATTAAAGGACAATTATCCCTTACCCAAAATGGATCACATCTTACAAAGGGTAGTTGGTTCTAGAAGAATTTCTTTGCTAGATGGCTTCTCAGGTTACAATCAAATATTGGTACATCCTACAGATCAACTTAAAACAACCTTTACTACACCGTGGGGTACTTTCATGTATTTGAAAATGCCTTTTGGTTTAATGAATGCTGGTGCCACATTTTAGAGAGCCATCGATATTTCATTTTCAGAAGAAATAGGTTACTTCATAGTGATTTACTTAGATGACATCACTGTCCATTCTAAAACAGATGAAGAACGCCTAATACACTTGAGAAAAGTCTTTGAAAAATGCAGAAAATTTGGACTGTCTTTAAATTCAAAGAAAACATTGTTTGGTCTCCAAGAAGGTAAATTTCTTGGACATATCATATCTGAAGAGGGAATAAGAATAGACCCAAAAAGGATTGATAGCATATTGCAAATCAACCATCCTAGAAACATCAAGGAACTTCAATCTTTCATTGGGAAGATTAATTTCTTGAGAAGGTTCATACCCAATCTAGCTGAACTCCTTAGAAACATGAAAAATATGCTTAAAAAGCAAGAAGGAGTTAAATGGACCTTAGAAGCAAAGAAATCATTTGAGCTGGTAAAACAAGAACTTACCAAAACACTAGTTCTCATTAGTCCTGATTTTACAAAGGATTTCTTCATTTTTTCATTTGTATCAAAACACACAGTAGCTGCAGTCCTATTACAGAAAAACATGAATGGACAAGAGTAGCCAATTGAATTTTTCAACGAGGCATTAAGAGATGCACCTTTGAAATACAATATAACGGAAAAAAAAGTGTTTGCCTTAGTCAAAGCCTTAAAAGACTTTAGAGTTTATATTTTACACTCCCACATCATAGCATTTGTGCCTCATTCCGTTGTAAAAGACATATTGACCCAAGATCCAGATGGCAAAAGAGGAAAGTGGATTGCTATAATTTTACAATATGACTTAGAAATCAAGTCCACTAAGCTCATAAAAGGTCAATGACTAGCAAGAGTTATCACTGAATCCAACTTTCAAGCCCTTGATATAAACATGTTTAATGCATTAGATGAACAGGAGGAGTTTTCAACTCCAATTCTTGAAGATCATTTTCTGAATTCATCTTGGTATGTTGACATTTTGTATGTTTTGCTCAATCTTAATGTCCCTCTTGGTTTGTCTAAAACACAGGCAAGATTCTTAAAGTTGAAAGCTTTAAATTACTGCATTTTGGATAAATGTTTACATTGGAAAAATGCTAGTGGATTATTGCTTAAATTTTTGCCTGAGAATGATGCAGAAAAGATCAAGCATGAGTTTCATGAAGGAGAATGTGGAGGCCACCTCTACTGGAAGTCAACTGCTAACAAAATCCTTCGAATTGGTTATTACTTGCCCACTCTCTTTCAAGATGTCCACAAAATGATTAATGGCTGTCACAAATGCCAAATTTTTTAAGGCAAAAGAAAATTGCTTCCTTTACCTCTGCAACCAATCACTGTTGAAGCTCCTTTTCAGCAGTGGGGTCTAGAATTCATTGGGGAAATCCATCCTCCCTCATCTGCCCAACATAGATGGATCGTCACAGCAACAGACTATTTTACTAAGTGGATAGAAACAATCCCATCTAGGAATGCCACAGATTCAATCATCATTTCATTCCTTGAAAACCATATACTGTCTAGATTTGGCTGTCCTAGGAAGATCATAATTGACAATGCTGCTGCATTTGGATCTAAAAATATGGTGGAATTCTGTCATAACAATCAAATTGTATTCGGTCATTCTACAACTTATTATCCTCAAGGTAATGGTTTGGAAGAATCCTCAAATAAAAGTTTGGTAAACATAATCAAGAAGTTGCTGGAAGATAACAAGAAATCATGGCACAATAAGCTAGTACATGCATTATGGGTAGATAGATTGACAATTAAAAAATCAATTGGAATGTCTCCTTACCAGCTATTTTATGGAACTGATGAAATATTTCCAACCAGTTTAGGAGTGCCAGTCATGAAGCTTATCCAAGAAGTACAGTCTGAAGATGATGATATGACAAGAAGAATAAATCAGACTATACATCTACAACAAACCAGGGAGGAAGTATACATCAGAGCATAGCAACTACAAGAAAACATCAAGAAGCTATTTGTCAAAAGAACCGAGGCATGTGATTTTAAGATTGGTGACAAAGTCTTGAAATGGGATTCAAGGAGAGAAGATAAGGGAAAACATGGAAAATTTGATAATTTATGGCAAGGCCCTTATCTTATTCAATCTTCCATTGGGAACAATGCATTATTTCTTCAAGAATTGGATGGAGCTTAATACTTTGGAGGTCCTGTCAATGGCAGGGTTCTCAAACATTATTTTTTTTAACTGATATTCTTAGTTTCAAATCTTTTTGTTCATTGTATATAACACTGCTTTTTAATTTAGAAAAAGGAAAAATACAAAAACAATAGAAAAAGAGAAAAAGAGGGCAGAAATAAAACAAGAAAGGTACAGCCCCATACCAAAAAAGAATATAAACTGAAAGTGTGCAAGCTTAAATGCCACTACCAAAAAGAACACTTCTATTTAGTCATACAGCCTAATCATGACTAAATAGATTTTAATTTACTATTGATAGGTTAGTGAATCAGATTAGCCAAAAAATTTAATCTTGGCTTATCAGTAGATTAGATTAGGATAAAAATAAATGGCTCTAATCAAACCAAAATCTGAGCCACAGAAAAAGAAAATAATGGTTCTAAGACACTGAAAAATTGAACCAGATAGAGAAAAAGAGGACTCTAAACAGATCAAAATCTGGTTCATAAGAAGAATGAAGTATGCTTGTAATTTTCATATATTAAGCCTTCACAGTTTTGTTTTAAATTTTCTGCAAATAAACTCTATGTGCAGCTTGTACATACAACTATAGACACCATAGAAAACCAGACAGTCTAATCCTGATTTGGCTGTGTTTAAATTTCTGTTTTAGAAAATAGAGAATAAAATATGCCAGACAGTTTAATCCTAACAGATAGTAGCTTAGGTAGAGAATTAATGAGTTCAATTGTTTAATCTGAACTCATTGAAGAAATAAGGGTAGATTTATATCAGTTTACTGCTTTCAATAAAAGAATAAAATGTTGATGTCAAAAGGTTTGCAAGTCCAAGTGCACCTTATGAAGAAAAAATGTCAGGGAAATAGGCTATGTAGGTAGAATGTTTGGGAGAAATTTTGTTTGCTGATACAAAGTACTGATCATCTTTCTAAGCAGCATGATCAAGGAAGAAAAGGTTTTCAATGGATAAAGGCACAGGTCTGCACCCAAGAGATCAATTTCTGAAGTTCTTAACACCTCTGAGGAGCTGCCATCCCCAAGTGGAGCCACTGTTAGCCATCAGTAAATTTTGTTACAACAAATGATGGCTAAAACAAGTCTTTAGTCTTCAAGAAACAAGTTTTAAAGAAAAATTGTGAGTTCTTGAAGCCTTGTCGTCCCTTGTCCAAAAAATCCCTTCTATTTCACTGATATATTCATTAAAAATCCTCAAGAAAACCTGTTGTATGAAGGAGACTATTTTTCAGTCATTTTTCCCATGTTTTTACCTTCACAGTTTCCTCCAAAACCCCCCCATATCACTCATTTTTTCCCTTATTCATCCTCCATTTTCCTCTGAAAAATCTCCTTTTCTCCTTCTCTTCACCCTTCATTTTCCTTAAAAACCTCCCAAAATGCCTTTAAAACTCATAATTTAATTAATTAATTAATTTATTATTATTATTATTATTATTTAAATGGTTTAAAAACCCTTCCTTTTAACTATTGGAACTTGAAAAAGACCATGAAAACCCACAAAAAACGCATAAAAACTTTGAAAAACCCCTCTTCCGCCCCTTTTAGGCCTTAAGCCCCCTTGGCTTAAGCCCCCTTCCTTATTTCTACCGCAGAATCGAGGCCCAAAAAACCTCGCGCCAAAGACTTAAGCCCTCGTCGCACCATCACTTATTGGAATTTCCATTTTCATCGCACCGCTTCCCCTTCCCCCCACCAATGCGCATAGCCCTTTTTCCCTTAGCCCCGGTTCTCCTATCTCCCCACAGAACTGCCTTCCTACCTTATCCCAAGCCCCCATCACATCAGCGTTTCCTTTAAAACCCGCATTTTCTTTATAGACTTCTTGCCCCGACGGCGATGTCCCGACGAAATCTACACCGTGGATCCATCGAATCTGACGGTCCTCGTTTGATCCCATCTCTAACCCATCGCACCTCCTCTCCCATCCTCTGATCGCTCAAATATTTATCCATCCATCCCCACCGTTGATCTTCAAAAATAAACGGTCACCATGGGTCCCCTCCTACCCTTCATCCTTCTGACTTATATAAATCTTTCACCCCCACAAATAATCTCAACCGTCGATCTCATTAGATCAGACGGTAGCCGCCATCTTCCCCATCTCCCATACTCTTTTATCTATTCATCCTTGCAATCAATCCCTATTGTTGATTAATCAAATCCAATGGTTCTCGATAAAATTTCCTCCATCCAACTCCTCCGGACCCACCTCCCACTACCCAGCCGCCCATCCAATCATCGCTTGCCACCTGGCCCCCACCAAAACTCCCACCCGTGCACCTCTCTCCATCGTGCTCCCCCGTAGCCGTTGGATCTTCCCCCCCAAATCCAATGGTCTACGATCAATTTCGCGTAACTTTCGCTCTCGAGGTTTAACAACCAAAACTCACGTGAGACCACTAGTTTTGCAAAAGCCACGTGTCCCTTTTTTATTCGATCGTGTTCCCTCCAGGCTAAACCATTTACCACTCAATCACCGCGCAAAAACCATTCGCTGTTTTTCACAAAACCGCCAATCCCTAATTTAGCGCCAAATATGGTTTTAAAACCTGATTTTGTATTTTTTCCCCATGAAACCTCTTCCGCTCCTCTGCATATGCTCCTCCACCTCCGCCAGCCTCTGCATGCAGTTTTTCTAACCCCGCAGGGTTTTATAACATGTTTTGTGGTTTTGTATAGGTTTTATGGTGATTTTAAAGGCCGAAAGCCCCCCTTACAATCCATAAAGGGACAGAGGCGGAGGGTGACGATCCTTATAGCCCGATCAAAATAAAAAAGGGGTCGAATTTCATGTTTTAATCAGTGTTTCACAAAGCATTGGTTACACAGCTAAAAACCCTCCAACGCAGACCATCTGTGAACAATTAAGTTCATGAAGATTAGTAAAGAGTATCAAGAATTAAACATGAAGGATTAAAACGAAAACTGCAAAGATAAAAAGACTTAATCCCATAGTTTAAAAGGATAAAGCACAGTGTGGGGATAAATTTAGTTTGAAAGGTTAAAACAGTCAATAAAGGACTTAAAGCCCGAAGAAGACTAGAGAAGGCATGATCAGCCTTAAAACACAAAATCAAAGTTAAAACAGTTTTCAATGCCACTAAAGATGATAGATCAACAAAGGAAGCCTTCGAATGCCAAATCATCAAAAGCAATTACTTCTCCAAAGATCATAAATGCCACCTACAGGCCTTTTTCCTCAAAAGAATACAAATTGATTGCAGAGTCAGAGATATTTGCCAAAGACAACTCAGAATTAATTGCCAGCCTACCAAGAGCCCCCAAAGTCAACAAAAGTGACTGAAGTTGATAAAATTTAATGTAATAATCAATTAGCAGAGTTAAAACATTTGAAAACTTCTCCATTTGGCCTCCCAAAGGCTGAGAAGCATTTACTCTATATTAATTGAACAATTAGACTCTCCTTTCACTCCATCTCCTCAATTAATCTATAAATATCATATGAGGAGCCTAGTATTATTGTTGGTTGTATACTTGTTGAATTTAAATAGCTTTTGAGGCTGCTGAAGCTTTGTTTTGTAATTGAAGAAAGATAGGCAGAGATGAGAAGTTTGAAGCTGTAATGACCCACTGGACTTGAAGATTGTAACTGGTTTGAACATCAAATATACAAGCTGATTTATGGGATACTGGTCTATATCAATGGTGATGTTTTTCTTACTGTAAATTGTGTTTTTCTCGTGTTATCTATACTGTCCGCTTTCTCTGATAAAGAACAGCAAATATAAATTAGGATTTACTGCAAAGTACCCTATTTCTCACTGATAAATCTTTATCTTTATGTTTTCTACTAATTGTTGCTTTGAGGATAATTCAATAGAGTATAACCAGTGAAGTGTCTGGTGAGCCCATGTTTCCTGAGTACAACTTGAGATATTGTATTTGAAAGTTCTTGATAATTTTTCTAAGCAAACTTGAACTAGAGAAGTATATGGTTAGCCCTGTCCTCTAGTTTATCTCCAACAGTAGCTTTGAAAATTTCCCTAAGAGTATGCTGAAAGCAGGATAGGTTCAAAGTCCTTACCTGATCTTAAGCTACCCTTTGTTATCTTATATGTTTTCTATTTTCTGAAGGTAATTTGTTAGGTTTTTGAATTGTTGTCTGAAAAGTGTGCTTTATTAAAAGTTTGCCCAAAGAAGTCTATGGTATGCCCTGTCCTTTGGCTTGCTTCAAACGGTCACTTTAAAGGGCTTTTCTTGTTTAGTGAAGTTAATAGATTCTTAAATGGTTATTAGCTTTGCTTCTTTCACCACTTCTTAATGTTTCATACCATAAATCAACATAAAGAGATCTGTTGACATAGATGACTTGCCCCATAGACCACTCTTGAAACCTGTTGTCCAATTAAACCATTTTTATGACTCCATAGCCCAATGGATTGACACTGTTTCTTACCTATCCTATCAGCTGAACCATTTTCTACCTATTCACACCTTTACCCCTCAAAACGAACAAAAACCTTGTGCTTTATAACTAGCCTAATATTATATCATAAGCCTTAAAGATCATATCTTTGAAAACACTTATATAGAGAGATCCTTCTCTGAATCCAGGAGGGCTAGATCCTAGGATTCCAAAGTGGTTTTGGTGTTGGCTCTGCAGCGTTTGATTCTTGCCAATCTTGCAAACTACAGAGGCCCTAATAGACCATTCAAAAGTGCTCAACTTCAATCATTGGAGATAAAAAAAAAATGGCACGATGATTTACAAAGATGAATTCACATATCATTATTCATCACCATTTTTCATCATACTTATGCCAGCCTTATAGGAATATTCTGTTTTACGATTGTAAAAATTAAGCAGGAGTGGCACTGTCACGAGCAGTAGCTTAGATCAGAATAATTAAATAACTCCAGTGAGATTTGAAACAAGATCATGAATCTAATCACGTGTCAAAGTGTTACTCTATTTTAGGAGAGAAGAACTTAAGACATTTCAAATGTTGTAAATAATGCTCAGTTTAAAGGGCATTCATCAACATCACAAATAGCCAAACCTGACCATAGAACCATGACGTGGGCAGTGATGGAAATGTTGGTACAGATTGAGGTGATGCTTATATGAAAAAATAAGCTCAGAAAGCCAGTTTTTTAATCTCATTTGTCATTTATGTAATATACCAATCAAGAGGTGACATGTAAATTACTTTAAGGATATGAAATTGGCCACATATAATACTCAGAAATGAGGAAATATCATCACATAACTACTAACTTCAGGTCATATTTAATTGAAAGTTAACATTTTAAACATTCATCACTCGAACTTCACATTTACGGATGTGCGAAGCAATGTGAAAATTCTTAATTTTGTGTCCATAATTTAGGTGTGTGTATTCCACAGTTAACAAGTGGTATTTAAGACTTACCAAGAGTGTGATAGCAAATGATATGTAATGTCATGCTAGCCACTGAAAGACACCATACAAAATAGATGATACCAAAGATGATGTGAATTAAAATGCACCATTCGGATCATGACAAGGCCATTAATTCTATGTTCATAACAATGTTAAGGCTTTAAGATATGCATATAGTAAGTATGACATTACACTTTAGAACCAGAATGTTTCATTAGTTATTGCGTCGTCTCACTTGAGGACATGCTTAAAGATGTGTAATGTGTCAAAATTCCTAAGCAACTACTTAGGGAGGAGCATGGGGAGCCTAGTGGTCTTACCACTTAGGCTAATGTATTCAAGTGATATGTCATATATGTGTGATTTTTTAACCAACGCAGTTTTGTTTTTAGGTTAACCCCCTGACATGTGGGTGGGTAACTATTTTGATTGACACTGAGATGTATTCACTGATGATATGACATTATGATATTTATGAGGTTGTTATGGCTCTACATATATATGTGATGTTCTATTTCATGATAATGTGATGAACATGAGATGTTCGTAGTATTTTATTTTTTTTATCTTATTTTTTGTGGATTTTTATTTAGAACTTGTCATTAAAGACATCATTAGGAGACAATATGAGAAAATTACATAAATTCTATTTAGAGCTGTGTATAACAGGGGTAGGATTGCTCTGCTTGGGCTATGAGGTTTCATTAGCTTTAGTCAGAATTTTCACATTTTCTTGTACTTTTAAACATCCGATGTCTTACTGCATTGATGGTGGGCTAGCAACATCTCTACATATATGGGACAACTCCATTTTACAGTACTTCATTGTTTTCCCAATCAATGGGGGGTGTTCCTTAAAACAACTTTAGTTTTCTAAATACTTTAGGTCTATTTTTTTCTAAATATTTACCTTCAATGCAAATAATCCCATTGCAGCCATGCAAAAACCCTCAATATCCCATACATATATTGTCATTTCCAAACCTGTTGTATTAGTTGATAAATCATTAAGTTATAAAACAAGGGATTTGGTGGAACCAGTGTCTACTCGCATGTGGACAAAAAAATACTTAAGTTTGACGTCTCAATTGCTATTTTCTTGTACAAATTTTTCGATTTAAAAATCCTATCGGCCTCTCTTTGCACCTTTTGGGGAAATTGCTAGTGTTGTCACCGTTTGGATTCGAGATTCTATCATTCATTGGATTTTAAGTGCTCACATCGTGCTTGTTTAGCAGCCTCACGGCCTAGGTGCCAATCATGTTCAAACAAAATACAAGTTTCAGATTATATTACTATGGAATGCGTGCAACGACAATAATAAGAATTGAGAAACCATGTATTAATGCAAGTAAACATAGTATAGATATACTGTAAACACCATTAAATATGTGTATACATATATATCAGATGGTTTTTTCTCATTTATATATAAACTTATACTGTAATTGATACTTTGGAGGGACATGGCTATTGTTTGAAATAATAAACATACATCACAAAATAGGATTTCATCTACCTCCAACATGTGTATGGCATGTCCTAATTTTTGGCCTCTTGGCAGAAGCTGGATCCACGCAACGCAGGGATGCCAACAATTTTCGTTTCAACAATCACACAGATGCTCCCACTAAAGTAATGCATCAATTCCTAATTCTTTGGCTCCCCACCATAATTTTCAGCCATTCTACCAAGTTTACATTCATATATTCAAATCCAAATAGATTAATTCCCTTAAATTTATGCCTCGGTTAATTTAAATTAAAGTATTAAAGAAATTCAACAATGGATTGAAGCTTACATGTAAGTATTGAAGAAATCTAGAAATAGATTGAAGGGAACTGTATATTCGAACCTCCCCTGTCTCATAATCAATAGGGCCTCGGTGCAACGTAGCTGAATTTACAAGGCACCATAAAACACCATTAATCGAATAGCAACAATCCCAAATACCCAATATCTTATTAACTCTCAATCCAATGGATCATTATGGTCTAACTGCATAATAAAAGTGAAAGTATGCACAAACATGATTCTTTCCTTGTCCAAAGTTAATGTTTTTCATTGGTTCCTAGGCCATTAATACAATAAAATGCAAAAAATATACAAGCGAAACTTAATCACAAAACACCACCAACTGCTAGCAAGATGATTAACAAGAGAGATCCCTAATACCCCCCACAACATCTCATCATGTCTAAATTTTTCCCAGTTTCATAGATTGGTATACTCTAACCGCTTAATAAAACATAAAAAATTGCATAAACTTGATTTTCTCTTGCAGCAAAGCTAATGATTCCCTTCGGTTTGTAGGCCAATAATCTAGAAAAATGAGAAAACATTTTAGAGGTTTAGTACCATAGACTGGCCCCTGAAAAGAAATAGCATGATTGGGATTAATATTTAAACAAAATTTTCCCTTACCTAAGTTGTGACATATCTTTTCTTAGATCTAAGGAGCTTGGGCAACCCAAAATCTGTAACCTCAACATTCGATTGCTTATCCAGGGGAATGCTGCTAGAGTTTATATCTCTATGAACAACCTTGGCATCCAATGCTTCATGTAAATATGCTAACCAAGACACATCCATGACTATAAATCAGTAACAAAAACATCTATAAATGATGCATAGCCATTCATTTTACATTTTTTCAATTTATTTCTAGTTTAAAACAATTTACATATATATCCACACCATAGTATCTCTCAATATTAGGTGATATTAGGCATCTGTTTCAGATATTGAGAAACTAATTTCAGGATGGGGAGAGTTGAGACCTCATCAAGTATATGATATATTATATCTATGGGCTATGGAAAATAGAAATTTGATGAAAACATCGAGACTCTTAAAATAAAATTTGTGTTTCATTTATTCTCTCATTCCTAGAAAGTATGATTTTATTCATCTGCCAACAAGGAGTTTAAATTTGAGTAACATTTATATTATACACTTATTAACATTGGAAGAAGAAATTGAATCAAGCATAAAAGGATAAAAATGACCCTACCACGAAGATAGAGTTCAAAGGCCAAACTGACTGTAATTGGAATGCTAACCACATAGTATGCCTAAGATTTGGGTAGGCACCTAACTTTTTCCATCCACATCATCTAGAAATACTTGCAAAGGTGTTGAAATTTTAGAAAACATGACCTCTAAGGTAGGTGTGTGTGGGTGAGTGTGATTCTATACTATTCCAGATCTGAAGAAATATATGGGAAATATTTTCTACCTGATAGAACAGCTTGGATGTCATCCAAAATGGTTGAGGATGCAAGTAGCGACATCATGCTTGAAACATAGTCAACTACCTCTCCTTCATTGATATAATCATAGCCCCAGAAATTTCGAACAGAGAATAAAGTAGCTCCTATTAGGAGAGCTTCAATGGCTGACATATAAAGTGTAACATGCATTGAGAACTGTGCAACACGTGGGTGTCCAGTTCCTAGTTCATTGGAAATTCATGTTCTGGAATGTAAAAGGATAGAATTGAAATTTTGGACAAAATTTAAGGTCGAAACTGAATATGCTTAGAATATTTTATAGTAATGTTATTTTTGAATCAGTTGTACCAACCTCACAACAACACAAAATAAGAAAAACTGAGCTCTGAACAAGATTAAATGTTTATTACCATTGGAAAAAAAAATGACATTATGAAGCTTTATGTATAATAAAATTTTCAGCTATTGAAAACTTACCAGATGGAGAGAACTGACATCTTAAGATGTGGTTAAGGCAATAAACCAGAGAGGAAAATAAGCATTTCAAAAAATTAGTACTCCAAGTTGTTGACAAACATAGAGGTATTAACACAGAACAAAACATAATAGAATGGCTAAGAATATCATGTGATTTTTCATACATAAAATTGATTCCTATTGCATAAAATTTTGAAAATTTGAACAACTTGAAGCTAGTTAAAAGTAGTGGAATAAGCAAAAATAGAAAACGAGATTGAAGCAATACATGAATTTTTCAGATTCAACTACTCTCTAGAACCAAAGGAAAATGACTCATACACCAGATCATCACTGAAGATGGAATAAGAAACTCAAGAAAGTTATGATATCATATAATGCTCCTATTGAGAAAGAGTATTTGGAGATGGGTTTGAAGCACAATAATGAAGAGAAACATTTGAAATTACATTGAATGGCATAGTAGTTGAACAATATATGACTTATATACATAGAGATATACAAAATTGCTTAGTATTTCAACGGAACATGAATGCACTTGAAGGTGAATAAATATACATGTGTATGATAAAATTTTGTGATGTTATGTAAATCTACATGATATTGAATATCTAAGAATATATACATGACGAGGCACAACATCGGAAACACCAATTGATGTCTATTGTGACTCCACGGTGTGAAAGTCGTTCTTGCCATTAAACACACATTTTTCGATGTGCATCTCTTTCATGTATGTGGATTGTTTTTTTTAGTATTTTCTGAATCTTCTGTAGCAAGGCAATAGTTGCACGCAAATGGTACAGAGGCAATGTTTGTAGCAGCAAGAACCTCATTTGTATATCATGTAAGGTAAGTTTCTGTTGCTGAATTTCTCTGCAACATTGATAGATCATGTTTAAGTAGTGTGCATCCATATCTGTTGGCCATGAAGAAAGATAAATAGTAATTATTAGTGGAAGCGGTTGATGAAAATGTAATAATTATAGAGTAAAAAAATACTTAAAGTAAGCATAAACATTTTTGAAAAATAAGAGAAAAAACAGTATGAGATCAAACGTAAAAGCAAGTAATTGTGTCTGGAATTTGGAAAATCCTTAAGTGACGTTTACCATTGGTAAAGATGAAAGGAAGAGTCTATTGTTGGTTAGAGTGTAGTCTTCTACATATATTTTGATGTGAGCAATGATTCTTCTTGATTTCTGCATTGTAGATATGGATTCTCTTCCATTCGTGATATGCGTGAGAATGGAAATGTTGGATTGATTCGAAGGCCCAACAAAGACCTTACTCTTGAAATGGAGGTGAATGTTAAACCTTGGCGTTCTCTGGGGCCGATGTTGACTATTGCTTTCTCTAATGTCATTCCTTGTGACTTGTGTATTGTTAACCCATGCAATTCAAAGTGGTATTTGTCAGTGCGCACCTCTTGTGATAGGGGAAATGGGTACATATGTTGGATATGAAATGTCCCATGGTGTTCCTTTGTATTGTTTGAAGTCGACCACCACGAATGATGGAAATTCTGGGGGCTTTGAGTCAGGTGCATAAAATATTGAAATGACTTTGCCAAGTGCACCATTTACAAGTCCTTCATGTACCCACAAATTGCTGGTGAGCATAAATTTTTGTTCATTGCATAAGAGAACCTTTGTGTCTAGTTGTTCTTCTTCAGATGTAGTAAAAGTTTGTTGTCATTGTTTCTCTGCATAACATATCTCTACTGGCATGTTCAATTTTTTTAGCATTGTTTTATTATGCAAGGCAACTAAGTTGTTTGTTTCATATAGGTGCAGGGGCATGGAGTCTTCAAATGTTTTTTTCTCTTCATGCGTAATAGAGGAATTTGTCCTCGACATTAGGAGGTTCCAATATTCAAGTGTAGGTGTTCCATTTCTAAGATTTGTGAGAACCCGGTAGAAGGCAACCTGGGAAGGGTCAACACCTTATTGGTGAAAAATATTTGTAAGTGTTACGAATGTATCAAAGTTGCACAAAAGTGCAGTGCCACATGATGTGCTAGCATACAGAGGAATGTCTTTCACAGGTGGCAGTTGGCCTAAATCCTTGACAAGGATAATGGAGTGATTGCCGAACGGTGTATTTCGATGAAGGGGAAAGACCTCTCGTAGGCGATCATCAATGCGGGAAAGAATTTTTGGTCTGATAAAACTCATTTCATTAATGAGGATGTACTCTACATGGCGAAGCTATTCTTGCAAGTGTAGGAGAGATTGTCCTTTAAGAGGATGCATTATTTGGATAGGGATTTGAAGGGTAGAGTGGATTGTAAGGGCATTTATGTTGAAAGCTGCAATGTCGGTGGGTGAAATTAGCAACAATGGGCTTCTACTTGTTGAGGAGTCTTCCATAAATGCACGTTGCAAACATCTAATCAAAGAATATTTTCCTGTCCCAACTGCCCCTTGTATGATGATTCTGAGTGGGGGTTTTGGTGAAGGGTTTTTGAAGTGAGAAATAACAAGTGTGAAAGATTAATATGTGATTTTCGGGAAGGGTTGAAAAAGGACGATGTTGGTTTTGACTATTTGAGCAGTTGAATTCAATAAAATTTATGGCAGTTTCTTGCAAGTAGAGATGTAGAGAAGTATGAAACAAATTATGATTAACATCAAAGTCATGATGGCCAATGATTTCAAGGCTATCAATTTCAATGTTGTAGCCTGGGTGAAGATGAGAGAGGATTTCCCATTCATTCATGTGCATGGGGTCAAGGGGGAGGTTAGGAGGGGTAGATACAGGAGTAGATTGATCTTCGGATTATGAAGTTTGTGGGTTTTCAATTTCGCGAAGAACATGCCATGTTGTATATGTCCTTTCTCTTGTTCCTAGTGTGCAATGATTTCCTAATTAGTGGATCCAATGTCATTGGGGGGGGTATAGAAAGGGAAATACAATATTAATTCAGCCCAACAAAAAGTGGCATAAGTAGGATCATTAGGGGAAGGAATTGTGGTGTACCATGGAAAGATATGGACAATGATCAGAGGGAAATTGTGTTTCCATTATTTTTTTTACGATGAAGAGAAAATGACCAAGAGCATGTAGCTTCAATGAGGGGCAACGATTCTAATGAAGCAGGTCTATTCATGTGTGCAAGAATAAAGGGTGGTGTTGAGAGGGGATTTTCAGGATAATGTAAAACACGTCTAAAAATAGTTCTATTAACATTCAGAGAAACAAATGTGGGACTGTAGAGTGAGAGTGGTAATTTCTTTAACATATGAAATATTTCATGTGCCCCAATGTCTCTATCTTCTATGGTTTATGTAAGGAGTTTTCGAACAACAGTAACAATAGGTGCTTCTGAAGCGACATTGTTCGAGAGGCGTGATAACATTTGGCGATAGCTTTATGATTTTGTTTCTGCTTTGGCTGCATATTTTGAAAGGTAGCTTAACACGACATGGCATGATAGAACTGGTTGGCAGTCAACATTTTCTCTCTAGATGAAAAGTAAAGCAACATTATGGATGTTCAATCTGTCATTGTTACGAGCAAGCCTGTAGGTTTTTTGACCTTTGTTGTCTATGAAAAGTGAAGATTTGAGGTTTAACTCCCACGATAATCCATAGCGACAACTGAGAACATTGTTTTTTTTGCAAGACAAGAATATTCATGACACTTTGTATGTTGTTGGACACAGTTGAAAAGCTCTTCATAGTCTTCACTTTGGGTTGACACGAAGATTGATGTTGTGTCAAGAAGACATGGATTGTGCTCTGCTGATTGGTGAAGTAAAAAATCGCGACGTTGGGGTGGTCGTGGGTTCCAAGCAGTGACGTAATGGTCAAAATATTTTTTAGCATTGAGAACTTCTGTTTCATTGTTCCAGTTGAGGGCGTCCATATTTGGTGCATCTTGCAACCAAAGAAAGCCATGTATGTGTGCAGATCCTCTATGCTTCCATTTGTACCTGAATTCAATATTGAAAGTCATTATTGGTTCAGATGTATTTTTAATGTAATAGTAGGTGTAAAGAGGAATGGTAATAAAAAATACCTGCACCAATAATCAACTACACAGAGGCCTTTTTGTAGGACTTCTTTGAGAAAAATTGTAAATCTGAAATGCATATATTGGGATGTTAAATGTGGGTTTTAATTATATTTTGAATTCTCCACTTGTAGTGATTGTTCGAATTTGAGGGGAAATTAGTAGGCATAATCTTGTGCAAGTCATGCCATTTGGTATCAGTAGCACTAAAAGTGAAGAAAAATGTTGGGCTTCAAATTTTTGTGATCATGTCAGTTAGCTCATTACGATGCTTGTTCCAGAAAGAGCGTGTACCTCATAGGGCTGAGCCAAATTGCATGACCTGTTTGAGAATTCTTGAATTTGGGAACTCATAAAAATTTTGTCGCAAATCTGAAACAATTGTTGGCAAGTTGGTCTCAATGTATTTCCTAAAAAAAACATTGGCATTTGATTGGCTAAGGTGGTGCATTAGGATGTTATATACGTAGTAACTGAATCTTGGATGCTGGCCAAATCGATTATCATGGTAGTGTAACAGGTGAAAAGCATATTCGTGCATATCAACTTTTGTAATTCTTGGTTGTGTGATCATGGAAATGCTTGTAGGGAAGAGTGTGGGGAAGACCATAACAAAGAGGCCCTCAGTGGTGTATTCGTTCATAGGTGATAGAGATATTGTAGGCCAATCGATTGAATTTTTTGAGCTTATATGGGTGGAGTGAAAATAAGCATGAATGTGATCAAGTTCACTACACGAGTTTGGGAGAATTGGAAAAAATGAAGAAGGTTGGATATCCAATGGAGTTAGCATGTCATCAATATCATAAGTAGAATCGACTATGGTTTCCTGGGGTATAAAACAGGACGTGGTTACATTATGAAGAAGAGAAGAAATATCTGTAGGTTGCTCTGGTAGAGAAGAAATTTCAGATGAGTTGAGCTCAACATCTTTGTAGTAGGGATCATTAGTGAGTTTGTATTCAAGTGCTACAAGTACACGTGATTTGCACACGAAGAAATCATATGTTGTTTCAGAAGGATTGTGCCTTCTCACAATTAGGATTTCCAATTCAGAAACCATTCAAGTTAGGTATTTTGAAATAGTAGTGATGTCTTGAGGAAAGTTGATTGTATGGCTACTATATTTGTATTGACCACCACGTGCATGGGTTACTTATAGAATTGGATTTACATGTGCAATGAGCATTTCCTCAACTTGTGTTAAATTTTTAAGGACATATGGTTGTTCGCCAGGGTCCATGTTGTTCACAACGAAAGCAAGAAAGGTTACCATGTGAAAGCTTTGTTTTCATACATGGGTATGATTCTTTGCATAGTGTGCAAACATGCATTGTAGAAAGTTTATCTATTCTTTGTCGAAATCGATGGTGTTTTTCATTGGGGGGGGGGGGGGGGTTATATTGGTTTTGATGAAGGTGGCGTGAAATGGTATGCATATTTGGGAGAGCACTTGAGAAGGGAAGGGTGTAGCAGAAGTAGTAGGTTTTTTCCGATTTTTATAAAGAAGTCGTCGATGTGAATTTATTGTATCTTTATTTTGAGCAGAAATAAGACACCTCCGTGCTTTTTTACCCACATTTTGATCGTTGGATGACATATCTAAGAAATTACAAATAATTTTCTGTTAGGTAGGAGACATGAGCAATTTAGAGTGAAACAAAATTGAGTTATGAATGAATAGGAAATGTATGACATTTTTTTAACAATTTCAACTTTGTAATTGACTATCATAAAACGATAGAAAGAAAATGGAAATGGATAAACATTTGATTTATAGACATATACATGTTCGAGTAAGTTTCAATTGAATTTGGCGAACATGTTGAACAAAGAGTATTGACAAAAAAACACGCTATTGTAGTGTAAAACATCGACATGTATATTATGTAAATTATAAAGGGGTAAATATACATATTTTCATTTATTGAAAAAGATTCTTGTAAAAGAAAGTGTCCAGCACAACATCATGGTTGTATTTTACAATGGTATGGAACAATGATCTATACGGAGATGTTATTTCATGTACAAAAAAGTAGCATTCCATGCATATAGGAAGGGAGCTCAAAGACGGTGAATAACAGATCATTGTGAAATGGTCAATGCGTCAATTTCTTTAAGGACCTCCTTGCATGCAACGTCATATAGAATTTCCTTTGAATTCATCAGTATTGTTTGCAATGCTCGACACCATTGTAGTACTCTATTTTGATGGAAAGTGTCAAAAGAAAGCGATAACCTGAGATATGGCCACAAATTTCTTGAAGGTCAGTTGGTTCGATAGAGAGAAGAAACAAGTATTTTACTATGATGCCCATTAGCTCATTTCCTGCATCATTGAAAGCTGTGACATTTTTAAGGTGCCCGGGGTGGTCATGTAACTCGAACTTAAGTTTGTGACGATAGTCACATTCTGGTAAGTCACCATTACACACTGTACAATGCCAAATATTGTTAGAATGGTGCACTACTTTTTTCATACATTACTTTCCATTGAAATTTAATGGACATGCAAGAAAATAAAAGTCGTCCATGTGTAGAGAAGTCACAATGGCATGAACCGAAACCCATATTGCTTTCTCAGAGGCTTCCATGCAAGTAATTTATTGAATCGTCTTATGTGGTAAAGCTTGGTTGGAAGCGACATTAGAGTTTCTACTCAAAGATGGAGACGAATATTTGTAGCCTGTTTCATAGAACCAAGTATGGAGTTGTTGATTTTCTTCAATGTTTGGATTTATGACAAGAGTGGTAGTGGAGACTGTCCCTATGGTGATTCCATTAAATTAATTTACACGACCTCCCTTGATACCAAGGATTGGCGAGTTGTCAGAAAAGCATAATTAAACAAGGCTCTTTCCTATAGAGTCACATTGGTCTCCCCATATTGTTACATCAATGCTAAAACCTGACTTGTCCTTTAACGTGAGTGTTTTTCTTAGTGTTTCGGTTCCATCTCTTCTTCAAATTGTTGAAGCAGGTGAGGTGGAGCTAACAACACCAATAACATCTACAATGGTATTTGGGCTTGTGGACTTGATTTCAGCGATTGCTTTGAAATGAAAGCATTGATAAGCGAAGCTTGGATCATCTTCCAAACATGGTTTGACAGTCGACGCGGCAAATAAGTAAATCTCCCATTTGTTGTTTAGGTGGTTGTAGTTTGGGTTTGTTTGTTTAATTGTTCCATTTGAAACAGTTGCCCAACTTGGATTAGACTATAAAGGGATTCAACCAATTCAACAAATGTATAAAGGTGAATCTCATCTCTATCACGATCAATAAGGTCAAAGCCGGAGAATTTTCCGGAGCCACACGCGGTGCTGTATTTTTTCAAGGTTGTCTTTGTTGATGTTCTACCTTGGATTGGCCAATACTTTCGGTAGGGATTGAGTGCCTTGAATGATACAATTGCAGTTGTGGTCGTATTTTTCGGGGTTACAATAAAGGGCATAATCTCTTGTGCCGATGAAGAGCTTGATTGGGATTCACCTGCTTTTGCATGTAATAGTGTTGATGAGTCCTTAACCAAAGCTGCTTTACGTCACACAACCTCAAGTTCAAGAACTCGAATGGAACTGGTGTGAATGAAGGGAAATTAAAAAAAAAATGTAGAATCCTTCGTTATGCAGGAAGAATGTAAATACAAAAAAGCAGAAGAAGTTGAATTCAGAATTTAATCTTACGAAAAGTTTTGAGATACTGTGCGAGCTGCTTTTTTAAGAAAAATGACTGAGCTGATTTGGATGTCTTCAGATGCAGCCTGTGTGCTATATGAATATGATAGCAAAGTCCTATGTTGAAACGTCCCATCAGAGAGAGTGATGTGGAAGTGTGAGGATGCAGTTTTTTATGAGGGAATAGAGTCGATGTCGATTATTTGGAGTAGAGGTTGAATCTTAGTGGAACCACTCAACAATAGAGGGATGACATTCTCAGTCAAGGTTGGATCTGTGTTATTAGAAAAGTACAACCTTCTTTGTGTAATGGTAATACCTGTAATTCATTTTAATGCATTGGAAGAGATATTAAAGCATAAAATAATATGTATGTGAAGCATGAATTAGAATTAAAAATATAATTTATATCATGATTTGCTCAATATGCATTGTAACTACCCTCTTCTCCTATTCTACAAAAGCATTTCTTTAATCCCTATCTAATAGATTTGTTCGTAGTGAACACTTAGATTTCCAATTGGAGGTAGCGCCATAAAACCACCAGAAATTCCCTTTCCTTATCCAATTCCACAAAAAACATTTATTGGGAAAACTTTCCCTTGCAACACCTTTTAAGGCTAGTCCTAATGCAAAACCACCAAATATGCCACAAGAAAAGGGCCACATCTCAGGTCTTCCTTTATCAGCATTTTAAAATTTAGGTATTTCGTCAAAGGAATTTAGTTTAGGTCATGGGAAATATGCAAGCAAAATTAATTGGATTTGTATTGTGTAAGATAATTTGCATCACATATATAACGATAACAAGTGAAATATGCTCCACATGGAAGGACATTGAAAAAATTGATGTTGTTAGTATCAGAGGAAGAGAAAAAGTGACATAAAGTAATTGTATGATTTTGTAGCTGGTATAGCTAGGTAATCTGAAGCTAGCTCTAGAAGAGGGTACATATATAAAATAATGATAAAGAAAATTTTGTCGATATCAATGTGAACAGGCATAGGTTAAAAAAACAAAGGCTAAAACTCGTCTTTAGATATTGTCATTTTTTTGAGGTAGGAACACTATGTAGGCTCAAACTTTAGAGGTAGTACAGAATATTAAACGTCCATGCAAATTTGACCTAGGTCTTTAATATTTATTGTAAAACAGACCTTCAAGATGAACATAGGAATCATAATGAAGGCATGCCTTCCTAGTCAATTTGGAATTTGGGTTTGTTGCTGGCAGATTTATTTTAGAGACAGGTATATACACAGTCCAAAATATTCATAAGGAAACCATCCAATTCTAGTCATTGATATTGTTAGTGCCTAAATCTACCTTAGGCTGAAAGAAGGCAGAGTTCAGGGTAACATCAAACCACGCTCAATCTTGTAGCTAGCCCTACCAGATCAGGAGAGGGCTCTCTCCGGGTCAATCTCAGCAAAAATAATCAGTGAGGCTTGAGATGACTTGAAATAAAGGCTGATTTTAGGCTAGGTATATAAGTAAAGGAGTTTGATTTTGATTTTGGGGGTTTTTTTTGGAATCAAAGGGAAAGGCAGTTTTGGGTCCGGGGACGAGGCCTAGTTTTTGCAGAGTTCTGAATGGGGCAAGGAAGGAAATTTTTTTGATGCTTTGGATTGAATGAATGGATAGTTCAGACCGGTGAGGAGCTGAAGAGGGCAAGAGGCTTTCAAGAATCCTCTTCAAACATTTGAAAACATGGAAAATTAAACAAAACTGAAGGCAGAGCAAAGCAAGCTAATGAATTCCACCTTTAACACTCATTTGTTTAATTTAAGAAGAAAGGAGAAGGAAAATGGTACAAATAAACATCAGTGAACTTACAATTACATAGAGAAACACACCATCAAAACACAGAGCCACAAGGATCCCAAAGAGTGCTGCAAACCCTGGTCTAGTCCTTTGCCAAAATTGCAGAGATGAAATGTACAATGAAGTGCCAAGCAATCCCAAGTGTCCAACCTATGAAAATGACTGAGAAAATACAAGATATAGACAATCCGAACTCATTCCCATGCCTCTAGGGGTCTAGCTCACCATTCTAGGAGCTGTTTTAACCATATCTAAACTAAGAACTAGAAAATAGGCAATGAAACAACTTGCCTCTATATGGTAGGAAACTGATTCATTCACTTACTTTTCACTTTTTGGTGAATGAATCTTCTAGAATGAGTAAAATTGTGCCAAAATTACATCATGGTAATAAAATTACATCAAGGTACATCAAGAATTACATGAAAAAGTGAAACTGGCCAAACCTAGGCGAAATTCTGAGCTTCTGAGTGAAAAATAGGCCAAATTCCTCTATGTGCCACGCCTGAAATCTCTATGCGTAGCACAAGTTTGGAGATGATTTTGAGGCTTTTCCTGAAGTCCAAATTGAGTGCAGGATAGCTCGTTGAAAAGCCCTGCCTGTCTACTTTCCAACCCAAGTGGAATTTCTGGATTTGGTTGCCATTTACCCCTCCAAAAATCAAATCTCCCAACATTGCTTCCTGTGTGTGCAAAAAGTGGCAGAAAGGCCATTTTTAGGGTGTTTTTGACCCTTTAGGCAACCCAGAACTTGATGAAACCCTTAGTTAATCCATAGGAATGCATAAATTTTGATGAAAAATCTAGAAATGCAAATTTTTCCTCCTGAAGGGCTGCCAATTATAAGCGCGCGCCAAGTGGCGCTACGCGTCGGGCAGGAAAATTTGTTTTTAGGCCCAAAAATTCAAAATTGACAAAATTTTTCCAAAATTTCTTGAAATTTGGGCTGAATGTCCACCATCAAGCACTATTCTGGGCCAAGGAATCTTCGGCCAAGATTTGGAGTCTAACATGCCTTTTGCGACGCTTTAATGCCCTCTTTAACTTTGCTTTCAAGATCTTGATCCTCGCTTTGAAAACATGATTTCGTGCCCAATAGTGATTCTTCATGTGCCTGAGCATTTTCTTTTCCTTGTTGGCCTTTTCCAACAACTTTTGGTCTCCTTGGTGCATGCAATTCGGTTGTAGAGTCACTGTCTCGGTCATAAGAGGAATATGTCTCCATGTTTTTCAAAGTCTATGTTGTCTTGGATGAATACGAGGATTCTTGGTGTTTTTGATTTGATTGCCAAATATATGGGAATATAGGAGGGAATATGAGGAGTAGGATAGTAGGAACAATGAACTTTTATCAAGTGGAATTTTCTTTTTGAAAACTTGTGATTTGATAAATTTAGGGACAAGGGACAACCACTTGATTTTTTGGGATAAACTTGGGATTTGGTGAAATTTTACAAGTGGAATAAGGATAATGGGAATGAGAGAGGGATGGAGTGACTTTAGGGATGAAAGAGGATAGGGGAATGGGCTGTAGTGATAAATGAACAGTGATGAGGGATGGGAGAAATAGCAATGTTTTGACACCAAAACCAATTTTAAAACCCTAGAGGAGGCACCTCTCCAACAAGAGAATAGGGTTTGGATTTTTGCATTAAAATTCTCTTAATCAACATCAAACAGTTGTTATGAGTAATGGAGAAGTGACTTTGACTTACTCAAACAAGAAGAGATCGAGCAAATTTGATGTTGAAAGGAATGGTGAAAAAACTTGTGTTCCGGCCCAATGCGCCGCGCAACCAACCCAGTGCGCCACGCCCCTCCAATGTGTTGCGCTGGTTCAAATTTACACACAGTCAGCTGGCTCAATGCGCCGCGCTCCTTCGGTGTGTCGCGACCTTCACCCAATGCATCTCGCTCTGCAACCTCAATACAATCTGCCCTCAAACAACTTGTTCGCTCTTCACAACTCTTCCTTGGCTCACTGTTGTCTCTTTGGCATGAAAATGGAGTTTTGAATTTGGAAAATATGTTATATACCAAGGATTTAAATTTTTCATTTGAAAAAACCCACTTTGTAATATTGAAAACTTGACATTTTTCAAAAACTCTGTTTTGCTTCCTTTTTGCTTTTTTAACTGAATGATGAGCTTTTGCACACTAAACCACCATAAATTCTGAGAAAAACCTTTCACTTGCAATGGAAAAAACTCTTAACTTACTTGCACACCACAGATTTGAGCACATTTGGAAAATTTGGAGAAGTTTATGGTGAAATTGGGCTTGCAGATAACGCCCTTTTGCAGGAGGCTTTTGGAGGCCTTCCCGGTGTCAAAATTGGATGCAGGATAGCGCGTTGGAAATATTATTGAGTCTAATTTCCAACCCAACTGGAATTTTTCAATTTTGAGTTCATTTTCCTTATCAAAAATCAAATCTCCCAAGACTGGTCAAAATGTGAAAAATGAGGCTGCCTCAAGGTAGAGTGCTGTTGCAGTCAATTTTTGAAGGTCTTCCTCAACTCCAAATTGAGCTCATGATAGCTCATTGGAAATATATTTGTGTATAGTTAAAATTTGACTCATCAAGAAAGTCATTTGGCCAACCAAGCTAGGAGAAATATTGATTTTCCCAAGGTCACTTCAGAGGTGCATCAATTCTCCAGAGGCAACAATATTTTTGACATTTCTCTAAAAACATGACACCTGTGTAAGAAGTGAAGGAGGTTTTTCTTTCTTGGCATATTTTGGGAAAAAAACTCTCTCATTTTTCCCAAATTCATATTTTATTTCTCGGAAACATCATTGGAGTAAAACCTATCCCGGTGTGTGGAACAAGGGATTTGTCGAAATGAAGCGAAATGAAGGGGATAAGGGAATTATAAATTCTTGAGAAATTTTTTGGAAGTATGGAGGGATGTTATGAAGTAGGTTAAAGTGGAATTTCAGAGATTGAGTGAGGGGAAGGGGTCAAAAAGGGAAAAACACAGGCCTAGCCTAGAAAATTGCCAAGTTGTAGCAAGAAACTAGGGTTTGTGCGAAAATGAGGAATTTGGGGGATCTCAGTGATGGGAAGTGTTTAATAAGGTACATTAAGGATAGGGGAAAGTGTATGAACATCAGGATACAATTTTTGCTGATAATTTGACCATCCAAGAGAAATTACGTTCAAAACCCTAGGAGAGGGAAATGAACCTTATCTAGGCACAACTGAAGCATGAACAAGGTGTAAAATGACCCATTGGAACTTGAAATGATGATGAAAACCCTCTGAATGATGGTACACTCAGCTGAATGGTGACATGGACCGACATTTGGACAAATTTTACAAGAGTAAAAGCAAACCCTAGACCTAATACCTAGTGACCAAATTTTACTTGAAGACTCGCTGAAATGAAAAAAATTTACCTTGACACCTTAAAATCACTTTGTAAGAGCATGTTTGATCATTGGAGGAAGGCTGCAAAGGCTGACACTAACATTGGCTCTAATGGGGATGGTAGCTCCTTGGAGGTGCCAAGTGTTGAGTCTCAAAAGTGTCTTCCATATTCATACATATTTCCATTATGTCATAACCATTTAGCTCTTATTTCATAGCCATTTGACCTAAAACCCTACATCAAGTAACCATTTTCATAAATATATGGGTTAGGATCCTTGTTTTCCAAAGTTATTTATTTTATGTAATTTAAGTGAATTTATGATTAGAAACTAGAAAATTAACATAGTTTCATATATCTATATATGTGTTATGAGTTTTGTGACATGTGTAGGTCAAAAGGAGACTTCTAGAAGACCCTTATGTGGCATTCTAAGGCCAAATTCGAATTTGGTTGGAGAAGATTATGGGATCAAGAGGATATGTGTCTCACTTCCTTGTTGTATTGAAACTCTAAGAGGATATGTGTCTCATTCCTTGTTGTATTGAAACTCTGGGAGATATGTGTCTCATTCCTCAAGTTGTGTTAAAACTCTAGAAAGACATGTGTCTTATCATTTCCTATTTTGATTGTAACTCTAGAGATGGAGGGAGAGATTCATGGACTCCCATTAATGAGATGTCTCCTCATATTTTGTATAAATAGGAGAAGCTTTCTCCTATCATAGGTAATGAAGAAGTAATGAGAAAGTAATGAAAAAGTAGTAGAGAAGTATTTTGTAACAAAGTTCAATATGGAATGGGATGTAGATTTGTGAGTTCTTTTTAATAGAGAAATTCAGTTCTTTGATGCTGTTTTGATTACAACTTTAAGGAGCTGAAGGACTTCACCAAATTGGTAGCAGAGGGCCCCTGCTATCCAAGGAGGCTTTTACATGTTTTCTAGATAAGTTGCTTTCAATTGTGTTTTGTCATATTTCCTTACTTAGATTGCTTTCTGAAATCATAGCTTTTAGCATAATTTTTCATGGCAGCCCGGGCATTTGCATATCTTTTGACTAATGACATGGAATCAATATTGTTCTGCTGCTAATTTATTTTTCTTAGTTTTTGTTTAATTCCAGTACTGCTTTGTTTATTTCAATCTTGCACATTTGTTTCAGTAGTTAGATTTAGATATATTAAATTGCTCATGTCATTTTCAGTTACCTCCGAAAGCCACAGCTGGACTGATGGTGAGGGATTGAAGTATGAGTGTGTAGTTTGATATTAGTTTACTTTCTGCAAGTTATATATATTAAATTGCTCATGTCATTTTCAATTACCTCCGAAAGCCACAGCTGGACTGATGGTGAGGGATTGAAGTATGAGTGTGTAGTTTGATATTAGTTTACTTTCTGCAAGTTAGATATGTTAAATTGCTCATGTCATTTTCAGTTACCTCCGAAAGCCACAGCTGGACTGATGGTGAGGGATTGAAGTATGAGTGTGTAGTTTGATATTAGTTTCCTTTATGCAATTTAGAAATATTAAATTGTGCATGGCATCTTCAGTTACCTCCGAAAGCCACATTTGGATGATGTGGTGAGGATTGAATTATAGATGGTTTTTTGATATTAGTTTCCTTTACATAAGTTAGATATGAATTCTCAAGTTGTTTATGATTACTTCCGAAAATCATAGCTGGACTAATGATGAAGGGTCAGAAGATAAATTGATGTAATCTGATTTAGATTTATTTTGTTGCAATTTTGAATTTCCTTAAACATAGTTTCTTTTGTGTTTAGTTGGCAGCAAGAATAAGTTTGATTTTCATGTTCACTAGTTTACTGTTTTGATTTATTAGATTAGCAGCACCTTTTTCATTTCAGTAGCACATTTTCATTTCCTTTCAAGTTTTGTCATTGTATCTTTCAAATTCCTTTTTCAGTTTCAAGTTGGTAAATCATTATAAAGGACATCATTGCCTTGAATATCCATAACCATACTTGTCTTTTAGAATTTCATAAAAATCCAAAAACGACAAAAAGTAAGAGATAAGTTATCTTGCACATATAGTGCGCCACACTTCGTCAGCTTACGAATCCCTGGTTGATAATTTATGTTAGCAATTTAGGACACACTAAATTGACCAAACACCAAGAACTATAGATCTTTGGAAAGTAGACAATGCCTTCATCCATTGGGCAATGGAGTCAAAAACTCAAGCTGAAATGCATGACTGAAAACTGATGACTTGATGACACAAATTGAATCTCACTCAACTAAGAACTGACTCGATACTTAAATACAACCAACAAACTGGAAAATATGCTCAAAATGAAGCTTATTCAATACAACCTACTCTAGTTGTTCCTTTCATCACCTGATCAAGTGAAATGAAACAACCAATGCAACCAAGTAAGTATTACAGCTGCTGTTTGAATTCTCCGCAAGTGCTCACTTATGAACAACAAGAGATAACCACTGAAAGGCAACTCCCATGAAAACTTGTGAACAGATCCGTTGAATACTATGGATTCTCTACCCGCCTCCAAAAACACTGCATAAGGATCTTGAGGTTCATGCACACTGGGACTTAGCTCATCCAATGGATTAATTTTCTTCTCGTCATACCATGAATGCAAAAAAAAATTTGAGCTTTGTGACAAGACTCTTGCTAAAAATGACAAAGAGACCGGCCGCCGGATCATGTTTGTATCAGTACATGTTTCAAGCTTACATATAGTCAATGGAGAAAAACTTTGACTGCAGACATCATCCAACACATCAGCTATTGGATCGTGAAAAACTTGAAAAGACTGCTACAACCCATTTTCTATTGTTTCCGATGAGATTACATGATTTTATACAAGCTGCTCATTTGAATATTTACTATGCAATTTACCCTTCAAAAACTGAAATGATTCAAAACAAAATGGTACAGAGCCATCTTGTATCATTTGATCATATGTGTCAGCTTCCAAGTCTTCATCTGCAACTTGACAATCAATGGCATTTTGGGGGCTGCAAATCTGAATATGAGAAATCTTGAACAAAGTTTTCATTGCCCTCAAGATGGTCTAGATCAAGACTTTTCGATAGTTGATTTCTGATTGCATGGAAGTTGTCTCTGATGAACTGAAACGAGTCAAAACAAAAAGGCAAATATCCTTCACTTACTTCAAAATTTGTTGCACTTTCCTCATCATTTCCATAGCTGATATGTGATGGCTAAACATTGTATTCGAACTGCTAAAAGTGAACTTCCTCCTTCTACAAACTAGTTGTTGATTCGTCCGCAAGATTAGCTTCTGTTTGGAGAACATAATCATCATCATACTGATCAAACTGAGGCAAATCATCAGTATAAAACACATCAGCAAGCATACATGTCAAATCAACAGATCTCTCTTCTCCAAGATGATCTAAAAAACAATCATTATCAGATCTATGATAACTGGGATAAGAAACAAAATGTTTTGGATCAGCAACTTGTTCTTCTTCAATCAGCGAGCCATGGGCTTGAACATTATACTCATTCCTTGTGGTGATCTTTTGCATCATCTCTTCCACTGCACTTACCAGAATGTCAAGCTTTACCTCTAGAGATGTCGATTTCTCTGGATCTATATTTTTCATCTCTTCTTCCTTCAACCTTGCTCTTCGGATCAGAAAATGAGCCTCTACATCTACTGCACGGTTCTGCATCTCTTCAAGTGTTGCAAGATTTCTTTCTCTCAGTTGAAACTCCATTTCCGGATCAAAGGCACCCGGGTAGTGCAAGAGAGCAGATCCAAGAGGAGGTCTTATATCAACTGGCATCGAATAATACACTTTGTTAAATTTGGCAGAAAACTGTTGTACTGTCTCCCCTAGCAGTCTTTTTAGCTGGTTATACTCTTCTATAATCAAGAAAGGGTTCTGTTTGACCACCCACCTGTCAAGGAAAACTTTGACGAACTGCTGGAAATCTGAGATGCTCGCATCAGGCAGGGTTTTGAACCAACTCTTCACTTGGCCTTGAAAAGAAAGAGCAAAAAGCCTAATACTGACATCATCTTCATCAACTTCAAAAATGTCAAGAAAAGACTCAAAATTCAGAACATGTCTCTCAGCAGTGACGCTGTCGCGTTCACCATAAAATCTTGGTAGATATAGGTCATGATTTTTAGGGAAAGCATGGGATATAGGAGGTAACATCAGAGGCTTGTATCGATCTGGAATTTTACAAGGTATAGGGGTATGTACAAATGTTGCAGAATCGGTCTTGATCTCTTGAGGTTCATCAGTTTGAAGATGGTCATCACAAGATTCAGAAGAAAGGACTTGATCAAGCTCAAAAGCATGCAAATCTTTGGTATCCACAATCTTCAAAGGGAAGGAATCAAATGCAGGCCGAGGATCTTTTCTCAAATACAATATACTTTGCAAAGCCTTCTTGACATTCTCGGGAAAAGAGAAGAAATAATTTATGAAAAAGAACAAAATGTCTTGGATGAAATTCCAAATTGAATACCTGATCTTTCCATATTGTCCTTTCATGTTTCTGCTGGTCAGGTTCATCCTCCAGTGGAGTCCTTGGATCTGATCTCGAAACTAATTTAGAGTCGCCAGGTGAATGATTTCAGCCTTTCGATGTCTGATCATTGTCCACCATCAACAATCAGATCTGAACTTGATTAGATCTTACTGAGGAAATCAGATGTTCATTTCATAAACTAGACCGGAGATTGACTGAAGCAGAATTCATCTACTTTCGCTAATGCAAAGCAAGAGCGTTTCGAAGGCTACCTGGCTTACTTCAGGCTCCGTCTGTAGTTTATAAAGAAAACAACAAACTTTTCTTCCCCAGTATGGTCGCCACTATGTTATTGCCTAAATCTACCTTAGGCTGAAAGAAGGCAGAGTTCAGGGTAACATCAGACCACGCTCAGTCTGGTAGCTAGCCCTACCAGATCAGGAGAGGGCTCTCTCCGGGTCAATCTCAGCAAAAATAATCAGTGAGGCTTGAGCTGACTTGAAATAAAGGCTGATTTTAGGCTAGGTATATAAGTAAAGGAGTTTGATTTTGATTTTGGGGGTTTTTGTTGGAATCAAAGGGAAAGGCAGTTTTGGGTCCGGGGATGAGGCCTAGTTTTTGCAGAGTTCTGAATGGGGCAAGGAAGGCAATTGTTTTGATGCTTTGGATTGAATGAATGGATAGTTCAGACTGGTGAGGAGCTGAAGAGGGCAAGAGGCTTTCAAGAATCCTCTTCAAACAGATGAAAACATGGAAAATTAAACAAAACTGAAGGCAGAGCAAAGCAAGCTAATGAATTCCAACTTTAACGCTCATTTGTTTAATTTAAGAAGAAAGGAGAAGGAAAATGGTACAAATAAACATTAGTGAAATTAAAATTACATAGAGAAACACACCATCAAAACACAGAGCCACAAGGATCCCAAAGAGTTCTGCAAACCCTGGTCTATTCCTTTGCCAAAATTGCAGAGATGAAATGTACAATGAAGTGCCAAGCAATCCCAAGTGTCCAACCTCTGAAATGACTGAGAAAATACAAGATATAGACAATCCTAACTCATTCCCATGCCTCTAGGGGTCGAGCTCACCATTCTAGGAGCTGTTTCAACCATATCTAAACTAAGAACTAGAAAATAGGCAATGAAACAACTTGCCTCTATATGGTAGGAAACTTATTCATTCACTTACTTTTCACTTTTTGGTGAATGAATCTTCTAGAATGAGTAAAAATGTGCCAAAATTACATCATGGTCATAAAATTACATCAAGGTACATCAAGAATTACATGAAAAAGCGAAATTGGCCAAAACTAGGCGAAATTCCGAGTTGCTGAGTGAAAAATAGGCCAAATTCCTCTATGCACCATGCCTGAAATCTCTATGCATAGCACAAGTTTGGAGCTGATGTTGAGGCCCTTCCTGAAGTCCAAATTTAACGCAGGATAGCTTGTTGGAAATCCCTGCCTGTCTACTTTCGAACCCAAGTGGAATTTCTGGATTTGGTTGCCATTTGCCCCTCCAAAAATAAAATCTCCCAACACTGCTTCCTGTGTGTGCAAAAAGTGGCAGAAAGGCCATTTTTAGGGTGTTTTTGACCCTTTAGGCAACCCAAAACTTGATGAAATCCTTGGGTAATCCATAGGCATGCATAAATTTTGATGAAAAATCAAGAAATGCAAAGTTTTCCTCCTGAAGGGCTGCCAATTATAAGCGCGCGCCAAGTGGCGCTACGCGTCGGGCAGGAAAATATGTTTTTAGGCCCAAAAATTCAAAATTGACAAGAAATTTGGGCTGAATGTCCACCATCAAGCACTATGCTGGGCCTAGGAATCTTCGGCCAAGATTTGGAGTCTAACATGCCTTTTGCGACGCTTTAATGCCCTCTTTAACTTTGCTTTCAGGATCTTGATCCTCGCTTTGCAAACATGATTTCGTGCCCAATAGTGATTCTTCATGTGCCTGAGCATGTTCTTTTCCCTTTTGGCCTTTTCCAATAGCTTTTGGTCTCCTTGGTGCATGCAATTCAGTTGTAGAGTCACTGTCTCGGTCATAAGAGGAATCTGTCTCCATGTTTTTCAAAGTCTATGTTGTCTTGGATGAATATGAGGATTTTTGGTGTTTTTGATTTGATTGCCAAATATATGGGAATATAGGAGGGAATATGAGGAGTAGGATAGTAGGAACAATGAACTTTTATCAAGTGGAATTTTCTTTTTGAAAACTTGTGATTTGATAAATTTAGGGACAAGGGACAACCACTTGATTTTTTGGGATAAACTTGGGATTTGGTGAAATTTTACAAGTGGAATAAGGATAATGGGAATGAGAGAGGGATGGAGTGACTTTAGGGATGAAAGAGGATAGGGGAATGGGCTGTAGTGATAAATGAACAGTGATGAGGGATGGGAGAAATAGCAATGTTTTGACACCAAAACCAATTTTAAAACCCTAGAGGAGGCACCTCTCCAACAAGAGAATAGGGTTTGGATTTTTGCATTTAAATTCTCTTAATCAACATCAAAAATTTGTTATGAGTAATGGAGAAGTGACTTTGACTTACTCAAACAAGAAGAGATCGAGCAAATTTGATGTTGAAAGGAATGGTGAAAAAACTTGTGTTCCGGCCCAATGCGCCACGCAACCAACCCAGTGCGTCGCGCCCCTCCAATGCGCTGCGCTGGTTCAAATTTACACACAGTCAGCTGGCTCAATGCGCCGCGCTCCTCTAGTGCATCGCGACCTTCACCCAATGCATCGCGCTCTGCAACCTCAATACAATCTGCCCTCAAACAACTTGTTCGCTCTTCACAAATCTTCCTTGGCTCACTGCTGTCACTTTGGCATGCAAATGGAGTTTTGAATTTGGAAAATATGTTATATGCCAAGGATTTAAAATTTTCATTTGAAAAAACCCACTTTGTAATATTGAAAACTTGACATTTTTCAAAAACTCTGTTTTGCTTCCTTTTTGCTTTTTTAACTGAATGATGAGATTTTGCACACTAAACCACCATAAATTCTGAGAAAAAAATTTCACTTGCAATGGAAAAAACTCTTAACTTAATTTCACACCACATATTTGAGCACATTTGGAAAATTTGGAGAAGTTTATGGTGAAATTGGGCTTGCAGCTCTATGCGCCTCGCCACAAACCCAATGCGTAGCTCCCTTTTGCAGGAGGATTTTGGAGGCCTTCCCGGTGTCCAAATTGGACGCAGGATGGCTCGTTGGAAATATTATTGAGTATAATTTCCAACCCAACTGGAATTTTTAAATTTTGAGTTCATTTTCCTTGTCAAAAATCAAATTTCCCAAGACTGGTCAAAATGTGCAAAATGAGGCTGCCTCAAGGCAGAGTGCTGTTACAGTCAATTTTTGAAGGTCTTCCTCAACTCCAAATTGAGCTCATGATAGCTCATTGGAAATATATTTGTGTCTAGTTAACATTTGACTCATCAAGCAAGTCATTTGGCCAACCAATCTAGGAGAAATCTTGATTTTCCCAAGGTCACTTCAGAGGTGCATCAATTCTCCAGAGGCAACGGTATTTTTGACATTTCTCTAAAACCATGACACCTGTGTAAGAGGTGAAGGAGGTTTTTCTTTATTGGCCTATTTTTGGAAAAAACCTCTCTCATTTTTCCCAAATTAATCTTTTATTTCTCGGAAACATCATTGGAGTAAAGCCTATCTCGGTGTGTGGAACAAGGGATTAGTCGAAATGAAGCGAAATGAAGGGGATAAGGGGCTTCTAAATTCTTGAGAAAATTTTGGGAAGTAGGGAGGGATGTTATGAAGTAGGGGAAAGTGTAATTTCAGAGATTGAGTGAGGGGAAGGGGTCCAAAAGGGCAAAACACAGGCCTAGCCTAGAAAATTGCCAAGTTGTAGCAAGAAACTAGGGTTTGTGTGAAAATGAGAAATTTGGGGGATCTCAATGATGGGAAGTGTTTAATAAGTTACATTAAGGATAGGGGAAAGTGTATGAACATCAGGATACAAGTTTTTCTGATAATTTTACCATCCAAGATAAATTACCTTCAAAACCCTAGGAGAGGGAAATGAACCTTACCTAGGCACAACTTAAGCATGAACAAGGTGTAAAATGACCCATTGGAACTTGAAATGGTGATTAAAACCCTCTGAATGATGGTACACTCAGCTGAATGGTGACATGGACTGACATTTGGACAACTTTGACAGGAGTAAAAGCAAACCCTAGACCTAATACCTAGTGACCAAATTTTACTTGAAGACTCACTGAAATGACAAAATTTGACCTTGATACCTTAAAATCACTTTGTAAGAGCATGTTTGATCACTGGAGGAAGGTTGCAAAGGCTGACACTAACAGATATCATCATGGCTGGTGATTAGAATGTTGTCCATATAAAAAGGCTAATAGTCGGTTGTACCTTCTTCAAATAAACTACTCTCAGGTTGAGGTGGATCATCTTTAGATTATCATCCAGTAGCTACTCAGCCTTAGAACAGAAAGTATGTTTTGAGGTTTTTTTAAACTCAATTTATTACAAAATTTTATGTTTTCTAATCACATACTTTTGAGGTTAAACATCAAACCACTGATTTGGTAATCATTGTGCGCTACAAACTACTGATAACACCGTAAATATACTATGAACATCCCTCTTTGAATAACTATGGATGCACTTATTTAGTCACTTTCCATTGATACTATTTGAAATGAGTGTTTTCCTTCACTTCGAGGCAACATTTTGACACATTACACATCTTTAAGCATGTCCTCAAGTGAGATTATGCAATAACTAATGAAACATTGTGGTTCTGAAGTGTAATGTCATACTTACTATATGAATATCTTAAAGCGTTAACACTTTTATGAGCATAGAATTAATGGCCTTGTCATGATCTGAATGGTGCATTTTAATTCACAATATCTTTGGTATCATCTATTTTGTATGGTGTCTTTCAGTGGCCAGCATGACATTACATCTCATTTTATATCACACTCTTGGTGAATCTTAAACACCACTTATTAACTTTGGAATACACACATCTAAACTATGGACACAAAACTAAGAATTTTCACATTGCTTCAAAAAACTGTAAGTGTGAAGTTCAAGTGATGAATGTTTGCAATGATAACTTTCAATTAAAGATGATTTGATGTTAGTGGTTATGTGATGATATTTCCTCATTTCTTAGTATTATATATGGCCAATTTCATATCCTTAAAGTAATTTACATGTGACCTCTTGATTGGTATATCGCATAATTGAAAAATGAGATTAAAAAACTAGTTTTTTGAGCTTATTTTTTCATATAAGCATCACCTCAAATCTGTACCGACATTTCCATCACTACCCACGTCATGGTTCTATGGGCAGGTTTGGCTATTTGTGATGTTGATGAATGCCCTTTAAACTGAGCATTATTTACAACATTTGAAATGTCTTAAGTTATTATTATCTCCTAAAATAGAGTAACACTTTGACATGTGATTAGATTCATGATCTTGTTTCAAATATTACTGGTGTTATTTCATTATTCTGATCTAAGCTACTGGTCGTGACAGTGCCACTACTGCTTAATTTTTACAATCGTAAAACAAAGTATTCCTATTGGGATGGCATAAGTATGATGAAAAATGGTGATGAATAATGATATGTGAATTCATATTTGTAAATCATTGTGCCATTTGTTTTTATCTCCACTGATTGAACTTGAGCACTTTTGAATGGTCCACTGATCAATATCGCATTTCTAGGCATAAATTTGAATAAGCAATGTTCTCCTAAGTCGACACATATTGCACTTATTCATAATTGATACACATTTTTCACACATAAATGATTTTTTTTTCACTTTAGAATGAATAGAGTTGTTGACCAAGTCTTTTTTCAAGCCAATCTAGAAAAGCCTTTCCTCTTTATTACATGATCTAGCTTAGTTTGACTCATAGGAAAACCCTCAGGTTAGGAATTCCCTTGCTTAGTATTAAATTAAGAGACAAGGCAACCAAGGTGAAACTATGTGGCTTGCCTTACTTGATGGTTGCTCATTGGCTCTCGTGCTAGGGTTATGAATCTTCCCCCTAGGTGAGAGTTTGAGTAAACGGGACCAACACATTTCTCATAAACTCATATTTAAGTTTTAGGAAAAGCATACATGCGAGTAGACATTGGTTCCACCAAATCCCTTGTTATATAACTTAATGATTTCTAGACTAATACAAGAGGTTTGGCAATGGCAATATATGTATGGGATATTGAGGGTTTTTGCATGGCCGCAATGGGATTATTTGCATTGAAGGTAAATATTTAGAAAAAATAGCCCTAAAATATTTACAAAACTAAAGTTGTTTTAAGGAACACTCCCCACTGACTCAGAAAACAATGAAGTACTGTAAAAGGAACTTGTCCCATATATGTAGAGATGTTGCTAGCCCTCCATCAATGCAGTAAGACATCAGATGTTTAAACGTACAAGAAAATCTAAAAATTATGACTCAAGGTAATAAAACCTCATAGCCCAAGCGGAGCAATCCTACCCCTATTATACACAACTCAAAATAACATTTATATAATTTTCCCATATTGTCTCCTAATGATGTCTTTAATGACAAGTTCTAAATAAAAATCCACAAAAAATAAGATTAAAAAAACAAAAAATACTACAAAACATCTCATGTTCATCACATTATCATGAAATAGAACATCACATATATATGTAGAGCCATAAGAACCTCATAAATGTCATGATATCATATCATACGTGCATACATCTTAGTGTCAATCAAAATAGTTACCCACCCACATGTCAGGGGGCTAGCCTAAAAACAAAACTGCGTTGGTTCAAAAATCACACATAATTGACATATCACTTGAATACATTAGCTTAAGTGGTAAGACCAATAAGCTCCCCATGCTCCTCCCTAAGTAGTTTCTTGGGCATTTTGACACATTACACATCTTTAAGCATGTCCTCAAGTGAGACGATGCAATAATTAATGAAACATTGTGGTTCTAAAGTGTAATGTCATACTTACTATATGCATATCTTAAAGCCTTAACACTATTATGAACATAGAATTAATGGCCTTGTCATGATCCGAATGGTGCATTTTAATTCACATCGTCTTTGGTATCATTTATTTTATATGGTGTCTTTCAATGGCTAGCATGAAATTACATCTCATTTGCTATCACACCTTTGGTGAGTCTTAAACACCACTTGTTAACTGTGGAATACATTGTTACACTAAAAACTGTCACCTTGACATTTTGCTAACTGTATGAGCTCATTAACACTCATACATACCTCCTCTGCAAGTCTTACAACCTTTACTCCTCATGTCAAACCCTGAAACAAAAAGAAAAACCCTAAAAAGCTCTGAAAGAATGGGTACACAGGTAACATGAAGCCTGCTTGCGTTCCTGGCTTGGGTACACAGCTAATGTATGGCTTACTTGCATTCTAGAACACAGTTTTCCTTTGGAATGACTGCGTACCCCCTCCAAACTCAAAAGGGCGAGAAAGTAAAGTCAAAAAAGTGGTTTTAGGTCAATTCTAGAAGGTTCTAGATGAGAATTGTTGGGGATGAGTACGCTTTGATAATGTGCATGTATCCCTCACCTTAAGGAACTAATCCCTTGATGTGAGGAGTCTATCCCTTTGAAGGAGGATTCTATCCCTTGCTAAAGGTAACCCCAACCTCTCTTCATCTATAAAAAGGAGGCATTGGGTAGCCTCAAATGGTTAGTTTTTTGGAGATTGAGAATTAGAGTTCAAGATTTATGGGTGATTGAGTTGAAGTGCTGTTGAGATTTAAACTTCTTTTTGCTGAGCTTTTGAGAGGAAAGATCACATACCTCTTTGTGCTCCTGGAGGAAGGGTGCAAGACTTATCAAAGTAGAGGAGACTCCTGCTTCGGACCCTGGGAAGGCCTTTCGAACATCAAGGCTAAGGTTGTAAGGTCCTTCTGTTATTTTAAGATTAATACAATCAAGTTTTGTTTTTCTTAATAAATTGTCGTTCGATTGTTTATTTCAATAAGCTGTCGTTTGATCGTTTATTTCATAGATTCCTTGATCACTATGATAGGTATGTTTTATAATTATTTTTTATACAGGTGCTATTTAATATTTGATTGTTTGTGATTGCAAAGCGATTTGAAGATTTACACTTTCGTGGATTAAAGAAACTTTGTCACACGAAAGGATTATTGTTGCGACAAAAGAGCTCTTGTTGCGACGAAGGATTATTGATGCGACGGAAGCTTTATGACTGCAAATAAGCATTTGTATCTAAGGTAGGATCGACACTTTCATAGCATTTAATTGCAAAACAAATATATTTAGAGAAAGACAAACTTAGTTGCTAAGGTTGGTCTGCGTTTGTCGCTGGGATTGTTCTTCATAGACTGGCCTCTGGCTCGCAAGAACGACGTGATTCCACACAAATTGGCGACTCCACTGGGGAAAGAAACTTGTTGTTTTTGGTTCTCTTTTATTTTGATTTGAGGAAAAGTTTTTTCCTGGTTTTTGATTGATGGATATCTGACTGGGTAGCTTAGGTTTTCTCTATTTTTGAAAATTTTGAAATCTTTTAAGTTTTTCTTGAACTTTTTTGGGGACCGCACTTTGTTCTTTTGAACAGTGCGGGCAGTTTCGCATGTTTTCTTTAGTAAACAGTGCGGTACCGCATCTGTTACTTCTGGAAGCCTGCGGACCCTGTTAAATTTTTTGAAAAACTTTAGATTTATTTTTTCTAGTTTAGTTTAGATTTAATTTAGGATTTTTAGCATCTACCCAGATCTGTATTTTTCTGTCAAAAATCCTTGTTTATGAGTTTTTTTCAGCAATTCTTCATCTCATCAATCTCCATTAAGTTAATTGGGTGTTTTGAGTCTCTTTTTTGAGAAATTCTTAATTTGATTTCCTTTGGTCGTTACTTGGAGGTTTGTCTCAGTCTTTTCACAATTTTACATCTTTTTGCTTTTGTTTTTGCAAAAAAAATTCCCCCTCATTCGCCGGGGGGGGGAGCGGTGGGATAAATTGTGTATGAGTGTTAATCGCCTTTGAGTGTTTTTTGATCTTTGGAACTCTCACCCGATTTTCTTGACTTGCACTTGATTGGTTCTTAGATTACATTAGAATCATCTTGTGTTTGAGAATTATCTTGCATAGATCACATTTGCATAATTAGAATTCTCATTTTCAGAATATGAATGAAAAATGTGCATAGATTACATTTGCATACTTTTCAAGTGAATTGTGCATAGATTACAACTGCATAGTTTACATTTTGAAAAATCAATCATAAATTTAGATCAGTTTTCTTTGATTTGAATTTAGATGTTTTTATGCTTGTTTTAAAAACACAAAAATAAAAAATGTTTTGGAATTGATTTGCATTAGTTTTTCTTGAAGAAATTAGTGCATTAGAGAATTTGTTATATTTTCTCTTAGTGATCAATTTTTTTTGCATTGTTGGAAGTGTATGGAAACTCTCTCCTTTCTTTAGTTAGGATTCATCGAATTGAAAGATTGCATTATCATATTCGATTGCATTCAGTTTTGGTTCGGGTCATAACACCATTGGTTTCATATCCATTTACCCTTTGAGTAATAACAGCCTAAATAACACAACGCTTAATTAAAATTCATCTAGCAATATTTTTATTTATAGGGCTCTTATCACCAACATAGCTTAGGCTAGTATCTTGGAGTAGGGAGTAATTAACTCTCCAAGATAGTAAAAACAAACAAGTAGATAAATCTTGCGGTAGGAAATAAATCCAATTGTAATTGGTACATTCTAGGAAGCTTCTATTAAAGAAGTCAATCACGAGATCATGTCCGAACCTTTGAGACAATCAATTATGTTTCATTGGGGAAGATAGAATATTTTGTGCGCATTACAAACGGTAAACCTCGGATTAACCATTGTCGAGGAGCCTGGGGTCACTTGTCAGTAAACCTCGAATTGACCATGTCGAGGAGCCTTCAAGGGGATTGAGATTTGTTACTCTGCCCTTGTGCGTGGAATCGGATCGTAGACTGTTCCCCCAGTTGTATTTGTTACTGTTGGTAACCTTAGTGTCCATAAACTTAAGATTATTTCCTAAGGTGATGGTGAAGGAAAGATCTCACTGTACCTGGAGCAGACGTCGACTAGACTCACTTGGACTCTCTGGGGGGTTCTCTTCACTCGAGATGGTTTTGTGAAGAAACTTGTGCCAGTCTGTTTCATTAAGCAGGTTGTCGGGGTAACTGTTCCAACCGCCTTTTCTGTATTAAATTCTACGATGTTGGATTTCATCACCAACTAGTGTTTTTAGTATGGGAAGTTACTGTTTGTGTGTGGTTTGACTCTTAGATTTGATAGCATGTGTTAATTTGTTTGTTTTTACTTTTAGAGACCATAGGTGTGAATTGTGAATTTTAATTGTTAGGTGTGAATTGTTAATTGTTAATTTTAGTTTTAAATTGTTAATAAAATTCACTGAAGTTGAATATAATGGCAACTGTTCCAGAATTTACCAACCAAGGAACCCCTCTTACTGAGAATCCTAGTAATTTTCCTTGCTTTGGAAATTTTGGTCCTCCTTATATGGCTACTTTGTCATTACTTGGATTTACAATAGGTTTACCGATATGGTTATTTTCAACTTCGTTGGCCCTGAATACTCCAATTGTTCCACCTCAACCAGATGCTTCACCTCAACAGAGTTCACCATCTCAACATCACCAACCTTTTTTTGACCCTTTACCTTCTTCGCCTAATATTTCTTCCTCTTCGCTTGGTAAAAGCCTTGATGCTAGTAACTAGGTGGCTAGGAAGAAGAAGAAAGGGAAGAAGAAGAAGAAGAAGAAGAAGCAAGATAAGAAAAAAGTCAACCAACCAACCATGGCTGTAAGTGTTAGTTGTGTTGAGGAAACCTCCAACATGCATCGTAAACCCAAATACCCTTGCAGGCTTTGTAAGGGTGACCACTTCCTTATCAATTTTCCTGGTATTCCAAAGGTCTTGGAAGTATGGTCAGAAAAATCTCATCAACTTTTCGTTGATCCATCAACCAGTGATAGTCAGGTTCCTGGGAAAAAGGGTAAAGTTAGGTTTCCTTGTAAGTTATGCAAAGGGAGTCATCAAACTCACATTTTCCCTCACATGGATGAAGCCTCAAAATTGTTGGAAAACCTTACTGTTCTACAACAAGAATTTCCAACTGGTTACTGTAAACTTTCTCCCAACCTACCGTCAACTGACGGAGTGATTGATCTAATTTCAAATACAGTCGATCCCACTCTTCCATTGGAGAGTGAAACTCATATCACTCAGGTTGATGATCCATTAGTTGATCAAGTGGTCGATTCAATTTCACATTCGGTCGATCCCATTCTCCCTGTAGAGAGTGAACTTCATACCACTCAGGTTCTTCTTGTTACATCAGATTCTTCTACGCCGGGGGGCATTTCACCTGTTTCTACAGAACCCCCTCCAAGTACTGAGGTCTTTTCCTTTGATTGGAATAGACTGACAGAACCTCGTCTTCCTTCCTCCATCCCTTTCCAAATTATTGTGAAGTTAGGTGGTAGGGACATACACCGCACACAGGTAGATGAAGGTGCTTCTGTTAGTATTTTATCCTCAACTACTTGGAAGGCTTTGGGTTCCCCTCAGCTTGTGCCTATTACACAGAATCTGAAAGCTTTTAACAGAACCATTAGTGAACCTTTAGGGATCCTTCCTAAGTTCTCTATTACTTTGGAAGGTAAAATTGTCTGTATTGATCTTATGGTAGTTCGAGGTCCCTTGGATTTCAATTTACTCCTTGGGCGAGACTATGTCTATGCAATGAAAGTTGTAGTATCGACATTCTTTCGCGTGATGTCTTTCCCTCACAATGGGAATATTGTGACTGTAGACCAACTTTTGTTCCCTAGTCTTATTTCAACTACCAATAATATGACACCCTTAAATGTTCCTGATTCTAAAGTGGTATCTACCCCGCCACGGGTTAATTATGTGGCAGTTAATCCCATGTTTTCAGTTACTGATGTAAGCGAGCCTCTCACTGTTTTCTCATCTTCCTTTGACTTAGATCCGGTAATTGACATGGAAAAATCTATGGGATTACTTGAACACGATGTTCTTATCCCTTTTGAGTCCCTTGACATGCGTTCCTTCCAAGGAACTATTCTTCCTTCTGATGAAGACCTCTTGGAAGCCATGATCAAGGTGTGTCCATTGACATGTGTTTCTTCCAGTTGGAAGCCATGATCAGTAGATCCGAGGATAGTTCCTTTTACTGTGTCAACCTCGTTAAAAAATGAATCAGTAAGTATGAGGAGAGGTCCTTTTACTGTGTCAACCTCGTTAAAAAATGAATCAGTGAGTGTGAGGATAGTTTCTTTTCCTGTGTCAACCTCATTAAAAAATGAATAAGTAGGTAGATTGTAGTAAGTAGATTAATAGATTAGAAATAAGTAGTTTCTGAGGATAGTTCCTTTTACTGTGTCAACATCGTTAAAAAATGAATCAGTGAGTCCGAGGAAAGTTCCTGTTACTATGTCAACCTCGTTAAAAAATGAATCAATGAGTTTGAGGATAGTTCCTGTTACTGTGTCAACCTCTTTTAAAAAAATGAAACATGTCTTTGAGGATAGTTCTTGTTACTGTGTCAACCTCATTAAAAAATGAAACATGTCTTAGCTGAGGACAGTTCTTTTCCTATTTCAACCTCATTAAAAAATGAATCAGTAGGTAGATTAATAGATTAAAATTTAGTAGTTTCCGAGGATAGTTCCTTTTGCTGTGTCAACCTCGTTAAAAAATGAATCAGTGAGTCTAAGGATAGTTCCTTTTACTGAGTCAACCTCATTAAAAAATGAATCAGGTATGAGGACAGTTCTTTTCCTGTGTCAACCTCGTTAAAAAATGAATCAGTTGGTCAGAGGATAGTTCCTTTTATTGAGTCAACCTCATTAAAAAGTGAATCAGGTATGAGGACAGTTCTTTTCTTGTGTTAACCTCATTAAAAAATTAATAAGCAGGTTATATAGGTAGATTGTAGAGAGTAGATATGAGGAAAGTTCCTTTTACTGTGTCAACCTCGTTAAAAAATGAACCACGTTGCCATGAGCATAGTTCTTTTCCTGTGTCAAGCTCGTTAAAAAATGAAACAAATTCTCCCCTAATTGAGTCGAGTCTTTGACTAGATCTCGTAAATGTTAAGTCATATTCAGGTTAGTTATTTCAGTTTTTGCATAATTTTCTTACAGTTTTAGGTCAGGTCTTTCATATGATCTCGTAAATGAACCTTCATTCCATCCAACTATTAATTACCAGCAGTGTACTTAGTTGAATGAAATGAAGCCGGGGGGGCATGCGCTCTAGCAGTTACGCTTAGGGGGCATCAAGCACAGTTTTCTCTTTGTTTCAAGCTTGTGCAAAAATGAAACCACTCTGAAGCACAGTTTATTATGTTTCAAGCTTTTGTAAAAATGAAACCTATCTTGAGTCAATTTTGGTTATTTGTAAGACTCGTTAAACTCATGAAAATCCCGAGATTATTTTTCTATCTTTCATTCTCGTAAAACACATGAAAATGCCGAGTTCTTTCCGTCTTTTCTTAATCGTAAATTAAATTGAAAGTCGGCCACAGGAGTATATTTTTATCCCTTTTTCGAACTCGTTAAAACTTACGAAAAAGTGAAAACCATGAGTACATTTTTTATCCCTTTTTCGAACTCGTTAAAACTTACGAAAAAGCGAAACTATGGAGTCCTCTTTTAAGCCCTTTTCAGACTCTCTAAACATGAAAAGATTGCCGAGCACTTGATTATTTGAACTCATTAAAATAAATGAATGATCATCCCTTCAGTATAAGTTTACCCCTTTTACGGACTGAAATGGACTATTTACAAAAAAGGAATACGTTGACTAATTATGGTCAATAGAGTTCTCTCCCGCATTATTTTATCCTTTTTCGGGCTCGAGAGACTAAATTTACGAAAAAGTACACCCATGGAGTTTTCTTAAGTTTTTTTCTTTTGACTCTCTAAAATTGAAAAAACACCGAGTTTCTCCTATACTGGACTCGTTAAAATTTAACAGTAAAGGACCTGTTCAATTTTAAGCGGGAACGAACCACTCCTTCTTAGGGTTCGAATCTTAAACTAAGTTGGACTCATTCGAAGGATGAGCTTATAAAAAAGCAAATGTTATCCTCCTAAGGCTTGTCAAAAATAAAGAGGTACTTGCCAGAAATGGTGGGGGAAAAGAGAGAAAAACGAGCCTGTTTGTTACATTTTTATTATTCAGAAAACCGTTAACCACTCTTGAACATGACACTTTTTCTCCACCTGGGTTGGGAAATCCTTTGCCTAACAGTTAATCAAACCATATTGAAAGTCTTCAGTCGGTTTTTGGGTATTAGCTTTGGGTCAATTGTCACCAAGCCATCTACAGTGTCGTTATGTGTTCAAGAGGACAGTTCAAACAAACCATTCATTTGCGAAATATTTGTCATCCATTTTGACCATCCCTGAGTCAGTCCTTGCCAATATATTTCTTCAAAACTTGATCTATGATTTCTTGTTGTGGGCTTGCTTACGACGAATCACTTTCTATCGACGACAGCTCTTTATCTAGGAAGTTGATCCAGAAATCATCAGTACCTTGAAATCTGCATGCCTCAATGGCAGGTTTCTCACCTTCGACGACAGGTTGCATCATTGACCTTCGATCGAATGATTCCGTGACATGTTTGACTTCAGCTCATTCATTCACATTTCATGGATTGTACTGAGTACTTTGAGAGCCATTGACATTACTGATGGTTACTCTCACACTTGTTAACAGTTTACATTATTGACTGGTAATCAAGTGGTTTCTACCATGTTCGACTTCGACACATTCATTTCACATGGATATAATCGTACTGGTTCGAGAAGCGGAAATCAAGACCCTGGATCTAGTTTCTACCATCCAGGCTGCGAGGAATTTTGTTATTCATTTATACAGTGAACTATTCATAAAAATATGGCTGCGTCTATGCTGTGTCTACATATGTCTATACTGTTGATGTATTCGATATCATTCCTATATCATAACAGTTTAAATCAGTTTTCTAGTTAGTTTTGATCTGAGTATGAGAATGCCTACCTCCGCAATGATATGATTACATATATATATTTTTCATTGAATGTTTTTACAGGTTCCGACCGGGGTGTCCACAGGATGATCCTTGAAATGATAAAGTACTTCACTTCTCATATATGACAGACTTCATCTTCATCTATTTCAGACTTTGCACTTTAGGGGGAAATCTGTTACACTAAAAACTGTCACCTTGACATTCTGCTAACTGTATGAGCTCATTAACACTCATATATCCCTCCTCTGCAAGTCTTACAACCTTTACTCCTCATGTCAAACCCTGAAACAAGAAGAAAAACCCTAAAAACCTCTGAAAGAATGGGTACGCAGGTAACATGAAGCCTTCCTGCGTTCCTGGCTTGGGTATGTAGCTAATGTATGGCTTACCTGTGTTCTAGAACGCAGTTTTCCTTTGGAATGCCTGCATACCCCCTCCAAACTCAAAAGGGCGAGAAAGTAAAGTCAAAAAAGTGGTTTGAGGTCAATTCTAGAAGGTTCTAGATGAGAATTTTTGGGGATGAGTACGCTTTGATAAGGTGCATGTATCCCTCAACTTAAGGAACTAATCCCTTGATGTGAGGAGTCTATCCCTTTGAAGGAGGATTCTATCCCTACAAAGGTGGAATCCTAACCTCCTCATCTGCTCTATAAAAGGAGGCATTGGGTAGCCTCAAATGGTTAGATTTTGGAGATTGAGAATTGGAGTTCAAGCTTTATGGGTGATTGAGTTGAAGTGCTGTTGAGATTTAGGCTTATTTCTGCTGAGATTTTGAGAGGAAAGATCACATACCTCTTTGTGCTCCTGGAGGAAGAGGGCAAGACTTATCAAAGTAGTGAGACTCACGGACCGAAGGCCTCCTTCAACATCAAGGCTAAGGCTGTCCTTCATATTTTAAGATTAATACAATCGTTTTATTATTCTACTAAATTGTCGCTCGATTGCTTATTTCAATAAGTCGCTTGATCGCTTATTTCCATAGATTCTCTTTGATCACTATGATAGGTATGTTTTATAATTATTTGTTATACAAAAGTATTTAATATTGCTGAGCCTAGATTGCAAAATGACGTAGTTACTACCACTTTCTCATGGACGTAAAGAACTCTGTTGCTGAAGGGATTATTGTTGGGCGAATTTAAAGAACTTTGTTGCGAATTCGAAGGATTATTGATGCAACGGAAGCACTGCGACCGCAAATAAGCATTTGGATCTAAGGTAGGATCGACACCTTCATAGCATTTATTTGTAAAACAAATATATCTAGAGAAAGACAAACTTAGTTGTTCGTTTGTTGCTAGATTGTCTTCTGACACTAGGGAGATCGGTCTTGTCTGCAAGAACGATTTATCCGGCCAACATACATACATATAAACTATGGACACAAAACTAAGAATTTTCACATTGCTTCACACATCTGTAAATGTGAAGTTCGAGTGATGAATGTTTGCAATCATAAATTTCAATTAAAGATGACGTGGAGTTAGTGGTTATGTGGTGATATTTCCTCATTTTAAGTATTATATATGGCCAATTTCATATCCTTAAAGTAATTTACATGTCACCTCTTGATTGGTATATTACATAAATGACAAATGAGATTAAAAAACTAGTTTTCTGAGCTTATTTTGTCATATAAGCATCACCTCAAATATGTACCGACATTTCCATCACTGCCCACGTCATGGTTCTATGGTCAAGTTTGGCTATTTGTGATGTTGATGAATGTCCTTTAAACTAAGCATTATTTACAACATTTGAAATGTCTTAAGTTATTCTCTCCTAAAATAGAGTAACACTTTGAAACATGATTAGATTCATGATCTTGTTTCAAATCTTACTGGTGTTATTTCATTATCTTGATCTAAGCTACTACTCGTGATAGTGCCACTCTTGCTTATTTTTTACAATCGTAAAACAAAGTATTCCTATTGGGTTGGCATAAGTATGATGAAAAATGGTAATGAATAATGATATGTGAATTCATCTTTGTAGATCATTGTGCCATTTGTTTTTATCTCCATTGATTGAAGTTGAGCATGTTTGAATGGTCCACTGAGCAATATCTCATTTCTAGGCATAAATTTGAATAAGCAATGTTCTCCTAAGTCGACACATATTGCACTTATTCATAATTGATCCACATTTTTCACACATAAATGAATTTTTTTCACTTTAGAATGAATAGATTTGTTTACCAAGTCTTCTGTCAAGCCAAGCTAGAAAAACCTTTCCTCTTTACTACATGATCTAGCTTAGTTTGACTCATAGGAAAACCCTCAGGTTAGGAAGTCCCTTGCTTAGTCTTAAATTAAGAGGCAAGGCAACCAAGGTGAAATTGGGTGGCTTGCCTTACTTGATGGTTGCTCATTGGCTCTCATGCTAGGGTTATGACTCTCCCCCCTAGGTGAGAGTTTGAGCAAACGGGACCAACACATTGCTCATAACCTCAGATTTAAGTTTTAGGAAAAGCATACATGCGAGTAAACACTGGTTCCACCAAATCCCTTGTTATATAACTTAATTATTTCTTGACTATTACAAGAGGTTTGACAATGACAATATATGTATGGGATATTGAGGGTTTTTGCAGGACTGCAATGGGATTATTTGCATTGGAGGTAAATATTTAGAACAAATAGACCTAAAATATTTACAAAACTAAAGTTGTTTTAAGGAACACTCTCCACTGACTGGGAAAACAATGAAGTACTGCAAAAGGGATTTGTCCCATATACGTAGAGATGTTGCTAGCCCTCCATCAATGCAGTAAGACATCAAATGTTTAAAAGTACAAGAAAATGCAAAAATTTTGACTCAAGCTAATAAAACCTCATAGCCCAAGCAGAGAAATCCTACCCTTGTTATACACAACTTAAAATAACAATATTTATGTAATTTTCCCATATTGTCTCCTAATGATGTCTTTAATGACAAGTTCTAAATAAAAATCCTAATGATGTCTTTAATGACAAGTTCTAAATAAAAATCCACAAAAAATAAGATAAAAACAAAAAATACTAAAAACATCTCATGTTCATCACATTATCGTGAAACATAACATCACATATATATGTAGAGCCATAAGAACCTCATAAATATCATAATATCATATCATCAATGCATACATCTCAGTGTCAATCAAAATAGTTACTCACCCACATGTCAGGGGGCTAGCCTAAAAGAATAACTGCATTGGTTAAAAAATCATGCATATATGACATATCACTTGAATACATTAGCCTAAGTGGTAAGACCACTAGGCTCCCCATGCTCCTCCCTAAGTAGTTTCTTGGGCTCTCTCTTTGGCTACTAAGGTTTATTAGGCTCTGACTGCTCCTCTCTCTCCACTTTGTGTGACACACAAGGTGGTAATACCAATGAAGCAATGGACATGGGCCTCACATTGTGAAACTCACCCCTAGCTGGTTATCTTATAGACTAAGAATATTGTGCCCTAGCACCAGTCTCCCTGCTAGTTGTAGTACATATGATACTCCTCACATGTGCCCCAAGCTGCATTACTCTAGTATACTCTAAAGCCACCTTTGTATCTCTAGTAATAATGACTTAAAATAGGATCCTTATGTCTATCACATAATGAGCCATTGCCTCCTAAGGAGTCACATTTTATACTACTGATAAGAAATTAGTCCCATAGTAATGAATGGCTAAATCCTTTATGGTACCTAATCTAAGAAAAACAACTCTAACCTCTATAGGACCTACTGGTTGCGTAGTTTAAACCCCAAGAATATCAATTTGTATTTCCACCTTCACTATATTTGTAACATCAGTGAGAACCTCCTACAGGCCTACTCCACCCTCAATTAGAGTTTATAAATGCTCTGTGTTAGTAGTAGAAGTACTAAACTTAATACCCTATAGGTAGGAAATAAGTCACTTGTCTCTCACTAATCTCAGTTTACCTTTGTAGCTCATCTCTCTCTGGTCATGGTGGCTAACTACTCTGTCAGACTCTAACATCTGGCCATAAATCTTGTCACCTTATATTATAAATCATGCAATTCTTGGTGTAGTCTAACAACCTCATCATCATAAAATCCAAGAATAGGAGGATATCTAGCTACAGTAGTAAATGTATTAATGTACTAGGACCCTCACCAACTTGTGCCTATCCCAGTAAAGCCTCATACTAATCCCTCTATGTATCCAACTGCCTTTGTATACCATCCCTTAATGTATGAGAATAAGACCTATAACAACCCTAAAAGTGAAAGCCCGTGGGTCGCAATCAGTAAGAGAAGGGGTAGAAATCAATCCAAATGTGGTTTAAATCATGATTTTAGCAGATAAGTAAACCCAGATTGTTCCAACATTCAATCCAACCCTTCTAATTATTCAAGAATTACCAATTCTGATTAAGTTAATCAAGCATGCTTAATATATGATGCACGTGCTATCGCTTAGTATATGATGTAACAAATAAAAGCTACACCAATAATCAAATTGGTAAGCAAGTTGAGGAAAACAAAGATCCACAATATTTGATGGGTGTCTATTTTCATGCTGGAATTCAGGACAGTCACTCACTTGACTGGTTGATGTTGTGAATTTTTATAATTTCTGGCAAAGTGATATGCATGGGACCTCCAAATATGTATAGACAGTAAATATTTGCAACGATTTATGTGGACTACGGAGGTGGAATCCACTTCTGTTTGTGTGCGAGAGAGTGGAGAGAACAAAGAAAATGCCTGGCTGTGTCTGATACAATGCTAGAAGAAACTGATATGTATAAACAATAAGGAACATCGATACAGTTAAGCTATGATAGATGGGAACCTGGGGCTGCATGGATAGGAAGTCACAGTCGAAGTGATGCCCGCTTCCTCTGGATAAGGGGATTTTGGTAAGTGTATATTCAACACCACCATATCTAATAACATTGACTCTATATAACGTTGATTTTTCATGCTTCAACAACCCTTTATACAATGTTATATAGTGTTCCTACGGGCCTACTCCACCCTTAATTAGAGTTTATACATGCTCTGTGCTAGTACTAGAAGTACTAAACTTAATACCCTATAGGTAGGAAAGAAGTCACTTGTCTCTCACTAATCTTAGTTTACCTCTATAGCTCATCAATTTCTGGTCGTGGTGGCTAACTACTCTATCAGACTCTAACATTTGGCCATAAATCTTGTCACCCTATATTATAAATCATACAACTCTTGGTGTAGCCTAACAACCTCATCATCATAAAATCCAAGAATAGGAGGATATCTAGCTACAGTAGTGGATGTACTAATGTACTAGGAACCTCACCAACTTGTGCCTATCCCAGTAGAGCCTCATACAAATCCCTCTGTCTATCCAACTGCCTCTGTATACCATCCCTTAATGTATGAGAATAAGACCTATAGTAGCCCTAAAAGTGAAAGCCTCTGGGTAGCAATCAATAAGTGAAGGGGTAGAAATCAATCCAAATGTGGTTTAAATCATGAGTTTAGCAGATAAGTAAACCCAGATAGTTCCAGCATTCAATCCAACCCTTTTAATTGTTCAAGAATTACCAATTTTGAGTAAGTTCATCAAGCAAGCTTAATATACGCTGCAAGTGTTATCGCTTAGTATATGATGTAACAAATAAAAGCTACACCGACAATCAAATCAGTTTCAAGATCATTCTTAGCTACAACAACACAAAATAATTGTTGTTTGATTATCTTTGAGGTCAATTTCTTGCGCAAATCGCCCCTGATTTCAGTAGGTACGGGTTTGAAATAAGTCCCTAGTCTTCAGCTGCAGCTGCGCAACTCTGTCTAGAAAATTTCAATTGGGTAGTCACACAAAAAGAGCATAAGCACAAAAGAGTAAATAAAAGCTAGAAAGAACAACTGAAAACAAATAAAGACTGACCTAATAGGAGAGGAAATATGATCATCCTGACCATAGTTTTCAGAAACTGTTGGTTGTGCAGGTCCTAAGCCAGCTGCTGGTCGTCAACAATAATGAGGAATTGAATACTATTGGTCTTGAGTGATTTGATTGGGAGAGTGGAAGAGTTGAAACCACCATATTTTTAAAGGGAGTCGCAGTTGTAGGCATTTCTGCGAGCCACGATCAAGTCTGGTAAACCACCTTTCTGTTATGCAGCCATTTCCGTGAGCAACGGTCAGTCTGACCCGCTGCCATATAGAAGTTAGGGTATCATAAAGTTGTTGTCATCTAGAAGTAGCAGTTGGGGTAGAAGTTAGGCTGACGTGCCAAATATTTAGGCTCTTATCCATTCTGCAAACCGCCATAGTTTTAAAGGGAGCCGCAGTTGTAGGCATTTCCGTGAGTCACGATCCAGTCTGGTAAACCGCCTTTCTGTCATGCAGCCATTTCCGTGAGCGACAGTCGGTCCGACCGACTGCCATATAGAAATTAGAGTATCATAAAGCCACTGCCATCTAGAAGTAACAATTAGAATAGAAGTTAGGGTGACATGCCAAATTTTTAGGCTCTTATGAATGACGTGCAAATTTTTAGGCTCTTATCCATTATGGACCAGTGTAAATAAAAGACGAAAAAAAAAAAAAAATGTAAACTAAAAGAATTACTCTCATTTAAAAAAAAAAGGACCTATCAACCTAAAAATGTAAATCAACATCCACATGAAAGAGAATTTGTAATATTTTGGTTGGATTATCAATGTTTGTTACCCTCGCCATATTAGTGGCAATTGAATCCATGGAGCATACAAAGCTTACAAGCAATAAAGACATAGACATAGAGAAACGTATAACCGTTGAGCATAGAGAAATCCAAACCATATAGTATCTTTAATGGAGCATCCAAAAATATCTAGGAGGAGTTTAGGGTTCCCGCCAATCATGCATCCATCGCCACGTTTACAAACGCGTGCACGAGTTCGAAATGGTTGCCGCCCCAGATCAAATGAATTTTAATTTATTTAAGTCACTACACTTCATCACACATATCAAAGAAATCTGGCACTCTCTCCCTTTCAAACCCTAGCTCTTTGCCTTACATTTCATCGCAGTCTCAGATACATTTTCTCCTGTGTTCGGCAGCCATGGTATCTCCCAATTCTACAACCATGGTTTCCCCTAATTCTACAAGAAAAAGCCAGCAAAAGCAAGGCAAGAAGAAGCAGCGGCAGCAGCAGCCATCGCCAGCGAAACGTCGCAGAGTGCAGCAGAAGGACCAAAAGGAGAAAAATAGTAAAATCCGCGAGCCCAAACTAAAACGGCGTCGTGTTGCTAATGACCTGGCCCAACCCAAAACAGAGTCAGGCCAGATCAGTCCAGAAGTGTCCAGGTATCTCCGTAAAGAAATGGGTGCGATGATAAATGAGCTAAAGAATTCTGTGTCGATGATATTGCAGGGGTTCCAATCCGAAATTAGGTCTATGATTCAAGATAACCTCAGGACTGTTCATCTGCAGCGCCCAAACAGTGAGGATGAATGTGTTTCAATCTGCACAAGTCTCTCTAATAGCGAGTAGGGTAAATTTTGATGAATTGGAGCAAAAATGGAACGAACAACATATTTTGGAGTCAAATCGGCTTGAAGTGTAACAAGAACAGTGTAGATTCTATTTGGAAGAGCTTCATGCAGCTGTCCTTTCTTCAAAAATTTTGTAGTGAGTATAGCATTAGCTTTCACCCGTGTGGTTTGTCCTGTTTTTTTTGAAAAATGTGCAGTGACTATAAGATTTCTGTATTTATTAAATTCTCTAGCTATCCGATGTTTTCTGTGAGTTGGTAACTGTCGGTAATTTCTTTTTGAAGTTGAATCACAGTTACCGTTCTAGGTTTTCGGTTTTCAATTCCATCGGCCCTAATATGCGTTGCGCATTCCAAATTTTGATCATATTTTATATCAAGACCTGTTGTGGGCAGTGATGTTATTTCAGTATTTATTTAAACTTAATATTCTATCGGAATCCTGGTAAATAAGGCCAATAGTTTGTCATATCTAATTTTCTGTACACAGCAAAATTCCTTGTTGCACTGCTAACAGGTTCTCATGACTGGCTGAGCCTCATCTAACCTGAATGTTAAAGAAATTTGTATTCCATGATAACTATCGTTTATGGACAATAGGACTGATATATGGCCAAATGTATGGTCCCCAAAATAAAGTTTGGCGGTGAGTTTATTATAAACAAGCCCTACTACATAACAGCAGACATTGAAGTAAAGACGGAGAAAAAAATGCATGGGCACATACAGGTGCTTATTAAACAATATGCATGGTCTGGTCTGTTTTAATTAGTAAGGAAATCAAATTATATGCATGTAGTCTTCAGTCCTGTCCTTCTTACAACAAATACAAGAATGGTAATCTCCTTTTCACTAGATGAAAGCTCGGACTTCCAATTTTACAACACAATCCACAATTTTTTATTTTCCAGGCCTAACATTAGGTCAAACTACAATGGTCTTTGTTGCCTTTAATTCGCTGGCTTGGGCTTCCTTGCACAGTCGTTGTAAGCTTCTTTTCAATTCTGTATTCTTTCCAAGGGTTATGGGCTCTTCTGCTGCCTCTTGCAGTGCTGCCAAAGTAGACTGAAATTGTACCCACCTCTTTGGTCTTCTGGAGGGTTCAACCCTATTCAACACTGGAACCTCCTCTGTCTTCTTCTCGATTCGAGAGGGGATGATGGGATAGTTCCCTTGTATTTTGTAGTTCTTATGCTACCTTCCTTTTTGAGCCCTTTTTTATTTTTCTTACAGTACCATTGCTATTCCATTAAGAAATAAAATGATACATACAGGAAAATAGGACAGAAATTGCCCCAAAAAAAAACTTCACTCGGAAATCTTAATAGAAACCACCAAGACCGTGTGGAACCAACAGTAGTATTTCCTTGTATAAAAACCGACTGTCCAAAAATATTCAGTTGTTTATCTGCTTTGGAGAAACATGATGATTACATGCAAAATTATTTTCTTCTTTAGTTCTACATTAGCATAGATTCTAACTGAAATCTACTGAGGATTGCCTTTGGCTTAGCTCTCAAGCCAAATAGCCTTGTAATGCCATATTCATATTTGTATCTACGTGTTCTCTAATGATGTTTCATTCACTGTAATCGCATTTGCTCTAAATTCGTAAGTTGTGGTAGCATTTTCCAGTGAAGTATTATTCAAGCAAAATAACCTTGGAATGCCATATTCATATTTGTATCTGTGTGTCGTCAATCTCTAATGTTGTTTCATTCACTGGAATTGCAATTGCTTTGTTGTGGTAGCATTTTCCAATGAAGTATTATTCACTTAAATTTGCAGTTGCTCGGATTGCTCTAATTATACTCAGTATAAATCCACTATTATTCTCAGAAAAGCACTAGTAAGTCATCGGATGACAGGGCTGTTTTTTTTTATACACAATGTTTAAAGCTTTAAAGAATTTTCCACAAAATGATCATCCATGATAGATATGCATCTATCTACATATATCACAGATTTATTTACAAATACATTTAAAGTTACCTCGTGCATTTACAATTATTTTATTTTTAAAATAGTAATTTAATTTTTTTTCAAAAAATTCAAAAAATTGATGTAATTTATATAAATGTTGGTTAATACAACTTTCTACCACAAATTGATCAAATTGATGTGTAAGATTCACTTGACTATTTAAGTAAGATTTTGTTGAAGTCCTGCACATTTTTAAAATTAAATACAAAAATTTGTAAAACATGAAGTTCACCCAGTTGTGCTGTGCTTGTGGTTACATAGTAGGTATACATTTTAAATACAAAATTTGATTACATAGTGTACACGTTTTAAAAATTAAATACAAAATTTTCTAAAACATGAAGTTTCATTTGAAAAAAAAACATGATCATTAAAATTGATGCATTTACAATAAAAAAACACACATATCAAAGATATCTTACGATGTTTATCAATAAAATAAATTCTGATACTAATTCATTTTTGACAGAAAAATAAATTAAAATAATTTTGGAAGGAAAACCTTTCAACACTAATTCATTTTTGACAGAGAAATCTTGAATTGGCATTTTATAATTTTTTCATTTTTGATAGAGAAATCTTGAATTGACATTTTATAATTTTTTAAATTTAAAGAAATTAAAAATTGAAAGATAAATATTGAATTGGCATTTTATAATTTTTTAAATTGTTTTGAATTTTAAGAAATTAGAAATGAAAACTTAAGTTTTTGGCTTCCTATCCATAATAAGATCTTTGAAACAATAAGATCTTTGTTTGGTATATTATATGTTTTTTTAAATCTTTTAAATTTTAAGAATTGAAAAATGAATATTGAATTGGAATTATACCATTTTTATAAATTGGTATTTTATAATTTTTTAAAATCTTGAATTGGAATTTTATAGTTTTTAAATGTTCTGAATTTTAAGAAATTAGAAATAGAACTTAATTTTTTGGTCCCTTAATCAAATAAGATCTTTGCTCCAAATTCGAAGATATTTGAAACGATAAGATCCTTGCTCCAAATTCTAAGATATTTGTTTCAAATATATAGTTTGGAGATTTCAAATTCAATTTCAATTTCTATATATACATTAAAAATTACAATTTGTTTGTATCAAGCTTGTATTTAGCTGAAGATGAATGACATGACATTTCATGACACTGGCTTTTACATATGACTATCGGTTTTTTTTTTCATACAAGCCGAAAAAGAATGACGTGACCCTGTCTTTTAAATTGTCACGGTATCAGCACGGTATCAGTTTTTGCTTTATAGGTTAAGAGTTTGTATACCAGCTGCAAATGAATGTCTTGATACTCGCTTGTTTTTTGTAATGACTTGACAACGACATTTAAAGATTCAATTGTCTTTTTATAATTGCAGAAGGCATATTATATTGATTTTTAAAAAATGTTAACTTTCACTTGGTTCTGAATTTTTATTGAGTTAATGAAAATTTAGCTTTGAAATTGAGTTAATGAAAGTTTCGTTTTGAAAATTTTAAACAAATTTTATTAAGTTCATGAAAGTTTTAAAAAAATTAATTGAGAAAAATTAATTAAAAAATAAAAAATAATATTATACCGGTTAAATTTAAATATTTATGAAATTTTGAATTTCTATTTAAAAAAAGTTTATGGTTTGTGAAATTTATTGTTATGAAATTTTGATTTTCTATATAAAAAAAGTTTGTGGTTTGTGAAATTTATTGTTATGAAATTTTAATTCTTTATATAGGCTTAATGAAATGTTTGTGGTTTGTGAAATTTATTGTTATGAAATTTTGATTCTCTATATTAAAAAAAAGAGTTTGTGATTTGTGAAATTTATTGTTTTGTACTTTGAAAAAAATAAATTATATAATTTAAAATTAAATTATTTAAAAAATAAAAGAAAACCCCAAGCCAAATCTAAATGTCTATGAAAATTTGATTCTCCATACAATAATAATAAGTCTTAAGCAGTATGAAAGGGGATTTGTTCTTGTTCTTTATTACAAGAGATAAATTATTTAATTTAAATTAATTTATTTAAAAAAATTAACACTGCTTTTTTATTATAAAAATAAATTATGTAATTTAAAATTAAATTATTTAAAAAATATAAACAAAAATCCCAATGCCAAATCTAAATATCTATGAAAATTTGATTCTCCATATAAAAAGGGGGTTTGTTTTTAATCTTTATTGCAAGAGTGGTCTACCTATATTTAACAATGCTTTTTATTATATATATATATATAAAATAAGAATTCCAACCATATTTCTTCATATATATATATATATATACACACACTAGCAATTGCTTCAAAAAGTGCAAAGAGAGATTGATAGGATTGTTAAATTGGAACTATAGAATTAGAAAAATTGATGCGTTGATGATGCGATGAAATTGTTTCATGAAATTTTGGATCGTAATGTTGTGTTGTGGACATCGATAATTACATGATATATGCAGAGGGAATACCTTGATGAATCCCTAGAATTGTTTGAGAAATTGCTGGAATGAGATGATATTTCATGGATTGCAATGATTGCGAGGTTTGCACAAAATGGGTATGTTGATGAGTCCTTCGAGCTCTTTAAGAAAACGCCTGAGAAGGATGTGTTCCCATGTACTGAGATGATGGTAAAGTTTGCACATAATTGTTGCTTCGAAGAGGCCCTGAAGCTATTTCAATATATGTATAAGATAGCCATCAAGCCATACTCTGGCACATTGGTTGTTTCGAAGAGGCCTTGAAGCTATTTCAATATATGTATAAGATAGGCATCAAGTCAGACTCGGACACATTCGCAAGTGTTCTATCATCATGTGCAAGCTTGGCATCCTTGGGTTGTGGGAAACATATCCATGGAGACATAAGTAAAAGTGGGTTTGAACATACAATATTTGTGGGAAGTGCACTTGTAGACATGCATGCTAAATGTGGGGTTATAAATAATGCGTGTCAAGTGTTTGATGAAATGCTTGGCCAAGATTTGGTCTCATAGAATGCAATGATTTTGAGATATGCCATACAGGGGTGTGGAAATGAGGCCATGTGTCTTTTTGAACAAATGGAGCATTATGGTTTGAAGCCAAACATGTGTCCCTTGTTGCCATTTTGTCTACACGCTGCCAAGGAAGCCTAGTTGATAATGTTTGGCAATACTTTCAAAGCATGAACATGAAAATTGGAAAAATTAAGGTAGAGTTCTATATTTACAAATCGTTTGAAGACTAATTCCATGTGGACAGTGAGGTTGGTAAGGGGGGAAAATGTGTGGTGGTTATTAGTGGGTTCATCATATGGAATTTTTTTTTGGTACAATGAGCACTTAGATAGGTAAAATGTCTGAGTGTTTAGCCAACCCCAAAGTCTGTAAAAAAACCTTATTAGATGATTAAAAACATATTGAGAGATAATTATTAAATTCCTAAATAAAATAAACAAAATATTAAATTATGAGTATATGATTTGTGACTTTTAATATCTATATATATATATATATGTTAATTAGATTATGTGTTTTTGTTGTTTAAAATTTGTTTTTAAATACATGAATTAATTTGACACTATCTAAATCTTTGAGACACTCCAATGATATAGAGTTCATCTCAAATAAAATCTCCAATTTTAAATCAATTTAAATATATATATATATATATATATATATATATATATATATATATATATATATATATATATCAAAACAGACCTTTAAAATATAATACAGTTGAACTACAACATATAAAAAAAATATCCTCAAAATGTAAAACAATTAAACTAAATTATAACTCTAAGAGATTGAATAACTTTAATAAAAAGTAAAAATTCTTAAAATTCCACATTTCACTACTTTCAAGTAATTTAAATTGAAATGATACAAGATATTTTATATTTTCTGATTAATGAAATTTGTTGCATATTCAATTGTACTATAAAAGAAAAAAAGGAAAAGCACAAAATTTCCATTTTAAAATTAAGTGAGAAAAATATTTATATTAAATATTTTGAATTCTATTAATATTAACATCTTTATCACATTCAATGTTGTTTATCTAATTTTTTGTTTTTTTCAAAAGTTTTCCAAATATATGTCATTTACCATCAAAATAACATATGACATACATGAAATACTTGAAATTATCCATTTATAAATATTAGTTTAAAAACGTAACTATAAAAAATGTGTATAATTAAATTGATTTAAACACAACCACAACTTCTCTCAGTTGGACAATGAGAGTATTGAAATTTAAACACAATTAATGAGTAACCCTTATATGTAATCATTGAATATTTTAAAATTATGGAATTTCGATTCAAACATCGGATTTTCCATTGACTGTACTATCCATAGAGACATATGTCATAACATAATCAAAGAACTTATAACATGAAAATTTATAACACATCATGAATTGAAATTAAGTTTTTTTAAATCTTTAGCCAAATCAAATTCAACTATCGAATGAGATTCGAGGCCATTTTTGAAAATGGAAGAAGATGCTGGAAATCATGACATGAAGCATTAAGAGAAACTGACAATGCATATGAAAACTGGTGGTTTTTTTATATATTTACTAGGTTGTCCACACATTTCAGAAGTTGATCCCAAAACATGAAAGGTAACATGAAAGGTATGTTGTTCAGTCCTCATTCAAAGGGGAAGGATACTTGACTGCAATTCTAAAGGGGCACCAATGTTGACATTAAAGCCTTTACAATTGTCTTTGTAGATGCTTGTGGAAGAAGTGACGAAACTTGTGGAAAAGGAAAATGATTGATGTTCTTAGGAGTAAGAATCTATGGAGGTTGGTTAATGGCGAACACAAGAAACCTACAGATGCTCAAGCCTTGATTAAATGGGAAGAAAAGTTTGATCAAGCAAGAGGGCTCATTGGTCAAACGGTTTCAGATAGTCTTCATGTAAGTATTGAGGCAAAATACAACTTGGTTGAGGTATGGGAAATTCTTGCTTCTTTATTTTATAAATCTGGTGATGTTTCTGCTTATTAACTTGAAAAGAAGATTCATGAGCTAGATTCTACTAATTTTGATAGAGTCGAATTATATCTTGCTGAATTGAAAACTTTAAATGAAAAGTTAAATAATTGTGGTAAATATTATAAGAAGACAAACACTACTCTTATCATTCTTGTAGAACAAAAATTGCCATCTTGTTTTGACATGTTCATCCAAACTAGGAATAGGGCTCTTGAATTGTCTCAAAGTACCACAAAACCTACTTTTGATGATTTCTGTAAAGGGTTGATAAATGAGCAAGAAAGGTTGATTGCTTCAAAACAAGTCTCACATAATAAAGCTCTTATGGCACATAATAAAAATCCTAAGAAACATTTTAATAATGCCAAAGGTTCTTGTTCACACACTTCTAATCATACTAATAATAATGGTCATGTGTCTCATGCACATCATGAAACTAGTAAGAAGAAAAAAGTGTATGAACCTTGTAAGCATTGTGGTAAAACTAACCATCATGAAAATAATTTCTTTAAAGCGAAACGTTTAATGATTAAAGAAAACAAGAAAAAATCTAATGAATCTCAAGTAGCTTTATGTGCATCTATTGTTTCATCTAATAATTCTTCTTCTAATGTGGAATGGATAATGGACTTTGGTGCTTCTAAACATATCATTGTTAATGCTTCTTTATTTACATCTTATGACACTAATAAGCACAAATCTCATAAAGTTTCTATTGGTGATGGTAAACAACTTTCCGTAAATGGTTCTGGTAATATTATTGTTGCTAATGGTCATTTGGAAGATGTTTTTCATGTTCAAAACATGCCCATCAACTTAATTTCTATTTTTTTTTCTAAGTAAGTCTATTTCTATTTATGTAACATAAAAATACATAGAGGCACAGGCCTCAGCAGTGCAGGCCCAAGTACCGAGCACGAGTGAACAAAAAAACATGAAACTGGAATGCCCATATTTTGGAAACCAGTCCTTGAAAGAGGTTTTTTGTCGCCCACGTAGGGGAAACCAACAATATAGTTAAAAGACATATATCCTCGTTCATTTTCAAAAAAACATTACTATTCAGGAAAACAAAAAGGGATCCAAATGAATTAGGACCCAAGACCATAGACCAGCAAAAACCAAAGTGTTTACTTGTCATTTGTGGGAGAGGGTGGTTCCTCCACGATTAAGCACCTGTAATCTTCACTACTTCCAGCTTCTGCACCATCTTTTGCACATGTGGGAACGTCAGTGCAGATGGCGTCGTTAGCGTTGGCATCTTCATGATCATCCCCAGGCTGTTTTCCAGTGATGTCGTCCTTGTGACCACATTTGCGACTGGGAGCCCCTTTCTCAGTGCCAATAGAAGCACCGGGATTTTGTAGATTGGGGGCGTCAAGGACATCGGAGAGGATAACTTCCTCTCGGAAAGAGACTGTAATGAAGGCAGTGATGTGAGGTCTATCCATTGTGCAGGTGTAATGAAACTCCGCGGAGTGAGTGGTTTGGTGGAGGACAACCTGCGAGGGAGGAGTGGAAGTGACTGTGGCAGCAGGAGTGGAGGCTGGTTGCGATGGAGAAGTGGTATGAGGAAACAGAGAGTTGAATTGCGGATGCGTCTGACCAGCAGACCGGTCTTTGCCTCGCCTGCTTCGAGTTACAAGGTAGCGACCATGGGCATACCCCTGAGAAGAGGAGGAAGTATCAGAGTTTGAAGAAGGTGGCATGCGAATAGCTCTGCCACGGCGGCAACGCATTCGATGCCTTAAGCGAGGCATAGTAGCAGTGGAACGAGAACGAGAATAGTGATGCTCAGGCTTAGGTGGGGAGATAAAATCAGGAGGCCAAGAAGCCGAGGTCAAATGCATGCGACAGTGCAGACTCTGAGAAAAGTGTGCTCCAGGAGTAATCTCAATACAGCCAAGAAGGGTGCAACACCTCCTGGTATGCATTTGGGAGCTTGGATTCGAGCTACCGGGGGGCATTTACAATCCTGCAAAATAGGAGAGGAGAAATTGGGTTGCAAAAAACCAGATTGAAACAGAGAAGAATACCTGCTCGGCGGGTTCATCTTGTAACAATGGAGCGAGCATCGGCGGGAGTGCAGAGTTAATGAACGAATGCGTTCGTAGTTGGGCATAATTTATGTTCATACGTATGAGCTTGTGGGTGGCCATATGGCCAGTCCACGTGCCATGCTCCGGTCGCCACCAAGAACCGTCCTTCCAAACCTCATTAATGTGCACCTGCATCCGGGTACTTAATTTCTATTTATCGTGCATGTCAGAAATGTTTTAAATATGAATCTTGGCTCGAGAAATATGTTCTTAAAGATATCAACCAAAATTACAAAGTAGTTTCTTCTGGCCCTGTTGATCATACATCTGGTTTATATAAATTGCAGGTTTTAATTCAACTAAGAGACAACCCTTTTATTCCTATGTTTCTCATGTTGATGAAATAAGTAAATTATGTCATGAAAGATTGGGTCAATTGAATTATGGTAAAATACAAATACTAACTAAAATGGTTCATGGTTTGCCTAATATTTCTTCTACTACTGGTGTTTGTGAATGATGTGTTCTTGGTAAACATCATAGAGAAATGTTTGACAAAGGTAAATCCCGGCGTGCTAAAGAACCTTTGCAATTAATTCATAATGATATATGTGGTCCTCTTGAAGTTCCTTCAATATCCCATCTAGTTTATTTTCTTACCTTTATTGATGACTTTAGTAGAAAATATTGGGTTTATTTTTTGAAAAATAAAAGTGAAACATTTGTAAAATTTCAAGGATTTAAATCCATGGTTGAAAATGCATTTGGTACGAGTATTAAAACTTTGCGATCTGATAATGGGGGGGATTTGTTAAGAAAGAATTTGATGCATATTTATCCAAACATGGTATTGAACTTCAAAATATTGTTCCTTAGACACCTCCAAAAACTAGATGCATGCTTTATTCTAAAAGACTGCATAAGAAATTTTGGGATGAAGCCATCTGTTGTGCTAATTTTATTTTAAATAGAGTTCCTACTAAAGCTGTTAAGCATGTTACCCCTGAGGAAAAATGGAATGGACGTAAACCGGATATTAGTAATTTTAAGGTGTTTGGTTGTGAATGTTGGGCTCATATTCCTAATGAAAAACGGAAAAAGTTAGAACCCAAATCTCACAAGTGTATCTTCATTGGTTATGATGAGAATTCCAAGGCTTACAGGTTGTTTGATCCTAATTCTAATCAAAGTGTCATAATTAGAAGGAATGTTCAATTTCATGAAGTTTCTTCCGCGCCTGAGTTTGTAGAAACTCATGTTACCCTGAATTTACCAATACCACATGTTACTCCTATTCCTATTACTCCTCCTAGTTTTGTGCCTCTTATTTATCTTGATTCTTCCTCTCCCTCAAGTATTCCACTTGAAACTCATGAAGCTCTTGAAGTGACTCATGTTCCTTTTATTCTTCCTGTTTGGGCTCGGAAAACCCTTGAATCTACAAGTAGTGAGGTCAGAAATCCTTCCAACACTCGTCGAACTAGATCTAACTTTGCTCTTATGACCAAAGTTTTGGCCACAGATGATCCTGCTACTTATGCTCAAGCAAAGGGTAATACTCATTGGGATCAAGCTATGTATGCTGAATATGAATCAATTTTGAGAAACAAGACTTGGCCTCTTGTTCCTCTTCCTTTAGGAAAGAATTTAGTTGGTTGTAAACGGGTTTATAAAACTAAGTTCACTGCAGAAGGACATATCGAAAAGTATAAAGCTAGATTAGTTGCCAAAGGCTTTAATCAACTTGAAGGTATTGATTATAATGAAAATTTTGATCTTGTTGCTAAAAATGAACACAATAAGAACAATTTTATCACTTGCTGCATCTTTTAAGTGGGAAATTCATCAAATGGATGTTAAAAGTGCATTTTTAAATGGTGATCTTATTGAAGAAATTTATATGCAACAATATCCTAGTTTTATTTCTGCTGAATCCTCAAGTTTAGTATGCAAATTACACAAATACTTATGTGGTCTCAAATAAGCCTCTAGGGCTTGGTATGATAAAATTTATGCATATTTCTTGAATAATGGTTTTAAGTGTTGTATATAGGATCCAAATCTGTATGTTACGGACTTTGGTGATAATTTCCTCATTATTGTTTTATATGTGGATGATCTAATTATCATTGGCAACCAACTTGCATTAAATCAAGATATGAAAATTTCTCTTCAGAAGCAGTTTGAGATGACAGATCTCGGTACATTGCACTATTTCTGGGGTCTCTAGATCTGGGATATGGTCGATGGTATTTTTTCTCTCTCAGCCTAAGTATGCGACAAATCTATTGGCTCGTTTCCATATGAGTAATTGTAAACATTCTCCTACACCATTTCAATGCAGTGTAAAGTTAACTATTGAGTGTACCACTACACTGGTTGATGCTACTCTTTATTGTCAGCTCGTTGGAAGTTTAATATATTTAACTCACAGTAGAACATATCTCTCTTTTTCCATCCGTATGATTTCTCGGTTCATGAAATAACCTCATGAAAGTCATTGTCAGTTAACCACTAGTAAAAAATGATGAAATTAATGACTAGGTGACTAAAAATATTAGTCACCGCAATTATTTCAAGTGAATTAATACTAAATTTGAGCAATTTTAAGTGACAAAACTAAAAATGACTAATTTAGTCTTGGAATAAAATATACGACTAGATAATAAGTGACTAAACTAAAAGCGACTAACTTAAATGACTAATTTAGTCTAGGGATAAAATATATGACTAGATAATAAGTGACTAAATTGAAAGCGACTAATTTAAGCGGGTTAAAATATATGACTAGATAATAAGTGAAAAAATTAATAATGATTACTGTAATTGACTATTATAGTCCAAGAATAAAAATATGGCCAAATAATAAGTACAACAAATATATGATTTAGTCATTTATGTCAGTAATTTTTAATTGTGTCATTCCATAAATGGAAAATTTTAATTTTGGTACCAAAGTGTTACATTTCACTATAGGTGTCTATGAATCCATTTGTAGTGTTAAAATTTAGAGACAAAGGGGACAAAGGGGTCTCTGAATTTACAGTCTTAAAATTATGAATACCCTTTGTCTCTAAAGTTTAACACTATAGATGGATTCATCTACAATTAACATAATTTCATGTATCATCTACCAACTTTACACTAATGCCTTTATTATAATTTTAGTAAAGGTAATATTTAGATAGTCAAATTAATATTTATATTTATCTTTAATATTTTTCCATAAAGTTTAATTTTTAAACTTCATTGATTTATGTTAAAAGTGTGAGTTGTTTTAAATCTAAGGTTAAATATTCATATTTGCATTTAATAAATAGATAAATATAACATTTCTTATGTTAAATGTGTGAGTTCATTTAAATCTAGTATTAAATCGTAATATTTACATTTGATAAATACTAAATAGATAAACCTAAAATATATATTTGTAGACTTATTTATTAAATAGGTATGAAAATTTATTAATTTAAGTATGAACCCTAGATGTCCTGTGTGGTAATTCAGATACTTGTTCAAAAATATTGATCATGGGAAGATTCAAATATGACCCAAGCACCTTATGATCCTTCCTTGACCATGGTTAAGGTCCCAAGTGCCATACATGGTGCAAAAACCTCATAATGATATTGAGGCCAAACTTAGAGGCCCCAAGTCCCAACTATGGCATAAAAAATCTTCAAATAGCATCCTTAACACACTTGAAGGATAAATATATCTTAGATAGGATATTTGTGGTGATTTGAGGCCTTATTCATGTCCATTAAACTAGAAATTTTGTTTAGGGACTAAGGATCTTGTTTTCCTTCCCCATCCATAATAGAAACCATTAAACCCATTATTATTATACAATAATACATAATAATTATGCCCATATTACCATTCTCATATTTTGTTAATGAACTTGTTTTGCAATCCTTAACCAAGATATAAACCCTAACTCCCTATATTATATGGAAAACATCATAATGGAATAATCCTAGATGGAGCCTAAAATCTCCCAAAGAAGATTTATATTTTACTTTATGGTCTTTTTAATTGCGTCACAAAGTCCATTGTGATTTCATGATTCCATTTGTAAGGGACTGAACAAAAATGTTACTCATCGGGATTACTGAAATAGGCAATTGTGCTTGAATTTATAGTGTTCCTTATGGTATTTTTAATTGTTTCATGAAATTGAAATCCTTGTGATTCCATTTTGCAGAGACAGAACAATAGTGTTACTCAGCGCAATGGATTCTAGTGCAATGGATTCCAGAAGCAAGAAATTGTGGTTTAAGTTCCTCCTAGAATGTAACTAATCTCCTTGCACTTAGAAACAACAATGAGCTCTCCTGGCCTCTCGAGAGGAAATTCCAGTCCCAAAACCCCCTCCCCCATTCGCATAACAATGTACGGTGATAGGTTAATTCCCAACAGAATAGGGTCCGAGCTCAATGGATTTTCCCTCATCGAAAATAGCCTCAACCTTTGCCTTCACCCACTCGCTCCATTGCTAAGGGTCGTGATGATGTATCTTCATCCTTTATTTGTGAACACTCCACATTTCTGAGAAAAAACATCTTTGTGGATGATATTGTTGGTCCAGTCACTCCTGCCACTCCAGAGAAGTCCACATAAATCTATGGCCGTCTCAGGGATCCGATCAAGTCACCTATGAGTCTGAGCAGGAATATTTTCACATTTAAGAATGACCATGGGGGAACAATCATGGTTTGCCTTACTCTGCTTCTCTTATTGGAAGTGAGGGGATTTTCTCATCTAATGTCAGAATTCCATGCAAGTCGACTTGGAAGATCAATGGCTCCCCTTACAAGGTAGGCTTATTATGTCTTTTTCTGATGTAGGATTTTCTTAGATCTATTGTAATCTTCTAAAGAAAATATATTGATCTATGTCAACAATTTTCAGCTTTTGATTATTAGAAGGATAAGGTCATTGGGTTGAACACAGGGAATATATTATAACTAAACAAGATAAAAATCCATTTTTCCTTTCTAGGGTTTTTATCAGAAAGAAGGCTGGGTGTATTTTAATGGCAAACAATAACCACCATACAGTGAGCATTGCCATCTTGTCTATTAAATGGGAATAATGTGATATTTAATAGACAAGATGAAAAAGGAAATAAGCTAATGACTCACTACGTGGTGATTGTTATTTTCCATGCTTTAAAAGCCCCTATGATATGTATATACAAGCTAATGAGATTTTATTGTTCTTCCTCCCTTATTGGGAAGGTGATTTAGAGAGAGCTTGAGTCACTCAGATTGCTATGAGCAACACTGTAATGCAAGTCAGTGGATTATAATGATTAAAATTTCCTAAAATGGTTGGTGCAAATCATGGTGACATGTGGTAGAAATACATTTGAGCTTTGAACTTCACCAAGTTAAAAAAAGGACCTTAGCTCTTTACCACTTCTAACTATGTTTGAGATTTGGATTTGATTACAAGCTTGTTTTTGTTGACTGTGTTGGCTAATTTTTTTACAAGTATAGGCTATAACATTTGGAAGTAGAGTATATTTCCAGCTTGGATTGATTGCACATCCAATGGTTAGTAGGTTCTTGACCTTGGTGGAGATAGTGTCCACTGTAAGATATGCAGACATTGTAGGTTGGAAATTTTCGTCCTACGACATCGGTCTGGGAGATACTCTTTCCATTCAATAGTGAAAAATGCATTCCATTTTTATGTAATAAAAGGAATTCCCATTTTACCACCTGTTCATGGTAGTGCTTTTATAGTCAATGAGATCTGCATATATTTACCAATCCATCCTAGATGCTAGAGTAGGGTCCAATGAAGAAGATTGTAGAGTGTGCATTAAACCTAGGCCCTCTCAACTGAAAAATCACATTCAACAATTTGGAGAAGAGATTTCTATCTTACTAGCTTAAAAAAATTGCATAGCCCTATTTCTTAACAACTTATATCTAGACAATGATTGGGATTTGATTTGATTACAAGATTGCTTCTGTTAACTATGCTAGCTAAAATTTTACCTGAATAGGGCTATACACATGTTCAGTTTGTATCCAACTATAAAATATGGTAGTAGAATAGATTGCCCAACTTGGATCGATAGAAAATCCAATAGTCAACAATGTCTTTACCTTGGTGGAGATAGTGCCTACTGTAGGATATGCTTACATAGCAAGTTGGATGATTTGTTCTTGTGGAGATGTTTGGGAGATCTCTTTCCTTTCAATTGTGAAAAGTGCTTTCCATTTTGATATGCTAAAAGGAATGTCTATTTTACTACTTGATCATGGTAGTGATTTTATATTAAATCATATCTGCAGTTAGTAGAACATGGACTAGTGAAGAAGAGTATAGAGTGTGCATTTTAATCTAGGTCCTCTCTACTGAAAATCACATTCAACTATCTGGAGAAGGGACTTCTACCTTACCAGCTAACCATGCCCTCCCTTCACACAAAAGAAAAATAACCTAGAACATGGACCAACTTGGAGTCTTAACCTAGTTGGAGATGGTGCCCACCATGGGATACGCATGCACTACAGGTTGGATGATTTCCTATTTTGGCATATGTCTAGGAGATACTCTTCTTCAATTGTCAAGAATGCTTGCCATTTGTTGTGATAAAAGGAATTTCATTTTCAACTTTTTCATGGTAGTGATTTCCAAGCCATCCTAGAATATGGACCAATGAAGAAGAGTGTAGGGTGTGCAATTAAACCTAGATCCTCTATACTTAAAATCATATTCAACAATCTAGAGAATACGATTATCCCTTACACAATTTATAACCAGACCATGATTGAGATTTGATGTGATTACAAGCTTGTTTTTGTTGACATTGCTAGCTAATGTTTTACCTGAACAAGGTTATACACACATTCAATTTGTTTTTGACTATAACTTTCAACAGTAGACTAGATTGTGTAGCTTGCATTGGTTGCATATCCAATGGTCAGTAGAGTATTTACCTTGGTGGAGATAGCGCCCACTATAGTATATGCATATAATGTAGGTTAGATGATGCTCTTTTCATTCAATCATGTATAAAGAGATTTGGTTTGATTAGAAACTTGTTTTCTTTAGTTCTGCTAGCTAAATTTCTAACGTTTGACAGTATAGTATATTGCCCATCTTGTATTGCTTCAATATCCAATGGTTATCAGAGTCTTTTCCTTGATGGAGATAGTGGCCACCATAGGATAAACACACACTGCTGGTTGAATGATGTCCTCCTATGGAATATGCCTGGGAGATACTCTTTCCACTCAATTGTGAAAAATTCTTACCATGTTGATGTAATAAAGGGTGCCCATTTTCCCATCCGTTCATGGTAGCGATTTTATAGTCAATGAGATCTTCATAGATTCCCCAGGTTGTGCTAGGACCTGGACTAATAACGAAGAAGAGTGCATGGTGCAGATTTAAACCTAGGTTTTGTCAATTGAAAATCATAATCAACAATTTAGAAAAGAGACTTTTGTCTTGACCGACATTCGATTGATTCCAACTTTGACTTGCAATTTATATTCAACTACCATTTCTATATTTTTTTTCTGCTTAGTTTTGTCAAATGTGCTGCACCCAAACTGGAAGGAAATTTTTTGGGTTGTTCAAAAGAACCTCAATGAATTAGTCTAATACCAATCTTGTGCAGAACTTGTTCCAACATTAAGATGATGAAATAATACATGCATCTGGGAAAAGCTAATAATATCATCTCAATAATTGATATCTTTAAATTTGAAAATTAGTTGGTAAAATATAACATATAGGGTATCATATATAACACTAAACAAAAATAATGGTTGTGATATTTTCTAATTATCAATAAGATCTTTGGGCTTTCCAAGAGGTTGGCAGGATTGGTGACTCTTATTTTATAAGTCCCCTTTGTTCCTTTATGTTTAAGAGGACATTGGTAGTCAAGTCCTTCAAGAAGATATGGGGGGGGATTATAGTGTCTGAACATGCTTAGAAAGAGGCTCTTTTGGTTTTTGGACCAAAGCTGCGGAGAGAAAGTTCCACCTCCTAATACAAAATAAAATACATGACAAAGAATGTGGTCTCCAAGATTGGCTTTCATTTGCGTAGAATAACTTAAACCCTATGATGGATTCAACCCGTTGTTGGTAATGGCTTTCAATGAAGTTACTATATGACTTGCTTTTTGAAATAAGTTTGTAATCATGGGCATGTGTTTTTCATTTTGGCCAAGCAAGGTTGTGAAGTGGAGAAATATGGAAAACTGGGGGCATTGAAGAGTGGAATGGGTCTAGTTATGACATGGAAAGAACCTCAAGTCACTCAATCTCCTCAGTCTTAGATAGTGAATGCCAGAAAGGAGTGGGATGATGTTGCAGGCGACAATGAGCACTCAAATATGCCATTTCCTTTGAATTGCAATGGAGCAGTGGGTCATCCTTCAATGAGCAGTACTTCTAGTACCAACCCTACTTCTACTTTTGCTCCTTTTCTTGCCTCCTCCCTTTCATCCTCATTGCTTAGAAGGTTTCAAAGGAAGGATGTGTTGTTATATGCCAATATTCTGCGATCAAGGAATAAGTTTTCAGATGCACTTGGTCTCTATGAAACTTTTACGGAAGCAGAGCCTACCAATGTCGAGGCTCACATTGGAAAAGGAATTTGTCTCCATATACAAGGTCTCATTCCGAAGGCATTTGAATGGTTTACAAAATCTATTGCGCTTGATCCCATGTTTTGTGCTCTCACGCACTGTGGAGTTTTGTACAAGTATGAAGGGCTCTTGATGCAACAGAGGTTTGTTTCTCACATCGAACACTATTTAGGGTTTTTTTTCTTCTATGTACTTATCTTTTGCATTACTTGTTTGTTCAATGTTCTATATAGTGGTAGGTGTTTTATAATGGATTTTGAAATCGAATGCATTTGAATATTATTGGGACGACAAAAATATATCTACAGTAATCATAGCATCAATATAGAAATGTGAAAATTACGTGAGCTCTGTTTGAATTAATTTATTAAAAAAAAATTTCAATCCATATACATTCGATTGACATAATTTTTTGGATGGCATCGTTGGAACTGTGAAGTTTCAACCAAAGTAAACTTTTCTAAAATTTATTGTTAACATACTAAGCCTTTTTAAGGAATCTCTGCCTGTTATCATGTCAGTCAATGCAAATGACATGGATTGGTTGACATGGCATGGTCATCTACCAACTTGTGGTGTCACACTTCTACACACGTTTGCTACAAAGAAACCTAGAACGTAAATGATAAGAGTTTGAACTTGTTTTCCTTCCATCAAATAGGAACTCTTGAGTCTTTGGCATGGCATCCTAACAACATTCACAGGCTGGGTTATTTCAGACAAAGATATTTCTTGTAAAGTATCGATACTCTTTAGAACTGCCCAAATGAATGACTTTGTTTTAGGGGTAAATATATACCATCTTTAACCAAGAAATCACATTGGATTCATTTTCTTGGCAGTTTATCATCTTTATTTATTTATTTAATGTGGCATTTACATTACCATAAAATTTGGAGAATCCATGTTAGTATCTTCTTTTCAAAAGGCTACATTGCAAAAGAAAAACATTTATATTTGGTTCTTCCTACTTAGATGTCCTGGTGACTACAACATGCATCAATACATAAGCAACTTCAGCAAGTGGATTTGCAACAAAAAAAAATATAAATCACCTAGACAACTTCTTGTTTAACAAAATTTGTTTCATGGCAGTAATAATCAAGGTAGTAAATGTGTCATGGCAATAATAATCAAGGCAGTAAAAAATAAGAACATGGTTTTGAATTTTGAAAAACATGAAAAGCTCAGAATGCTTTCTTTTTGTCCATTGAAAAACATATAAAGCTCGGAATGCTTTCTTTTTGTCCAATCGAATTGTTCAATATTTCCTGGAAGTGGGTTTTGAGGTTCAATTTCATTGGATCATCCAAGAGCAATTTGTCATGGGAAAAATGTGGAGGGCCTAGTAGAAACCTATATTGCATGGGAATTCTTTTTCCCCTCTTTCCCTTGTGCTGGATATAGCGTTGTAGGAGTGTGTGCTTGACTTGGGTAGCTACAGTTCCAAGTGCTCCCAAGAATGTTCCTAGCACTCATGGGAACACTCTCCATATGGTTGAAAGATGACTAATTATTTTCCTTTTTCTAAAAATATTGTGGACTTCGAGGGTTTAGAGCTTAAAAAAACTCCAATCCATCTTCTTTGATTATTATAATTGTCATTGATTCATTTCATTCATTGCTGATTAGGGTTTTGAGAATTGCTCATGGCAAGAAAAAACAACAATAAATAGTAGAATTGTTTCTGTTTTTTTTAATTGATTTACTTGTCATAGACTTCAACTCTATTTAGTTTTTTAGTTTCTAGTATCCCTTTTATAAATTAGGCATATGGCCTATCTTGTAAACATTATTTTATACATGCTCTAACTCTTTGGTGACAATGACCAATTACATTTCATATTCTACTCCTTCCAATCTAGTTCATAACTTTATGATTGCTAGATGGATTATGTTCTTTGGTTCAACTTCATTTCCTATTCTACTGCATGCGATTTTTTTGACTTTGTAACTTCTAAATAGTTTACCATTGGTTATGAAGTCTTGAGACTTGTACTAAATTTTTGATGTTCTAATCTGCTATGAATCATATTTTTAAGCTCTTAACAATATCATATTGCCTATTATTAACAAAATTTACAGTATCCACAATTAATTTGGCATTCTATACATTTTTTGAAGGTGTTGGAATCAAGGCTAGGAACTCTATCCATCATAATACTCATTCCATTTGCACAACCATGATGGTTTAGAAGGGGCTAACATATTCTTTTTTTTGGTAATTAGGGTGGCTGGGGTGGGGGAAATATCGCCACCCTCTTTAACAATGAGTTAGGTCTTGTTGTACAAGTCCTCTTTATTTAAAAATATATGCATCATAATATATAAGTATATGCGTATAGAATGTCCCTAGGAATGCTTTGTTCCCAAGTATTTTTTGTAAAATATTTCTTTAAAAATCTTGCAAAGTTCGAAGGTCTCTTGGCTTTGCATGATTTGTAGATTTGAAAGTAAAGGAAGCTAAAGCTAGTATAGACTCCATAGTCAAGCAATTGAGTTGCTTTGTCAATTCCTTGAGATTGATTACTATTGGTGGTTGTTGTGCATGTGTCTCGATAGCCTTATGATAATTTTCACAAATCTAGAGTTAGTATTGTGCAATTTCTATTTAGAAAGTTTAGAGATTGTGTTGCATAATCCTTGTTTGGTTTGGCTAATTTTTTCTATTTGTTGTAGTGTCATGGGTACGAATCTTGCAAGGCAATATCTGTTTTACTAAGAGTTTGATTTCCTTTTGCATGAATTGTTCTATTTTTAATTGCAAACATCGTTGGATTGCCTCCTCCCATCACATTGTTGCTTTGTTCATTTGAAATGCTGCAAATGCTAATTTATTTCTCTTTGCAAATTTCATGGCATTCTTGATGGTGGATCTCATATCTTATGTTAGTAGCTGAACCTTTATGAATGAATTTTTTTATGTCAAACCTTTTATGGTTCTATTTCTCATGCACGAATTTGATGTCTTCAATGTTGCATAGTAGGTCAAGTGATGTTATGGTATGTTCCACCCATTGGAGAAGTGAAAACATGTCACTTGTGGCCATTTGGTTCTATTCATATAGATTTTTCCTTGATTTTGAATATCTGGGCCCAAGGTAGAATAATTGAGATACATCGACCTTTTTCTACATTATGGTCTTCCTTCATTTTGGATGCATACATTTGAATCACGATAGTGAATAACTCGCTTTTATTGCTACCTCATGTTACTTACTTTGAATGTTGTTTTTTATTCAATGAATTCTTCCCACAATTGTTTATTCTCGACCTCTTTGAGTGCTTTGAGTGAGAGAGTCTTGGAAGCACTTTTGATAGCACACTCTTGTGACCAACCTGTTTGGGAGCACTATTTGGGGTATGCAGAAGTGCTCCATGCCTCCATGGGAGGCACTCTCACAAGTGCACTTCTCTAGTGCTTTTGGAGTGAACTCGAGGAACCTAGAGCACTCCCTAAGTGAGTCAAGAGGTTTACTTGAGTGACTGAGAGTGTGCTTGCCATTAAAAAAATTCTCATGAAGCATTATTGTGCTTAGTGAAATTTCTTTTACAAAATTTCACATTTGTAGGGTTTTTTTCATGAGAGGCCTTTATAGCCCCACAACTCATTTTTATGGAGATCTCAAAGAGGAGTTTAAAGGATACCATAATAGTTATTGTTGAAGATATGATTATGTTCACAAGGTTTGTGTTCACTCTTGCTTGTCTTTTTTTCCTTTTTTGTTGAATGCTCTATTTCATACTCTTCTCGTTCCTTTTCCTTCATTCTATTGCAGTTTTTTTCAAAAAACATGTTGTATATATGGTGTATTCTTCCATATTTTAATGATGGTGTCGATTGGAAATACCAATGATGGGAATGGATTTGAGAATCTTTGAAGTCTGTGGTGAGGATGGCCCATTCCATGGGGAGGGACTTTGGGCTTTGTGATATATTTTATTCCATCATAGAGGTGTTTGATTTGGTGTTGACCATCGAATGGGGGAAAATCCTCCTAGAAGATTATAGAGTTCATTGTCGGTCAAATGGATCTAAGTGCAATCAGATGAAGAGATCTATGTTTTGATAAATTTATCTTCGAACCATTTATTTTTATAGTCTAACTAGGATGCCTCTTGCCAAGATTCTTGACCTCAAGCTAGTGGAAGAATAGCCTTTGAGACCTCCTTAGTAAAGAAAAATGATCTATTGTCTCCACCTCTCTCCAACAAGGTGCACATCTCCTTGGACCTTGTTGTGCCCTTCTTTGGAGGACCTCCCAGTTCAAGGATTTGTTACCGAATGCTAATCACATAAAATTTTTAGAATTCATATGTGCTTTGGCTTTCCAAAATATCCCCCACCACGAATTTTCTTATGATCCCTCTTCTTCATACATAGCATTATCCAAGACTTTTCATGAATTTACCTAAAGAAGGGTTTTTGGAAGACATCCCATTTCAAGGATTTATTACCTAATGCTAATCACATAAAAAATTTAGACGTCATAGGAGCTTTGTGTTAGACTCCTATACCAATAGGTGTCATATTTCATGATTGACTTGATGAGCTATGTAATATGTTCATACCTTTTCTTGTTGCAAAGGTTTTCCATATTCTCAAAAAATCAAAAAATTTAAAAAACGTAAAGAGGGTATACCGTAAAAGAAAAATCAAAGGGTGAAAAGAATAAAAATGGCCCAAAAAAGTAAAATAAAATGAACCCCACCAAAGAAAGGCCAAGGATAGTGTGCAAGTCTAAATGCCACTACTTTCTACTCTTTTGTAATGAATAAAATTGTGTGCAACTTGTATTTTATGCCACAATTTATGGATAGTCAAACAGTTTAAGCTTGGCTAGTTCATCTTTCAATTTCATGTTTTAGAGATAGAGAATAAAATCTGATCAAACTGTTTAATCTTGGCAGATAAGTAGATAGGTAGAGTAAATAAAAGGAGCTCAACAGTTTAATCTGAGCCCTTGGATGTAATAAGGTTAGAATTAGATAGATTTCCACATGTAAAAGAAAAGTGTGATAAGGGTTTGTCAGTCTAAGTGCACCCTAATAAAAAAGAGAAAATGGTAGGGTAAAGTAATTAGGGTAGGTAGATGATGTTGCTGAGTTACCTGTGGTGAATGATGGCTTTTGATGGTTGAAATTTTAACTTTCATCACAAGTGCAAAGGCAGATAATACATTGGAAGAATGGCAAGCAAGACAAAGCAAAATTATTAACTTCCCCTCTCATTTTCCCTAAATATTTCACTAATTTCCCCTAAGTACCAAGGTATTTGAAGATTAAAGGGGCTCAAGGCATTTCCTTGACTTTTGGAGGGACTGGACCCTCGACCCAATAATTGGAAAAACCTAAGTACTTAAAAAACATTCATCATCACACTCATTCACTTCTAAAAAATATTTTCCTAAGTAAAATCCCATTTTACTTAGGAAAATCATACAATATTCCATAAAAACCCCTTTTCATGCAAGCATAAGTTAAATACATTATTCTGATGTTTTATACTTAGCGCTATTCATTTGTCATATTAACTTATAAATTATTATTTAAATCCCTATGAGAATAACCTTCTCCTATTATATATAACTCCTTTTTATAAAAATGCCCAAAAACCCATTTATTATAATTTTAGTCAAAGTATTTAATCCCCATATGTTTAAATAAATTACCCTCATTATGCTTCCTTTGACTAGAATATATATTTATATTATTCCCGCCCCCTATGGTAACTAAATCGTTTTGATTTAATTACTATATAATAAAAAATATATGATAAAACCTTTAAACATGTTTATATGTGTTTAAAACAAAAAATAACCCAAAGTTTAGTTCAAACTAAAACTTCAAAATAACCCATCCCTTGCCTATATTTTTCCCCGACCCTCTATCGTACGAAGGAATTAATTAATCCCTACGATTAATTAAGAACCTAACCCGCCATTCAAATCACTCCCAATGCGATTAATCAATAATAAAACGCGTCGGGCCTGCCCTATTAAATCCCCGTCAACTTCATGTCCCGAACACCGTTCGATCAGCCGCTCCTAGATCAACGGCTATTGATAATTCCGCTGGCCATCGTGATCCGAAAAATAACGCGCGGGGAGCCGGTGGTTTTCAAACAGTGCCATGCCACGCGTCATTCGCTCTATGGAATCGCTGCCCATCCGCTCAATACCGCCTTCCCTCAAAAGTGGTGCGGGGGAAACCGCTTACCGCCTACCCTTTGTGACGAATCCACCGTACCTTCTGACGTCATCATTAAAAAACCGCCAAAATTTTGACTTTGTAAATAAAAAAAATGTGCCCGCGTCATTTTCATTATCTCGTGCACGAACCAGTCTCCCATGCAGCAAATTTCAAAAAACAACTGTTGAAGCCTGCCGTCCGTTAACTTGCTGAAGAGAATTGCAGTCGAGTATTCCAAGGTTCTTCTGCCATAACCAGTACCTTTTCAAATCACTGTTCATTCAAAGCTTACCCGCCAATATCAACCGTTTACCCGTTTAAACACAAACACCCTAGTGTTGCTCATTTTCACCTGATTGTGCAGTAAAACCCTTTGTAACCCAGCTGCGCCACCTGAAGCCTCTGTTAACCAATTCGAGCATGGTTTACCTCCCAAAAATCATTCTAGATTCACTCCACAAACCTCTCAAAATCAAATGAAACCTTTTCGACCTCCCCTGCAAACCAATGCTTTCTTAACAATTTGTTTTACAGGTGATCAAAAGACCACATCCTTGGATAAACGGTCTTAATACTAGTCATAAGACTTGTTTACTCCAAGAGTGTTATCAAATCTATTCAAACAGAGATGGAAGAGAAAACATAAAGAAAGACAAGCAAAGGAAAAAGGATATTAAACGATTTACTGTTGAAATAGACAGTAAAAACCTAAACTACACATTGAAGGTAAAATGACACAATAAAGAACCGTCAAAGAGTATCAGGGTTAAAGAGTATCAGGATTAAAGAGTATCAGATTGAAGACGAAGTCAAGTAAATCAGCTAGCATGAAGATAAACAGCAGGGAAGACAGTTACAAAACAGAACATACAAGTTCATGACAAAGTGAAGACAGATAAAAATAGAGCGGTAAAAAGTAAAAAGTAAACAGTAAACAGTGAAAATAAACATGAAGATATTAAGGGTTAAACAAATATGAAAACACTTTCACCAGCCACAATGAATTTTATCCAAAGTGAAAGTAAAACAGTCAAAAAAACAAAAAGGTGAAAAGATGAAAAACACAACAAGAAGGAACATTTTTGCGGAAATTTCATGCTTTAGTCATTGTTTTGCAGAAACTATTGTGATCAATCCAAGATGAATTTTGAAAGATTGAAGGATTTTTATGTTCTTAATAGGACCATCTACAAAAACCTCTCTCACTTTTCTAACAGCTATTATGGTTTTGGAAATATTAAACAATGTTGGAAAACACTTTTTGCAGACAATTCCAGTTAAGTCATCATTTTGTAGAGAATATTGTGGCCAATCCGAAATACATCATACAAAACTGAAGGTTTTTTTTGTTCCTAAGAGACTCATCTACAAAAACCTATCTCACTTTTTGCACAGTGATTTCAGAATGAGAGATACATGCACATCTTTATAGGATATTTTTCAGACTCTGTAAAACTTTGTTTTACACATATTTTGGCAGAGCCTATTGTGAATAGCTGGAGAGGAATTTTAGGAAAATGAAAGAGGTTTATCTCACCAACATATTTATATACAATAGCCTCTTTCAATTTTTACATATCTATTACGGATTGAGAAATAAAAAGATATCATTGGACCCCAAGTTTACAGAATTGTTGGAGTAGAATGCACAAAGAAAGGAAGCAGTTAGTGACTTGGATGCATCATCATCAGCTAAGAGTTGGATAAAATTAAAATTCTCCTCTTTTTCATCACCTATCCATAAGAAATAGTGCCAAATAGAAGCATTAGTTTGAGTGTCCTTTACTTAAGTTCTATTTATGTAAAATAGTTGGAGAGATTTGTGAACTAATCTTGATATTTTTTCAAGATATTTTAGTTTAGAATTTGTATAAATACTTCACTCTTGGAAGTATTTTGGGTGGATTCTTAGACATTGCTGTAACATTGAATATTTTGGAATAAAAGTGCTCTGGATAAATTTCTTTGTGGCTAAGCTGGATGATGAATTGAAGCGAAAGACCTTTTACAGGATTCATGCTTCAGACTACAGATCAATAAGTTTATCTTTCTCTTGTGTTTTAAAGTCTTTATATCTGTTTATTATGTCACTGTGTTTCATTTCTGAATGATTAATGAAAAGGAGTAAATCAAAAAGTACTTAAGTGTAATATGATTTTAATCATTGATTATTCTAAATGTTTTCTTCTAAACTGGTTTAAACAAGGAATTCTTAATTGCTCCTGTTTTTCTAGTTTAAGCATTTTGGTTATTTAATAAAGAATACTTCATTGCTCTTTGTTAATAACCACTCACTCACTTTCTTTGAATATGTTGAAATATTCTTAGTTGCCTTTCATCCATTTAAATCCATTCCATTCACTTTAGATCTAAAATTGTTCTCTGTTTGATTATCTTGCCCTATAAAACCATCTTTCGTCTAGAGACTTAATCCAGTGAAGCCATCTTTTGACTCCATAGCCCAATGGACTAAACTTCTCAATTTTGCTCTCTGCTATCGAATTCCACCACCCAAATTCAAACAAAACCCCTGAACGTCATAACTAGCCTAATATCTTCTAAAAACAAAGCTAAATTATACAGATAGATCCCTCTCTACGTACAGATTGGCTAGATTCTGTACCTAAAAGATTGGTTTGTGGTTACCGCAGACCCCTTTCCTCTTCCAACAAATTCAAGGAAAATCTGAGTGATAACACTTTGACTTTCAAAAATCTCCGCCAACAAAAAGTTTCTTATTTTCCCTCTTCTTCATACATAGTATTATTTAATACTTGTCATGAATTTATCTGAAGAAGGGTTTTTGGACCATACTTAATAGATATCCTCCATTTTTAGTTTGATAGGACACTACGCCAACTTCCTAATATAGCCTTGAGAATAGTTAGCATCAATACCTTCCAAGCCAAGGACGTCAACACTCAACCAATTTCCTAGTCATAGGGTTGGAGTAGTTTTCCCTGCCAAGTTTGTTAGTACAAAGATTTCTTGATCATTCAATAAATTTAGCATATTCTAGGAAAGATGGAATTTCCTTGTATCTTTATAAGAAGAATTGGGTGATTACAAGAACCGAGTAATGGTGTGGTTGGTCTTAAAAAGTAAAAATTCATTTTATTTCAAGAGTCTGTTAGGGTCTTCAATTGACCAAGCAAGACATGGCCTCCAAAGTTCCACTCCTCATCGATAATATAGTCCTAAAGTTCCATGTGAGGAATATCCAAGGTCTGTTGAAACTTGAAGCAATGCCTTATGACCATTTATCTTTATCGAAAATTTATCAAAGTATCCTTAATAGACATTTTTCAACTTTAGTTCCTTAATCTCTATATGAAAATTCCCTTACCGAGTATTACAACAATGGCAACATTCTCTGCAATTATTATTTGTTGTTGGAAGAATGAAGCAAAATTACTGAGATCCACATTCTCTTGTTCGCTTCTTTACATTTATTGACTCTAGAAAATACTCTTAAGAGACAACTACCATTGTTGATTAAAGAGTCCAAAATAATAGAAATTTGTGTGACAGGATTGAGGGACTTGTCTAGAAGTGAATTAGCGTCAATATTTCAAATGGAAGACTTAAGCTTTCTAGGTTTTGCCTATTCTTGAGCTGTAAGATGATTTTATTTCTGGGTTGCATTTACCATGTGTATTCCACCTTCTACATTCATGTGTTTTTGTTGAAGCACATATTCTCTACCTAGAATGGTTGATGGGTTCAATGTATATGAACTGGGAACAATTTGACTTGACTAAGTTATAATGGCATGGTTTGGGAAACTAATTGCATGAGTTGACCAAGGGTTGGGAATAGTGTTCGATATTATTGACTTGGAATGTTGGAACTACTGCCAAAGATTTTGTGAGTTTCCAACATTGGGCTCGACTGACCCAGACTTAGTCAGGTAAAAAATATGGTGTTTCTAGGGCAACTCATCACTTTGGGCAGGGTCAATTTTTAAGGCTTGGTATCTCCTTCTACCTTGTCATTCATGTTTTTTTAGGAAATGAATTAGAGCTATCTTCATTTTTCTTGGAAGTAATAATTATAACATCCTAAGGTGTGAGGGGAGTCTTTGAGTTTATTTATCTGGAAATAACAATCAAAGGGGTTGTGACATACTAGTATGACAAGAAAACTCATTCAAATTGGGTGAATTTGTTGCCTTATCCCCATTATAACTATAAGATCCCTTATGGAACGTGTAAGGTAACTTGAAACACAAATGCCTTCCTATTTGTGAAGCTTATTTTTAATTGAGCTAATTTATAACCCTTTGGAGTTCCTACCATCTTCTTTTCCCAGGGATACTAATTTTTGGTAACCATTTTAGTCTATGCACTCTGTGTCTTGGAGCCAAAGGACATTACCTTGAAGTTTAAACCCTTGCAAGAAATATTTTGATGGCTTCATTCGTTTGTCCCTCGAGTGTTGGAATATGTGGTATTCTTAAGCTTTGAGACATTATTGTCTTCACTAAATTATCAACTTCATCACTCTAGTATGGATTTGGGTGATTTTTTATGCATAATGACCTTCCATAGCTCATCCCTGTGCATGTTGATAAATCATCCATAAATTTGTTGTAGGTGTTTCTCTTAGTAATTTTGCTGTGACCCCATCTTCATGAATGAAACATTCAGATAAATTAGGCTTAGATCAGGGAATTTTCTTGGGGTATTTTTATCGAGCTTTAGGATCCCATATTGAAGATGGGAACACAATTGGATAGGTAGGATATTGATAAATATATCATCATGTTGTGGTAGACATTATTCAAGGAAATATGAGGGGAGCTAATGCTTGACTGCTTCAAGCCACAAATCCATCGTTATCCTCAAGTTCGTAAGTTCCAACATTTCTGGATCAAATATAGGAACAATTTTATGTTGGCCATCAACATCAGTGTTGCAGACAAGGGGCTGTTTTATATGAGAAATTAAAGCTACTTGAATATAATTTATAGTTAGGAGAAGAAACTCCTTTGAAGATCAATTATCATACCTATGAAAAATAAGAGACAAAACCTGGAAATGGTTTTGCTCACTGTGTAGTTAATCAATTATGGGTTTGCATAAGTCCTCTTGTTTTCCTAGATATTGGTTTGTTCTTTCAATATCACAGGACTATTAATCTTCAATAAGGATGCCTTCAACAAATGGAATGGACCTTTCTGCCTCTGTCTCACATGGTTCACAAAATGGCTTGATGATATGATCAACCTTCTTTTATTCCTCATCAGATTCCATGTCATACGTAGGATGACTGTCAAAGAAAAAAATATCAAATCTTGCACTGTTCTGTTCAAACTTAATAGGAAATGTTGATTTGAGATGCACATCATGGGTGCCAAATTTTCTACCATATTCAAAATCACATATAGGAGTGTTGGTCTCTTGAACCTTAAGGGATCTTTAGGATTTCCCTTCATTAATGAGTGTCTTATTACTCTCATTCTCAAGAAAAATAGAACTACAATCTGGTCCATTATCTCCATCTATGCTCAGGATTTTGTCATATGTTGGTTGAATTTCAATTTTCTAGTGTAGAAAAAAGGCATGGCATTATACCCATGTCATCACGTGATAAGTCTTCTAGGGTGATTGCAAGAGTGGTAGAGAGTTGTTTCCTACCCTCCTTCTGATATTCCTCCTCTGCATTCAGGACCTTTTCTCACACTATCAATCATTTGGAAATATGGATTGTTTTCAAGGGGGAATCAAATGAAGATAAGTGTAGCATATCCCTGTCCAAGTGTCGCAGGCCAGCTAAATAGGCTGAAAAACTTGTCGAAAACTTTTCTTTGTCTTCTTCAATAGGGTGGTCATTAACACTGCCTCAAAATGAGTAATGGCTAGACTGAATCATCCCACTATTTGCACATCACAATCTGTCTTGGGAACATACCTCTCTTTATCTCTACCACACTCATCATCGGCATCAAAATGCAGCATAGGTGTTATATTTCTATTTCGCTCTAACTCAAAATGAAATTTTGAGCTGCCAATGTGTTTCCATGAATGCCCATAGCTTTATTACCCTCACTTAGACTTCTACATGATCGATTTATATACATGTTTATGAGGATGTCCTATTATTGTATTCTTCTTTGCTTCATTTTACCCTAGATTTAGCTTTGGAATTTTCTAGGAGTTGTGTTTGCACTCCCACATTGTACTCGTACTAAATTTATCTTTCAGTCCCATTGGCATATTTATTTTCATTCGTTGGATATATAAAATTATCTTATCTTATCTTATCTAACTTTCTGCTGATCAAAATACACTTCTATAACCTGAGAAGCATGTTTAGGTTTCAATGCATCTCCAAAAAGATTATGATTGGATGTGTTTAGGGCTTCATCATATATGCTGCTTGATTGTTCTTCTAGTCAAAAGTGAGAAAAATGTGACACATCCATATCATCATAGTCTGAGCATTGCAGGTGGTCTATACACTAGTGAAAAAATGGAAATCAGGGCCTTCATAATCAAGTGCTTCTAAATCTGTGTAGTTGTCTTTATGGAAATCATTTCTTACTTGAATTTTCTCTGAAATATGACATAGATGTCTCGTCATTGACAGAGATACATCTTGTTGTAGTGATGTATTGCTCACTATCTACAGTAATGCTGGGTTAGAAGATAAGAGTTGATATTCTTATGAATCTGGGATGTCTTCTTTCGGATACCGCCATTCCTCTGCTATGTCTAGTTCCAGCAATCGTTTGGAAAACATGATGGGTTGATTGATGTTGAAAGGGTCTTGGTGAGGTTTCAGTAGCCCATATTTTAAATGGAACTGGTTTAGTTATAATCCTAACATTATCTTCTATTGTTGCAAATGGAGTACAATGGGACAACTTCAAGCCTCTAGCTTCACCAGCTGATAGTGTTTTCCCTAATCAACGTTTCTAGTTCATAGTTGGAATTAGGATATTAATATTTTACAGACACATCCAATGTGATTTTTCCAAGTTGAGGCACCTACTTTATAGTAAGTTGTTGGATGTTGGCTCAGGAGCATTTACATTGTCTTCCCTATAAGAGATACAAGTAAGTGATGACAACATATTGTATAAACGTCTGGTACTGAACTTGCTGATTTCAATTGCTAAATCATTGGAGACCTGGGAATATATCTCATAGAGGATAGAATGAACAAGAGTTACATATGCCTCCGGTATATCTTGGAAGCTATCAAAATCTTTACCTCTAATAGCTGTCATTTTTTTTATCATATTTATCCATTGTTTTCTGATGAACCATATGTCCAACAAATTTTAAGCTGGTATCTGACATAATACTCTCTTCCCTGAAAGAAAATCTGAGCAATATATCTAAAGGAACAACATGCAGTATTCATTCTTGTCAAAAAATTCAAAATATTATTTTTAAGACCATTCAAATTTTCTATATTACCAACACTTGATGTGCATTCTGGCCCAAGCCTTTCTTTTATATGCATGCTGTGGGCTGACAAAAGTTTATATAAGAAACCAAGTCGTTACTTATTAGAAACATCCAATGTAGTATACAGGGTGGAGGAAAGAACCTACAAAACCTCCCCAAAATGCTCCAAAATTTCATTCCAATGCACTGAAATTCCCTCTTTAATTCACACAAGCACTTATGATCTTTTGAATCCACAAGTGTTTGCTAATATATTAATCCATTTAATAGAACATTCTTTTTCTCCACTTTGACAGACTTGGCCAAAGAAAACTCTACCCTTTGTATGTATCCAGTATCTCCACACAAAAATATACTTGTTTCCACCTCTGCACCCTCAATGTAGTGTTGATTTGACTTCTTGTCAACCCATTTAACATTCAACAAAGTTTTTTTCTGCAGGCTTGTTAAGTCCCTGACCTGCTGGCGCCTTTTTTATTTCATCCATGTACACTAGAACCTCACATTTGTTAAACTGAATAACATTCTCTAAATCTAGATGTCTCACATCAGTTTCCCCAGAAGACTTCACAGAGCCATAACCTCTTCTACCAGCCAAAAAATCTTTGACCTAGTGGCAATAACCTAGCTCAACGTGCTCTTTAACAACCAATTCATGAATCTTTGGTTCTATGTAGTAGTATGAATGCTGAAGTTTAGGCATAAAGGCTTCAATGTATGCACCATGCTCATATAATATTAGTGGCAAAGCATTGAGCATGGTGCATACATTGAAGCCTTTATGCCTAAATTGAGATATAATAATTTCCTCTATGATTATGCTCCTCATGAAGACCATTCTGCTTGGAAGTGGATTTTACATTGGCATAAACTGGCTTTGATAATTGTGGGTTATTCTGAAGGTTGTATCCTCACCACCACATGACCAGTTGTCCACATTGTCTTCAGGCTCTTGGGTAAATGCCTTCTCAAATGATGATGCCCCACTTTTACCATCTATCATCGTTCCATTATCATTGATAGGTATATCCATTTCCTTCAGGTTTGCTGTTGGTTTCCATGCAACACATGAAGGAGTTTGGTCAAGTTGTTGAATAAAAAGTGCCCTTGGGTTTTCTTGGAATGAACATGGCATATGCCTTTGGAGTGTTAGGCACTTCTTCACTATCAGTAAAAATGATACCTTGGGACTATACTTCTTAGGATATTTAATGCATGCGGATCCTTTACCTTTGAGTGACATGCCTTGGAGTCAACAAATATGTTGTCCTTAATTGAACTGTTTTTTCATTAATGGTCAAACTTGATATTCCGTTGATATTCGATATTGAACGGAAGGAGAAGATCCCCACTTCGACCAACAAACATCTAAGGCATTGCAGGAAGAGTTCCAAATGGATTTTTTACAGGTAGTGTAGTAACCATTATATTCTACTGAGTGCGTTTCCCAATGGTGCTCTGCCCAAAAACTGGTGTCTCATGAGGTTCCAAAATATCTCCAGATCCAGTGCATTCAAATTGTTTTACATTAAAACACTAAGCTGAAACTGAGACATCATAGGAAGGATCTGTTGAGATAGTAAGAGCTTTATCTTCATAAATTTCTGGGGAAGGCTTAAATGTCTCACGATTATCCACATCCTTTATTTCTCCCCTATCTACTACTCTGGATTTATATATATTATTTATGAAAAAATTATCTGAAGTAGTCAAGTCAACTGAATTACCAATTTTATCTAAATCTAATTCTACAACTGGTTTATTACCATCAACTACAGATTATGTTGTTTGCTCAGATGGATATTTTTGACCCGAAAAAGGTCTAATCAAGATATTATTCGCTGATTTATTCAAAGTCATTTCAACCTTATTCAGAGAACTGGTAACTTCTGAGACATGAAAAGAAACAACCTGATTGGTGATTGAACCTATACTCGATGCAAGCTGGCTTTCTGAGGCTGTGCTAGCTGTGGCAGCTAAAGTTGGTATTCCATCATCTAGTTGATGATTGGAAAATCCATCACAACCACTTCCTTTTTTTTCAAATAATTCTGATTGATTGCTTGCCTCCTCTTTAGAGGGATACAACCATCTCCATGCTTTGGTCTTTGCTTAAAGTTTCCTTACACCTTGTCTTTGATGCTCGGGCCTATGATCAACATCGTTTGATTTTTTTTCTTGCCATTATTCCAAAAATCATCCCAAATTTTCTTTCTTATATGCCGGGGTATCTTGGTATATTATTCTAGTCTTTTGTTGGATCCCTGCATCCTATTAATATTTTCGGCTTGCCACTCTTCCATTTTCCTCAAAATCTGTGCTTGCTGTTTGTCCAATTTTTTCCAAGATTTTGCATACCTGTGCCAAAAATTTGCTTCCGGTGGTACCATTTTTAAATACCATCAAGGATGGCAAGATCTTTGCTACGATACCACTATAATATCCTAGGGAAATTTTCACTAAAATTTTTACAATATCCTTAATTGGATAATATTGTTATTACAACCTTTCACTGTAATGGAGTGATAACTTATTAATAAAAACTCAAATATTTTAATAGTGCAATAATCCCATAAATAAATGGGACGGAAGGAGGGGGAGGGATTATCATAAATCCTGAAGGAAAAATTGAAATAAGATATGCATGGGGTTGGGGACAAAAACCAAAAATCAAGCGGAGCCTTGAGTCTACTGTTAGGACTATCTCTAGTAAAGGAAAACATAATAAAGGAGGTGATTCTTGGTGACTTTACGTTAATAACCAAACATATGGTTAAGGGATCCCAGACACAAAACTACAAACTAAATCAAATCTTAAAAATATTTAAAGGCATTGAGACAACCCTGGAAAATGTCAAATACCACCACATCCTCCAAGGGCAGAATAAGGAAGTAGATAAACAGCCGAACTAAGCCTACCTACTAGCCAAAGAAACAAGCATGATAAATGGAATAAAGGGTAGACAACCTATCCCTTAATTCAGTTAAAATAAGGAGAAGCATTGGAGAAGATAACACTCATAGTGACAAGGGATGAAGAAATAAATCAGAAATCCCTCCAAAAAGAGGAAAAACTTGGCACAAAAGAATAAATATGGTTAGAACAAGCTAATTAGGTCTCCAATTGGCACCTCCTTTCCCCTTCCAAGTCTTGGTGGCCGAGTCCTTCTTGGCCGATACCCTTCCCCCTCTCCCTCTTATGTTGGCATCCCCCTGCTGCCCATGTCTCATCCATTCGTTTATCCATTATCCTTATGCTAAACCCCCCCTATTTCACACAAAGTATATCGCCTATACCCTGTCCTCAAATTCTCGCCCCAATTCCATTATATCCTTGTCCCATCTGGCCATTTCTCCATTGCATGATCATGGCAGCTTGTGGCAGTGGCTTCCATCCTGTTTGCACTGAGTTAAAGATGTGTACATTATGGGGGCATCTGAGCATGTCATATATCCTCAGAACACACAGAAGCAGGGTCATCAAAGGATTTTAGAGTAGGAGTTTCAAGAGACGTCGACGCATTCAAGACGAAAGCATGCGAACCATGGAATTTCGAGGGATGATATTAAAACCAAATTGTAGGGTCGAGGAGATCACTCAGTACAATAAGGAATTGGAATTAATGGAGGAATTTAATGACATGAATAGGAAAATAAATGAGGTCATCCAAGCCAGGCTTGACCGCTACAAATTCAACATCTGAATCAATCCAAAAGACAGAGAGGATAATCCAATCTATATAATCAGTTGGAGTTTGTCATCGGGGCAGACTCTATCCAGAGGAGAGTTTAAGGAACAATAGGTGTCGTTGTTGAATTATATTCTCTGGGTGACAATAGAGGAGAAGTAGGGGAGTGGAGCCAAGGGTTTTGAAATCTATATTTTGATTATGAGAAGAGAGTATGGGTTTTAATATTACCCTAACTCTAATGGGTAGCGTAGGATGAGGCTCAGAGAAGAAAATTATGTGGACATATAGATCCCTGTCCCTGTTAGCATTGGGGGGTGGGTTGTTGGGAATTCTAGCTAAAGGTGGGTCAACATCAAAAGGACTCCCGTGCGGTTGAAGGGGAGAGGCTGAAATCTGGGCATTCTCCCTGGTCTCGGGCTTGTTATGAAGAGGCTGATAGTGGTGTGTTGGGCGGAAACCAAACAGTGAGGGAGAATCAGAAAAGTTGGAGGAGCATTAGGGGTTGTAAGGTGGTACAGAAGCCAGACACTGGTGGGATAATTATCCTATGTGGAAAGGGTCCAAGGGTGTAGTATAAAGTGAATATTTGGGAGGTAGTGGGTGGAATATACTGTGGAAAATTTTGGGTAAAGCAGATCGGGAATACTGTAGCTGCTGACAGTATGGATTTGAATGTTGGAAGCTCAGCCACAGCGCCGTGGGGATGATGCAGATGCAAGTTGGTCCATGGACAAAGAATAAGCAGTAAAGGATGAAGGTCGGCGACAATTAACTGTGGGAGTCGTGTCGCTGAGTTGGATGAAATTCTCACGGGGCTGAACTTCATCCAGCTCAACTTACACGAACAAAAATATAAAATGATGAAGATCCAAGAGGATAATATCGCTTGGAAAAATAAAGAAAATGGAACATGAGATCGATGCGCTCCGCTGATAGCTGGAGGAGCTCAAGCTACTGCACAACAATAAGGACAAGGAGGAAGACATGCAAGGCCCAATTTTCGATTTAAACTTCTCGACAGACATGGATGAATGACCAACCTCTGTGTAGTTTTGTGTCTAGGATCTTACCGCTGTTTATATGCAATTTTGTAGATGTAAACTCTTGTTGATGCAATTCTGTCGTATATATAGTTGTACTACAGTAACCCAAATCAACAATGAAATTTTTGTAATTTTAAAGGCTCTGAGATAGAACAACAAATGGAGACCCTAGTGGGAATGAAATGTAATTGTAAATCACCCAGTTACTTTTCGAGAACATGCTTATATTAATACAAAATATACTCTTTTCTATTAAAATAAATAAATAATCCCACAAATAATGTAATTCATGCCCTACATTATTATGGCCTATGGCCCCCACACACAATGTGATTGTAATGTCCCTACTTAGCCTTAGCTAAGAGGAGACATTAAATTTTGATTTATTTTATGCTTTATGAATAAATGAATAAAGGAGGACATGTAAAAATCCTAATAAATCAATGCCCATGTGAACAAAGACAAATATGGGCTATGTAAATAATCACTTGCAGGTGTGAAAGAGGATTGAGAAAGATTGGGTCCACCTTGACCAAATCAACTGCGCTGTCTAGGTTCAATGTATCTCCAAGAGGGACTGCACAGTTCTAGAAGGGAGCTTCTAATGTGAAAAGGACCAACTCATCCAAGTGGTTTAGGGTTTGCAAAGGCTTTCTCATGCTATAAAATAAGGAGGAGAGCAACAAGAAGAGGTTGTTGATGAATTATATTTCTAAAGTATTTGTCTGCTTAGACAAATACCATTCTCTGCTGTTTAGTGGAGGATTGTGATTGAAATTACTATTTAGGGATTTCATCTCTTCCCTTGAGGATCATTGGAGGATTTCTTTGCTGAAGTTGGCCACTATTTGGTTTGAGACCAAGCTCTATCTTTCATGAGCAACTCTAGCCCATTGAGGGTTTTTGCAGCTGCTATTTTTTGTAGCAAGTGGCATTGTAGATCTGCTTAGATCTAGTTGTTTTTGAGAGGCTTTCTCTATTGGAGAGTGTTCTTCAGCCTCCAAGGAGTCATCTGATCCATATTTCATATCATATCTGTACATTTCATTCCATGTACTCAGTCTCCTTCACCCTCTGCGCAGTTTCTGCTTCATACTACGTTATTTTTTGAGAGGGCTTTGTCATTTCAGTTTGCTATCAGTTTGGAGGAGATCTCTTGGTGTTAGGCTTGCCTTCCCTTGGTGATCCGTGGATTGGGTTGTTGATCCATGTCTCTATAGATCTGATCTATTTCAGTAAAAAAAGTTATATTCATAAATTTCTGGGTTTTCTGCAGCACAGTATATTGTAATTCAGATCTACAACTTAATATGCAGTATTTTGATGTAATTCCAATTGGATCTTGTTCTTAAAGTCTTGTAGCTTCCATATCTGTATTAGATCTAATGTTTCATCCATATATCTGTCCTAGATCTGTAATTTAATGTACAGCAGCTGAACCACCTGGAAAATAACGTTGTCTATGTATTTCTGCAGTTTATTTCTAGTTGCAGCTCTAATTTCTGAAGGGATCTTGCCCTAGTTATTTTTGTAATCAGTTGTAAAGGCAATGGAATCATTTGTAAATATGATTTACTGATATAATACTAAAGTATCAGATCTTTGGCTGACCTCCTCTGAGCTTCAGTCAGATCTGCGCAATTCTAGTAGCTGGGGTTTTCATTTTGCAGCAGTCTCTCTCTTTGGATGATTTTTAGCTAGACTTGTTTCCGGGAGATCTGTTTAACATTCTTAAACTTATTTGTTTCTACTAAAATTTCATATACATGTCACATACAGCTTGAATGAGTGGATCCCAGCCTTGATCTGCATTTTCATTTCTCATATTTTCTTATACAGCATTTTCATTGAAGGCCTTGTTGAGATTCCTGAATTGGGATTATTCCAAGTTCTATAGGTAGAGTCTACAGTTGGCCAGGTAGCCTCTGGTTCTCAACCTCTTTTTAGAGGTGACATAACCAATAAATGCCTCTGTAGTCCATCTCTGACATATAATCTTGAGAATCTCCAAAAAGGGACATTACAGTGATGTTTGTTATTAATAAACCATAGTAAATAAAATAAATATCAAAATAATTAGAAGGTACTATGTTCATTATACGAACACAACAAATAAATTCTGCTGACTCTTGTCTCTTAATTCTCTGACTTTTCTCAGAATATATCATAACCACCTTTGAAATGTTGACTTGTCACTCAAGTGGACCCCAACTCTCGATGCGTCTCTAGACTGCGACTGGGATCATCAACTCGTTAGAACTTGTCTTAGCTTATAATTCACCGAAATTTTCAAATATAACCATGGGTCTGTTGCTGCGACTTCAAAAGAGTATGTGATGGCCTACGTAATACTCTTCGCCTCTTAGTGCGTCTAATCTAGAACTCACTCGACCAACTTGCAGGTGGAATAGGCCTCCTATTCTTTTAGGTCTCGGATGGATAAAAGTTACTCCTTGCATGTGTTGTATCACACTTCGAATTTTCTTGTTTAAGGTATGATCTAGAGGAAGGAGCTCAATTGTAGAAGAGACACTTATCGCAACACTATACCAACACAATCAATCCACAAACATGTATTTGAAAATGTCCATAAATTTCCCTAGGCCTGTTTCAGGGTCCCTCCCAGCTTCAAAATTTGTGTTAGAGACTATATTCTATCACGGAGAGCTTGTCTGTCCAAAATTTCATAGGTATACCATAGGGAAGCTCGATCTTCCTCTTTTGCTGACTTTTCAATGTCTCGAGAACTCGTTTTTCCTCAAAAAAGGTTATTCCTTGTTGTACGAGAACAAAGGTAAGAAAGAAGAAATTAATTTACCGACTAGGGCGGAATCTTTCACCACCGAAATTGATAGGAAAAAGGGGTCTTAAAACCCTCAGAGCCTTAGGCTCATGAAAAACAGATACAAATTGATCCACCATGATGATTCCAAATGAATTAAATCCTCCCATATTTATATATTTCTTAGAGGGGTCTCTTCTCATTAAATGATTGAGTTAATTTTACGTCAGACCCTAGCTTTGGGTTTCTTTGCCTAGTTTCCCAAAGACTCGCCCAAAATTGGAAATTTTGGGTTTTATACTTTTGATGATGACTGTAGCCTACGAGGATTGATAGGCTATTTCATCCCTTAGGCCAATTAATCCCTTGGGAACATTACATCTCATAACTGCCCAAGTAAATGGCCAATTGTTTTGAAGTGTTTTATTCAATCCTATAATAATTTGGTCCTCTTCTTCTTCTTTATACTTCTTTGTATGCCTATCCCTTAAAATTTTGGATGTATTTACTTGATCATTTAGTAGGTTTTTTTTTTTTTCATCTTATATATCTAAAAATTCACTACATTATAGTTTCATTTCAATTTGAAGCTATTGCACCTTACTATATTTGCTTAAAATTTAAACTTTGGTAGAAGTGTATGAAGTGCACACAACTTCAAATTTAAATGTTTTAATTGGAACAAATATACCTTATTATATTTTCTTTCAACTAAATTGGGGATTTTCTAATTTATATATTCTCAAACAGGGCCCTGGAATCATTGTGAGAGAGGCAAGTATCCCTCCAAACAATCTATCCAACAATAATACTGGGATGGTTGTGGGGCATCCTCCTATTTTAGTGAGTAACCCACAATTATTGAAAAATAATCTCAACTGTATGAATGGGACCTTTGTTGGGTATGCTATGGTACCCAGTATGCACATTGGTGCATTACTTCATCCAACTTCCGTTGCTATAATTTTCTCTGTTTCTTCTACAACATAAATTAGGGAGGAAAACCACATTGGTGCAACTATGGCTCCAAATATAGTTATAAAGACTAATAGAGGTCCATCGGTAGATTTACAAAGACCAACACATGATATTCATTTAAGTGCAATATAAAATTTTGGTGCCTCTATCTGTAATAATTTAGGGAGTGTAAGGATGAATAGTGATAATAATCAACACCCTCATGAATCTCCTCACCTAAGGATTGGTGGTGTAATGCATAAAGTCCCCAAAACCCCCTCCTAAAATGGTCATGTTCCATCCATTATCAATGTGGTCCTAGACACCGGGTTTGGAAACCATTACCTTCAAGTGTTCCTCAAACTGCCTCTCTTGTAGATTATCATCCTGCTATTACTCATAGAGAAAATGTGGTTTTTGTAGCCATGCCTTCTTTTCCAGGCGTAAGTTTTGGAAATGTACTAATAGGGGCTGAAGGTCAAACAACACTTTTACATGGGAAATCTGTGAAAATTGGACCATGACAACAAATGGAATGCATCCAAATATTCATGGTGGAGTCACTTTAAGCCTTGGAGGGCCTTGTCAAGTTGTAGACCAAAATCATTGACCTGATGGTTTCTCCACATAAAAGTGCTGCAGGGGCCTTGTTTTCGAGTTTGAGTATCCATGTCTAGATTTATCGGTTGGAATGTTGATGAAAATATAATAATGATTTTATTGTTGTCACTGTTGCCAACAACCTATTTGATTGAATGCAATTGACCTTTGCCAGTTTTAGTGGTGGATATAAAGTTTCCTCCTATCAGGGTTTAAATTAAGGACAGTGGTATTGAAATGTGGTTCCAGGAAATTTGTTGAAGACAAGCGTTCTTAATTTAAACCCAGTCTCATGTTCTAGCAACGACATTATTAACTTTTTTGAGTTTTTGAGTATATTACATATGATGTGGGTCTCTTTTTGAAGGCCTTGGTTTGACATTGTGGTTAAGGTCTCATATCCATAAATAGTTTTCGTTGAGTTCAATTCCCACCACAATGCCTATGCACGACTATAAATTTTTCATATAGCTCCATAGGTGGCATATCTACCAATAATATGGACACTGCATTGAATTTGTTTTAGTTTCATTTTGGTAAGAACACAAATCCACAAACAATTGGTCTCAAGTCTTGAGTTTAATTTCATGGGCTTCTCCTATGCTATGTTATTTTCTCTAGATCTCTAAGGTATTCATTATTTATCTTGGCTACCTCCAACTTCCTTTGTATGCACAAGCACAATGTTTCTCTTGGATAGCATTGGTTATGCTTGCACAAGTTTGACCCTTTGATGCACAAGCTTTACACTTCTCTTATTGCCAATAGTGGGTATGTTTGCACTAGTGGAGGATGGAGGTGAAATGGCATATTTAAAGGGAAAAATGGATTTGCCAGTGATGCTTCTTATGTTATGTAGAGACAAAGGAGAAATTCTTTCATTGCTCTGTTTCTTACAATATTTTTGTGTAGATAGAATCTGAGTCACTTGGTTCATTTTTGTCTTTGAATTTAACTATAATGTTAGACTTAAATAATCATTCATTGGCTTGCATTAAGTAGCGACCATTGTTGATCCCTTTAAGACATGACGAGTTTGTATAAACGGTTGACAAATTATGCTTGCAACTTTAAGGTATGTATAAATTCAAGTTTTAAATTTCAAATTTAGTGAACACAATGACTTAGGATGCATTTGCCTCTTGAAGAATTATAGGCCAACATTTTTCTCTTCTTATATACCTTAATAAAAGGTTCTTGTCTTTGCTCATCAAGGCGGTGGTTACCTTCATACACCATAAGCTCTAGTATCTTGCTATGATAGTCACATCGATTACCTCTTTCTTCTAGGTTGTGATTATGACTAGGCTTAATTTCTCGACATTCTCCAACCAAACTGAAGTCAGGGTGTGATTGGGTTCACTAGGGGAGTGTAGTTTCTATGACAACAACCTCAATGTTTCTTCAATTGATGGTTAGATCACCATCTTTGATACTATTATGAATTCATTGTACTTGGATGCTAAAAGAGTTTTGACACAATCCATTCCCTTATCTTTAGTGTCTAAAACCCCTAAAGTGAATTTTTGGAGGTGAACGTGGATCACTTTGCATGGGCTTGTCTTTGTAGTTCATTATCTAGGTAATGATTATAACATTGTGTACATGTTCTCGAGGTAGACACTTACAATATTTTGTCTATTGTTTTTGAGATTATTTGACAATTATCTTTTTACCATGTGTAGAGTTTTTGAATTGAAGCATAATTGTGTATTTTTTCCATTATGAAAACAAGAATCACACGGTTCTGAGGCTAGGTGGACACCTATCACACCTAGGGTCAACGTTTCTCCATCTATGGCATCCACCTCTTTGTTGGACACCTATGTCTAGAATCAAATCCACTTGAGACTAGGTACCTCTCTTCATTGTACTATTAAAACTTTTTTCCTCTCGTTGGTGTTAAAGACTTGGTGCGTATTCTATAAGTATTGCATCTTTCAGGGTGCTGACTTCTTTTTCTACTTTAAGAACTACCATCCTAAGGCCCACTCTTAGGTATTTATTGGTGAAGATGGGGCAAAGACCTTGTAATTGATGAGCTTCATCACCAACCTAGGAAAACGACCTTCTCCACCTTCCATTTTATTTTCATGATAATCGTTAATGACCATAATTTATTCATCTTATTAGAGGCTTCACAAGGAGGGAAACACCGAAAGTTACTTAATCTTTATTTTTCTAAATAAGAAACTAATTTTAGATGAAAAAATCTGTCACCAGGTATGAAATTTAGTAGAAAAAGGTTTCACAACGACGAGAAAACATAGGCCATTTACAAGGGTAGTTAGAGAAAGTGGATTAAAATGTTTTACCAATTCTTGGATTCCATATTGATTTGAGTTTCAAGTTAGTAGAACAATTTTTGGCATTGATGAGAAAGCATAGGGCCATTTACAAGGGTAGGTAGAGAAAGTGGATTAAAATGTTGGACCAATTCAACAGTAAGGAATTTCATTCAACAAGATATATTGTTACAAGTAAATACAAGGGAAGGTCCTTATGAGTCACCGCTGATTTATTACGAAGGAAGGCCCTTATTACTCATTGTTGATTTTGTTATTACCAAAGTTGGACTTTGGAGCACTTTGTCGCTTCCCACTATTATCAAGATGGATTACATTGTTGAGTTCTGATTCATAATTGGTTCAACGTTGAAGAGCTAAAGTAAATTTTTAATTGGAAACATATGACCTGATATAAGGCTGTAATATTGATTTATTTATTGAACCCAAAAACATGAAAACTAGAAACCTAGATTAATGACTTTGTTGTCATGCCTTTTTCGTGGTGAAATTCTAGAGAAGAGATTGAAACCACTTATTACATTATTAAATAAGTATTTAATAATCTCATTACACCACCACATGGATAATGGATGCATATTTTATTTGATGAGAAAGTAATATTACTATAAAAGCAATTTTTTTTTTTTTTTTCCTGTGCATGATGGATTGGATTTACGATGACAATCTATGTTGTTTTTACAAGTAGTTCTAGATGAAAGATCTGCAATTAGGAAGACTTATCTCTTTCTGAAAGGTATGATATTTTGTTTGAATTCACACGAGCTATTTGAAATTTATTTTGGTTGCCGTATATGCACGGGAGATAGTAGTAATTAAGTTATGTTGTATTTGAAGTAGCTTAAGATTTTTCTCTGACCATAATAATAAAGGAGAGTTCTACTCATATATTTTAAAGTTCATGTTATGGTCTCAATGATTTGGATCCTTTAGTAAAATTAAAGGATATATAATTGATCCCAAAGACAACAACCAAGATTTCTCCCCAACAAGCTTTCTCAACTTGTACTGTTATTTTTGAAATTACTCTTTTGCATGATGATCACTGTATATATGCAATTCTAGGCATTTGTACATGTTTATTATTATAATTATTATTTCTTTTTCAATACTGCATTTTATGTTTTCAATTCCTGTCTTCTTCGTTGGACAAGGCCTTTCCTTTCTATCCATAAAATGGAGAGACAAGTAGTCACCCACGTTCACGAGATCAATGGATGTAAATTAACTATACAAAATATTAAAACTAGTAGAAGTATGTCAATATCTGGATTGTATTCTTATCTCATTGTGATCATGGTTTGTTTTACTAACGATATATATTTATTTTGTCACTTCCATGCAAAGTCGCAAGTAGACTCTGATGTCTCAAGGGTTACAATCATTGTTGAATTTTACTTGGAAGATAGTGCCTATGATTGGCAGTAATCCTAACATGCCTTTTTTTAAGAGTCTACTATATCATATCTCCATTACCTTCCTCTGTATAAATTATGTTTATCCCTTATGGACTCATTTGTTGTGCATCTTATCAGTATGTGTGTATCTTATAGATGTAAAATATACGAGGCATTCTAAATTCTATAATCTTATATTGAGTGTTCCTATTTTCACATTTAATGTAAAAAAGCATTGATCCCGTGTGATCATAAAATTTCTTCTCCATGATAGTGTTCTTATAGGATGTATGATGCATAGGATGTAAGATGCATTTATGCATGCTTATGTATTTTTGCTTGCATACGAGAGAGAGAGATATGTGAACATTTGTATTTGTTGCTTTCAGGAGATGCACGAAAACCAAGCTTCCATGTTTACATTGGGAGTGGAGAGAGGAAACACCCAAAGTGGTATTCTGAGAAAGGTGTGCATCTCAATCCTTTTCTATTAATTTTGTGCCATATCAGTTTTGAGGATACACTTACTTTGTGGAAATGGAAATGATTGGATGTTTTAAGTTTATAGTATTTTAGGGTCCTCTAATCAATGTTATTTGCAAATGAATTTAATGTATTTATACATTTGAAGTCATCATTGTAGTTGGTATGATGCATATATTATTGACTACATAGTTTTCCTATGAATTTTGATATTATAAGTATAAAGTTTATTTTTAGCATTGAGGTGGTGAAAGCTCAAATTCCCACCAAAACTGATAACTTTTAAATACGACGCTTTGATCATTGCAACTGATCCCACTTTAAACTATATTTGTATTTATATATTTAGTCAAGATATTAATAATAAGAATTTTTTATACAATTTAAAATAATAATAATAATAATTATTATTCTTTTAATTAAAATTCTCTCTGTAGAACCAATTGCATTTCAAGTTATATTTTTATTTAATTAGTTGAATTTCTTACTTTGTATTTTATTCTTGTAAAATATTACATGAATTGTTTTTATTTTTTTATTAAACTTATTATTACAAGAGCTAGGTGATGGCAATGTGCCAAAAAAAAAAAAACCGTGACATTGCCACCACGTGCCTCTTGTTGATTATATGTTGTCTTTTTCTTTCCATTTCTTTTCACAAGTTATCGACAACTTGAGCTTTTTAGCATGTAACTTAGTTGACATGAGTGTGCCTAATCTTTTCCTGAACATTGAATGCTAAGTTCCGAAGGTGTTCTTTTCTATGATGATGTTTTATTTGCTTTGTTTATGCAGGTCATCTGGCCATTATTTCCAAAATAAAGAAAACTTGTTCGAGTTTCTTGCTTTTCTGGGGAGAAATGGCATTGTCATTGCCAATGTTGAGGTATATGTCGTATAAATATTTTATAATTTACTTTAGTTTATATTCTAGTTTTTATCATCGTTGTTGTTTTATACTTTGCATTGTATCTTCTTTCATTTTCAGAAGAGGAATTCATTATTGATGGTAAGAAGCAGGAATTGAAGAAAGTGGAGAACAATAACACTGGAGCGAAAAATGCAGAAATGGAGGAAGAACCAGTGTAGTGATGCTGTTAAAGCCAATATCTTGCATAAGACACACACATACAGACAGATCGATGGTCTTGTTCAGACTTGGTGAATTCACCTACAATGTATTGGAAACACAATGATAATGTTTTGGAGTGAAAAAAACATATATTATGTGTAAATTATAGTCCAACCAATATTAAGTTGGAAACTCATATTGTAATATTTTACATTTCATATATAATTTATGTCGTTGAAATTATTTATAGTTGTACTTGATATTATTTAGTATTTTAATTAACATATGTATCTTTTTGTTTTCATATTAGATGAACATGCACATTATATGCAATTTTTTAATTTAGTCACAAAATCATACTAATTAATTTATGTTGATTAGTACTGAACATATAAAATTAATATAAACTACAAAATTAGTAGTTTATATTGATTAACGATGAACACAAATAAAATAAATATACAACTAAATTAGTCGTTTATAATGATTATTAATGAAATTAATCGAATGAATATAAACTACTAAATCAACCATTTATATAATGAATATGGAAATACCAAAAAAATATAAATGACTAATGTAAATGATAAATTTCTGACTACAAATGATGGCCTTTTTTTCATATATAAGACTATTTGTGGTTGATTTAGAGCATCTTCTAACACGCCAAAATTTATTCATATTTCTTTGGCCGTAAATTAGTTTCAAACTATGACTAAAATTTACATATACATTACTATTAGTAGTTAGTTTATAGTATCTTATAAGGCAACCATTTTCATCATATTTCTTTGGTCATTAATTCCTTTTATTGGGTGATCATGTAGTAGTATATTTTATTGTGCATTTCGTCATTAATTATGGAAATTAATGAGTAAATCAATGAATAAATTAATCACCAAATTTATGACTAAATATACTACTAGATGATGAAATTGAGACAACCAATTAGTGATTAAGCTAAATATGACTAAAAGTTGGTCGCGTTATAAGATACTGTAAATTAGCTACTATTGGTCATCGTCGTTTATATGAAAAATTTAGTCATTTTTTTAGTAACTAATTAGCTATTTTGTACTAGTGAACCAAGATAATTTTGCGATATTTATAGCGGACATTGAATTATGGTGTATTTTATTTGAGTAGTGCTACAATTTTACTCTCTGGTTATACAAATTGTGATTGGGCAGGTGACAGTTTTGATCGACAGTCAACTGCTAGTTACATATTTCAACTTGGTTCAGGTCCGATCTCTTGGTCCAACAATAAGTTGAGACTCTTTCTTTATCTTCATGTGAAACAGAGTATATAGCAGCTAAAGAAGCATCTAAAGAATCTTTTTGGTTACGACATGTTCTTACCGAGCTTGGTCTGGTTTCGAAATCGTCCACCATGTTGAAATGTGACAATCAAGGTGCAATTCAACTTGCTTACAATCCAGTATATCACTCCAAAATGAAGCATCTCGACCTTGATGCTCATTATATTGGAGGTCTTGTCACTGATGGTATTATTTCTTTGGAGTATTTTCCTACCGAGCAACAGGCAGCTGATATCTTCACAAAATCCTATACAGAAGCGAAGTATGTGTATCTTTGTTCTTTGCATGGGATGAGGGAAGTTGTCATCAAGGGGGAGTGGTAATGACTCCTTCCTTCCTTAGTGTTAGGTAGTGTTAGGATGGGCCCTTCTCCTAGCCATTATTAAGGGGGAGTGTTGGAATATATTATATTCCTTGGAAGGTAATAATGTCTTTGTATTATGTCAGAAGTTGAATACAATATTATGTAAAAGAGTAACACATTATATCCCATATTCATTATGGCATAGTATACTCTTGTACCCATTTATTATATAAAGAGGTGTTATTTTGGAGAATTATATTATCCCACATTCAATATGTGAGAGTAATTCCTCCACATCTCTGCGTATATAATAGGGTTAAGGGAGCCTTTTTTATTACTATCACATTTCATCTTGTGCTCATACTATTATTTGTATCGGATTATTTGTAGGTGCTCTCTTTGTAAGATTGCAGGAGATTTATGGAGATAATAGAAGACAACCTTCCTGTGGACGTAGCCCAATTGGGTGAACCACGTATATCTGTTGTATTATTTTTCCTTTTTCTCTTTTTGTTCTTATTTATATGTTGATATGTTATTGGTTTCTTAGATAGATAGCTATTTTAGTACATCTAATATTCTCACAAAGAGTACTCATGTGCAGGGGAAGATTATGAAGTTTATTTGTCCACCTTCAAGAAGATCACATCCACTATCTTACAGCTCTTTATATTTTTATTTGGAGACCTGTTAGTCTAAATAATGCATGAGCTACAAAATTAATTTTAAAATATAGTTTTTTTTTAATCAAGTAAATTACAAAAATGGAGTTACACTCTCATTTTTCCTGATAATATTCAAACTATTTCCATTCACTAGTAAAAAATGGTTAATTAATTACTAAAAAAATGACTAAAATTTACATATAAACGACTATTTTTCGGTCAGTGACCAATAGTAGCTAATTTACAGTATCTTATAACGCGACCAACTTTTAGTCGTTTTTAGCTTAGTCATTAATTGGTTGTCTCAATTTTGTTGTCTAGTAGTATATTTGGTCATTAATTTAGTCATTTATTAGATCATTGTAGTCATTGATTTGGTTATTGATTTAGTCATTGATTGTGACAATTAATGACCAAATATACAACAAAATATATTACTATATGATCACCCAAGAAAACCAATTAATTACCAAATAAATATGACTAAAATGTTGGTCGTGTTATAAGATACTGTAAATTAGCTACTAATAGTCATATATATGCAAATTTTGGTCATCATTTGAAACCAATTAATGACAAAATAAATATGACTAAATTTTGGTCGTGTTATAAGATACTATAAATTAGCTACTAATAGTCGTATATATGCAAAATTTAGTTGTCATTTATAATCAGAAATTTATCATTTGCAGTAGTCATTTATATTTTTTTGGTAGTTTCATATTCATTATATAAACAACTAATTTAGTAGTTTATATTCATTTCATTTACTTTCATTAATAACCATTATAAATGACTAATTTAGTTGTATATTCATTTTATTTGTGTTCATCATTAATCAATATAAACTACTAATTTAGTAGTATTAAATTGATTTTGTGTTTATTATTAATCAACATAAATTAATTTGTAGGATTTTAAAAATGTCATACAATATGCATGTTCATCTAATATGAAAACACAAAGTTACATATATTAATTACAATACTAAACAATATCAAGTGCAACTATAAATAATTTCAACCACATAAATTATATTATATGAAATGTTAAAGTATTACAATGAGTTTCCAAATTAATATTAGTTGGACTACAATTTACACATGAAATGATGTTTCATCACTTCAAAACATTATCGTTGTGTTGTCAAGGCATTATAGGTGAATTCACCAACTTTGAAGACTTGATCATCAGTCTTTATATGTGTGTCTTATGCGAGATATTTTCTCTAAGGGTATCACCAGACTAGTTCTTCTCTCTTTTTGCATTTGTCGCTCCAATGTTATTGCTCTCATCTTTTTTCAATTCCTACTTCTTACCATCAATACTGATTTCATTTTCCGAAAACAAAAGAAGATACAATGCAGAGTGTAAGACATGAAAGATATTGAACACTAGAATATAAAATAAATTATAATATAAATAGTTTATATGACATATACCTCAACATCAACAATGTCAAAGCCATTTTTCCCCATACAAGTAAGAAACTCAAACAAATTTTCTTCAGTGGGGAGAGAGTGGCCACTATAATGTGGCCAGATGACCTGTATAAACAAAGCAAATAAAATGTCACCATATATAGAAAAGGACACCTTAGTAACTTAGTATTCAACTTTCAAAGAAAGATTAGAAACAATCATGTCAACTAAGTCGATGGCTCAGGTGGCTAAGATATCTCTAACAACAAATGAATCATATCCAAGACGTTGTATGCATTGTATCCCCATACTTTTTCCAATCACATTTCCTGTAACCTGCCCACAACAGAGTCAATAAGACGTTGACATTTGTTTTTATCTCTTATATATATAAAATTTGAATCTGATTTGTTTCATGAACATATTACTTCATATTTAAAGCCTTCCTGACATATGAGAAAGTATCAATCAAGTAGTATATCAGAAAAATCGAGCTCAATGAGGTCCTCAAACAATTTCTACAATATCAATATTTTTCTTGGTGTGATATCTTGGGTGGAAAAAAGAACATATCTGCAAAAGAAAAATGCATATAGTAATTATGTTCAAACTTTTTATATGGTGTATTCTTAAGCAGCGTCTTAAGATGTTCCTCCGCCTTGACCAAAGTGAACTGTAGCTTGGTTAAACTATGTATCCTTTCATTCAGTGTCAATTTTTGCAAGATAAACGTCACACATTATAATTTCCCATTTCTCAACATGCTACGTACGATAAATTGAAAGTCACATAAAACCAAGAGCAAACCCTTTTCTAATCAAAACAAACAAAAAAATATTATCTATTAAAACTTCATTATAATTATTAGCAAATGAAAAGAGAGTGGACCATTTTTTTTGTTTGAATTTGCCTATTTATGTTATGAAAGTGCTCGATCTTCAGGAACCAACAAATGTGAGGGAAGCTGTAACTGTGAAAAAAATTATGTTGACCTAATTTGTCGACTTCTTCGAAATGATGTGAATGATGCCATTTTCGGATGTGGAAAATCTCATAATAAGAAATGGCATGTATTCTAATAAATTATATTGCAATGACTACCATGGGCCTCCATGGTTTATAGGTCCTCAGTATGTTAATCTTGATGATGAAAGAGAGATGGAAATGATAAGTATAGGTGGTCCTAGTTTGTATGGTGGATATCTTCAAACCAAGGTCGTCATCTCATTGAACCTAGGTTATGACATGGTAAACCTGGATCTGGTCTTCACCCAATTTCATTCCATCATAATTTTTCAATACTCAAGAGGAAATAATGGTCCTTCAACTTATAATAGGGTTTCTTTTGAGGTTATAGATAAAGATTATCCAAAGAAAATGGATTTTTGGGCTCCAAGAGATATGGATAATATAAATGATAACAATTATATATATTTTTCCCCAAGATTCAAATGTAGGGATACATTTTGTAGATTTTATTAATAGATAGAATGAGAGAAATAATCCATGAGCAGAATCTACTGGTCATTGTGATTAGGGAAATACTCAGAGATAATAAGGTTATTTCGGTTCAAATAAAAATTGATGTTGATTCTTGTAGCTCCTCAGTTGCTAGTAGTTTTTAAGGTAGGAATTTTAGTTCTTCAGGGGTGGGGTCCTTCAGCATAATTACATCTGCCTTGGTCCTATCATCCAAAAGAAAAACATAATCACCAAAGAGTAAATATGTCAAGTTTAGGGGTAATTCCTATTTGTATAGTTGTCAAGTTTATAGTTCTTTTTAACTTTGTTATAACTCTGTTGAGACCACCTACTCTACAGTCAAAAATAACAGAGGAGCCATTAGTCATACCTACCCATGGTATCTTGTAGGCATGATAGAAGAATATGCTGAGCCATTAATTAGAATTGCAATGATATTGAGGAAAGATAGTTCATTATCTAGTTAACCAATTACACATTGAACCCTATATGGATGAGTAGCCCTAAATAAAGCCAATTTTCTATATCATATGGCTTGGAAAGACAAAATCACTAACATTGCTTGTAATTTTTTGGTTTGATGTTATAAATTACTTCTTGGGCTACTCCTATTCCATAATGGATTTGTTTCCCAGGAAGGATGAAAAATTGTTCTAATCACATGGAATCAGCTTAGTGGATTTTGACCCTACATGCAATAATTTTTGCAATGGTTTTGTAGATGCAATTACATAGTGATATGGGTTTAAAATCATCTCATTCTTGTCTAATTTTTGGGATTAAAGCCTGAAATGTTGAATTGAAAGCTCCCAAATCCTGCTTGTGCATTTTAATTTGTCAACAATTCTTGGTTTGTTTGAAGGAATTCATAGAACCACTAGAAGAATTCTATTGTCCTGTGAAGTGACTGAGGGTTCTTATACTTTTGGAAACAATGAAAAATTGTTTGTAATTATTCCTTTGATATTTAATTATTCCTTTCGGGGAAAAACACCCTAGAGGTTTGTTGGGTCAAAACCTCCACATATCAGGGCATGCTATTCAGAAGGACTCACACACAACCATACTTAAATGCTAAAAACCAGATAACAACGATAGTAGAACTCACCCGTAGTCCTACGTTCGATGTAGATCCCGCGGGGTCCAAACCCCCAGCAACCCTTCTTCCTCCTTAACCTGGAAAACAAGAAAGAACATGCACGGAAACCTAGTTGTACAACATATATTTCTCCTAAACGTTAGTGTAATCCATGTGAAACATTATATAAACCATAATAAATGCTTAATAATCAATCTTTTCACATATGCAAATAGATATTAACACATAAGTTCAGGAACAAGATGGTTCTTCATTATTACGAACAACATGTACAGTAGTAAAAGTGGAGAGATCACCTGAATCCTTCCACGATCTTCGAACAGACCGTCGTCCGGATCCATCCCACCCTTGCCTCGCTAAGATACTTTCAGGACTTGTGCACTCGAGATGGCATATAAATGGATGAACATCTCCAGGAAACAAGGGTTTCCTGTATAAATCTGGGAAAGTGCAGGAGGCACGGGAATTCATACTTGAATTGGGATTCCAACAGAGTATAATGTCTATAAAATTTCTCTCTCCCTTAGGCCATGCACATGAGGGGCTTTTATACTCCCTCAAAGTAGTTTCAATCAGTTGGAAACAGTTGGCCACGTACTGGGGTGGTTGAACTACTAGAGTAACCATCAACCCACCCCGAAAATAGGGAATTTTTATATATTTTTTAATGATTTTAATGGCATACGCGGAAAAGTACATGTGGACTCGCGTATACACGCGGAAAAGTCTGGGCATACCCGCGTATGGGAATTTTAACACTATTTTTTATGAATTTGTTCAAGTCTGTGGGAATGGGTGCCCAAAGCCATAAAGACAATCATGAATCACCTGAGGGTGAAAAATGATGCTATAATAGATGCCCCCTAATATATGAGGTCAGAAGGGGTACATGATGGTCGAAATGTATTATGCACATAGAAAGAACTTCGCAAGGACAAGAGAGGACTTCACCAGATTTCAGCCTGCCAAAAACCAATGAAAGAAAACAAAGAGTCAACTCATGCTGAGGCGGGCATACCCATGCTCAGTCAAAAATACATCATATGGAAAGTACAGAATAGATCCAAAATGTATACAAGTATAGCTGAACTGAAAGTACACAATGAATCATCTGAGCATGGCCCGGAAGTACAAGTCAGAATCAATGTCTAAGTATCACATATAGAAAGTTGATCAATGATGCTGAAACTGGATGTCTGATCATATAAGTAACTGAATCTCCAAGTACCAAATCATAAGAGGTGGAATAAACGGTACAATCACGCAACTCGGGAGCCAACATATAAGATGATGTTGTACTGACATTGCAACATATAAGGGTGAACAGTATCACTGGCAGAAACTGAATGGATTGTCAAAAAGTGAACCAAAAAATGCTGATGCAACCCGATTCCACACAATGGGAATAAATGAGCTGAAGTCGACCATGTGAGAAATCGTTGGATTACCGGTCAATAATGTATACCGTTAACCAACGCGAGACAACCCACCAATAATGAAAATGAGTGTCAAGGCGCCCCAGTACAATCTAACAAGTGCGAATAAATGAGTTGAAGTCGAACACTTGAAAGAATATACCAATCAGGAGGCAATGATGAATCCCCACTGTCGATAGCGAAGAGTCTGCCACTGATGACTGCAAACCCTAAGGTACTGACAAAAAGACTCTAGACCTTATTCCTAGAGCAATGAGTCGGAGTTGATGGGAAAATATCTGCTGGAAGGAAGGCATTAAGGCATCCCACATCAGTCCAGCGCGAGTGTAACCCGCAGGCCAAGATTTGGAAGGAATTGGACGAAGTAGAGTGACGGAACCAAAACCGAAGTACGTTTCCGACATGCACAAGATGAAGCTAGCGCACGGAAGAAACCCTCTGAACCAACCAATAATGAAAGTTGACACAGAGGCGAGAAATCCACCAATAGGGTCAAATGGAAATCAAGGTACTGCACGAATCCCAAGTGTGATAATGTATGCTGACGTCGAACACAGGGGAAACCACTCAGTCAAAGACCCATAATAATGATCAAATGCTGAGCACAAGGTCACCTATCAATGATGGAAATAGGGCCAGGGTGCGGCTCTAGGTTTGCTCTCAGAGCAATGTGTCGTAGTCGATAAGAGACAAACCCACCAGCAAGAAGTCAATGGAGACCTTCTCAAACCAGCACGAGCAGAGGACCAAAACATCTGATGTGATAGAACAAGATACTGACAAGACCGGGAAGGCCGACTGAATAATGAGTCAAGAGACACCGCAGAATGGCCGACTCTGGTTAGACTTCCCTTGAACAAAATCATGACTCGTGATGACCATGGCAGTAAAAAGTGACACTGTATAAGTCTGTTATGCAGGAGGCAAAACAAACTCTCCATATGATTGGAAGAGATAACCAACCGGGGGAGAACTGACCAGTGAAACAAGGTAAAGGCTGAACTTAGGTCAAAACTAAAACCATCCCAAATGGAGGAAAGATATATAAGTGTATATGCTTTGTTCAAGGGCGAGAAACTGACACTGTACTGCCATCAAATTACGAAGTTACATCCCGTTCTCGCTCTTTTTTGTTATATTTGATTTTTTTGTCTTTTCCATATAATAAGCCTGAAAAAGAATAAAAGAATGCTATGGTACAATGGATAGAATGAGTATCAAGAAACAGATGCACTAGTTCCTGGGATTGGAACGATCCTATGCTCAATGCAAGGTGGTGGAAACTGGTAAGCGATACTCAGAGGAATGTTCCATCCATGGGTAAAAGGGTGTCAAGTCGCGATAGCCAAGTGCATGCAATGGTTAACTTGTACAGATAGACAAGGTCAAAAGTTGGCTTAAACATTGAGTCCAAATGAAGCCGGCTAAAGGCCAGGATAAACAAGTAGCCAATATGCAATGCAGTAATACAACTCAACGTACACCAGGGAGCCTCTAGGGTAATAGCCAGAAAAATGATAGTGAGGAAGAAGAAGAATGAAGCTTCAACACATAAGTCATGGCAGGACTAAAGCGAACTCCCGAGCCTACATAAAACGCAGCATGGGCCACAAGTGATAGCGAGGAACTAACTAGGAAGCCCATGTAAAGGAAGGCTCTACCACCAAGTCATGATTAAATAATCGGCGAGTGAAATGGGTGTAATACTCATGACCTGATGGGATCGACCATATGGAAAGTGATCAGAATGGAGGCTAGTATGCAAAATGCAACGGAAAGTGGATTACCTAACCTATATGCCAGTGAAGATCATATACCTGCCATGACGGGTCAGTAGTCATGGATCAAAAATCGAGAAAAATCTCAAATTCGTCAAAATGTACCTGAAAATATACCAATCTGGGCACTTCCAAGCATCCGGGTTATGCAGCTTAAGATAGATTGAAAAAATAAGCATAACAAATTTTTGCGAAAATTTTCAACTTTTTGGGCATAAATAGACAAATTACCTCATATTTGGTTCATTGTTACATTGCTGATTTGGGAAAAAGTGCTCTGGAGAAAAAAGCCTCTTTCGTCAAAACAGGAGCAACCGACTGTCAAACCTCACTGAATTTGTCAGGTAAGCTCATAAACCATCCTTGTTATTCATTTTTTCCGTTCATAAGTTAAAAATTAGGAAATTTTCACCGTAGAATCTCTTGCTAAAAATCACGGGTTTGCGCATACGCGGGTTTATAATGACCAAGTCGCGTATATACGCGACTATGCACAAAGAAAGTCGCGTATGCGCAACCCAAAATGAAAAAATGCGTAGCTAATGAATGAATTATTGAAATTTTGCAGGATGAATATATCATGGAGAGAGCGTGAACACAATGCTATTGATCAAGAAGTCATGCAGGACCGAGTATCACTCAATATTCTTCGAAACTGCGGATTGCTCAAGTTTTTCAAAATGCCAAATATGAAGAGTAATGTCCGGTTGCTCGAAATGCTTGTGAACTATTGGGAACCGGAAGAAGACTCCTTCATCATAGATCAGATGCCCATACGCATCGAGGTGGAAGATATATATTTTATTACTGGACTCTCCCGGAGGGGGGAGCCAGTAGACTTGCATGGTAAGCCTTTGGGAGGGCTAACCGTGGAAGATTACGTCCACGTCTACTGCGTAGAGGTTTCCAAGAAAGTTGGAACTCAAATTGCAATCAAAGATTTAAGAGACTTGCAAATAAAAATCCTCCTTTTTACCATTGGCAGGGTGGTAGGATCTGCTTCCCTACACCAGGCATCCAGGACACAAATGAGTATAGCAGTGGAATGCTTAACTCATGTATATGATTGGTGCACAGCTCTACTGATGAACATGAAGCAACAATTGACTTCTATCCGAAAAGCAAAGACAAAACATTTTTGATATGGTACAATCTTGATGACATTCTTCTTCGAGAAGATTCCAGCTCTGAGACCCAAAGTGATCTCTTCTATCAGCAGCCCTAGAGATCCAAGAATTGCCCGATGGGCTGACTTGATGAAAAGATTAGGGGGAAGTGAAGTTCCCCGAACCACTTGGGATGATGAGTTCTTCCTTTGGTGGGGAGAACAAATCATCACTGTGGAAGACTATCCCTATGCCGAGATGGATTTCCGAGGCAATCCAGACCTTGTCCTTCCACCAGGCGTAGCATGGGGCACAGTCGGTAAGTTTGCAATTTTTTGACTTATAAATTTTTTTTGGATTTTTTCAATATGTATGAAAAAATGTGAAAAACAAACATGTTTTTGATTGGATTCAAAATGTCTTACAATTTTATAATGATCATGAAACAGATATTGGACCAGTCTGACCTGAGGGTTACCCACGCCATAAGCGTCGTAGGGGCGAAGCGGATACTGTAGACTCAGACAGAACTCTCCATGCCATATAGAGGAACTTGGAGGGGTTAACTTGCCAGGTACTTATGGCTGCAGTGGAAGATCTGCCTGAATCCATCCAGAGGCAGGTAGTAGGAGTACCCCGCGACTGGGTATGGTTATTCCGCCGCGTTGCCACTGCGATCGTGTTCTATAGGAACACAACTTCTGGGCAGGGACCACAGGAGTAGATAGATATGATGTATCAGATGACTTTATATTTTTGAGACTGAACATGATCGGGCATAAGCCCAATTTTTGTATGACTTATGGATCCAAATTTTTGTATAGTTTTGAACACTCTGATGATATATATACAACGATGTTTGATGTGATGTGACAAATGTATCAAAATGTATGATGTTTTTGATGAATAAATTTTATTGTATGGAATGATTAATATGCCAATCAATTGCTTGATTAGCTAATGAGTCTGCCATCCAATTGTCAGCTCGAGGAATATGAATGAAAGTTAAAAATTGAAATGATCTTTGTAACAAACATACCCTCAAGAACAACCGGAGTAAAAATGGATCTCGAACCTGATAAGTATTGTTCAACTGTGACACCACCAGCTGAGAGTCCAAGAAAACTACCAACGAATCAACACCCAAAGATATTACCTCCGAGAGTAGATAAACAACTGCAGTGTATTCTGCTATATTATTGGAAGCAGGACCAATGCAGACCCCTCTTGATACTAACAGCTGACCGGATGGATAATGAAGCACCTAAGCCGCGGAAGCTAAGTTCCGGGTGTGTCTACTAGCACCATCGGCGAAACCAAAATGACTCATGACATCCGACACAACCTGCCAAAGCAGATCAAAAACATCACCAACCCATCAAAGATAAAAAAACAACCAGATATGTACAAAGAAAAACTACTATATACAAAAGCAACATGCCAGGCTGAAGCCTAGGCATAATACTTTTTCAAATAGAGCCCATTTCTAGGCTCCAGAAATTCGTTCCCTTCAAAATAAACCAAGGTATATGCTCCTTTTTTAAGGACTTTTTTAATGATAAAGGGGCCATACCACATAGATTTAAACTTTCCTGCCCCCAGGGAATCTTTTTCTTGGGCATAGACCAAAACAAGGTCACCTTCCGAAAAAACCCTAGGCTTGACCGCCTTATCGTACTGAACTTTAACTTGGTTTTTATGTGCTTCATTCATCGTGGCGGCATCCCGACGCTGCTCATCGAGATGTTCCAGATGAAGGAGACGTTCTTCAAGACTAGAAGTGTCAGGAAGAAGTTCAACAACTAACTTAAGAGAAGGAATCTCACATTCAATGGGAAATACGAATTCCAACCCATGCACTAGCTGAAATGGAGTAAAGCCAGTTGCAGTTTTCACTGACGTCCTGTATGCCCAAAGTGCAGGATATAGCATGATATGCCAGTTGGATCGAGCTTTATTAATTGTCCTTTGAAGAATTGTCTTCAAGGATTTATTCACGGCTTCCACTTGCCCATTGGCTTGAGGATAATATGGAGATGAATGCTCCTGCCAGAAACCTAGTTTTAGAGCCAACTCAGCCATCATGCTATTCTGAAAATGACTGCCATGATCAGTGACAATCTCTCTAGGAATACCAAAACGAGTGATAACCTGGTTGAAAAGAAAAAGAGCTGCAGTCTCACCATCATTCCCAAAAGTAGGCATAGCCTCGACCCACTTCGTAAAGTAGTCTACTGCTACAATAATGTACTTGTGACCTTTAGCCAAAGGCAGGTTACAAGTAGTATAATCAATACCCCACTTTGTAAAGGGACCGACAGTAATGATTAGAAAAAGCGGAGCTGGATGAGTGCGCATTTTTCGAGTATAAACTTGACACGGATGACACTTTTTGACCGACTCCATACAATCTTTGAAAATCAAAGGCCAAAAGTACCTAGCACGCAAGATATTTTGGGCTGTAGCAAGCCCAGATAAATGACAACCACAAGCTCCACTGTGGCAATCATCCAGCAAAGCCTCAGCTTCTTCTAAAGTTAAGCAACGTCTCAGGATTGAATCAACCCCTCGACGGTATAAAGCATCACCAATGATCAAGTAATTCTTAGCCAAGTGACGCAACTTACGACGCTCATATTTCGAAAAAGTAGAGGGAAACTTCGCAGTCTGAAGATACACAATTATATCTCCATACCAAGGATCCTGTGGAGAGATAAGAAACAAATGTTCATCCGGGAAGGATTCATCATAGATCATTTCTTCCCCACAGGGCAACTTGGAGATCAATTCCGCGAAAACCAATGATTTCTTGGACTTGGCAGACATAAACTCAAGATCAAATTCCTGCAAAATCACAATCCATCTATTGTATTTTCCCCCAATCACTCGCCTTCTGAGGACAAACTGAAATGGATTGGCTACTGCAAAAACATAAGTTTTTCGTAGAATAATGTAATGCCGGAGTCGCTGTACAGCATGAACGGCTGCTAAAGCTAACTTTTCTATCGGATTGTATCGGAGTTCAGGTCCTACCAATCCTCGACCAAGATAGTATATAACATGCTCTGCAAGAGCATCATCTTCCTGAACCAGAACCATACCAATAGTAGATTCTGCTGCTGCAAGAAACAAAAGGAAATCCTTTCTATAATCAGGTGGACTCAATAAAGGAGCAAAGGTCAATGCTTTTTTCAAAGCATCGAATGAGCGTTGAGCGAAGTCATCCCAAAGAAATGGAACTCCCTTCTTCAACAATCTCATAAATCCCTTGGTAACTTCAGCATAATTTACGATAAATCTCCGAAGAAAATTAGATTTTCCTTGTATACTTTGAAGTTGATGAATAGAGGACGGGGGAGGCAACCGAAGTATTGCCTCAACCTTGAAGGGATCTACCCTAATCCCTTCCCTAGACACAATGAATCCCAATAACCGACCGGATGTAACCGTGAAAACACACTTGTTCAGATTCAACCTAATCTTATAGAAACGACATCGTTCAAATATTTGATGGAGGTGAGCGGGATGATCCATCCTCTTTCGAGAATGAGCAGCTAAATCATCCAAATATGCCTCGATAATTTTTTGATGTCGTGGAAGGCATATGACATGGCTCGCTGAAACGTAGCCCCAACATTTTTAAGACCAAAAGGCATCTTCTTGTATGCAAAATTACCCCAGGGACAAATAAAGGCAGTCTTATGCTGATCTTCAGGACGGATAGTAATCTGATTATATCCGGAGAAACCGTCCATGAAGGAGAAAATCTCATTACCGGCACACTCGTCAATAATCTGATCTATAAATGGTGTGGGGTAATTATCTTTAGGACATGCTTTATTCAGGTCTCTGAAATCAATGCAAACTCGAATTGTTCCTTGCTTTTTATCTACGGGAACAGGATTTGAAGCCTATTCAGTCAAAGGAACCGGATAAATAAATCCTGCCTTAAGCAGCTTCTCCACCTCAGCTTTGATAGCTGCAGCCTTCCTAGGATTGACCGGACGAAGCTTTTGCCTCACAGGCTTAGCGTTTTCTTAAGTCTTGATCTCATGCTAGAAAATAGATGGATCTATACCAGGAATTTCCTCATAAGACCAAGCGAATACATCCCTATACTCTTTAAAGAGTTCAGTATAAATCTGAATCTCTTCAGGGGAACATTCAGCTCCGATGAAGACATTCTCAATAACATTGGGATCCCTGGAAATGTTCACCGGGATAGTTGGAGAAATCATAGCCATGTTCCCTTCAGCATAAACCTATGTTGGTGCTAAAGGGTTCAGGACTGGACGAACAGGACCAGGAGACGGAGGACTTGGAAAACTCGTTTCAACTTCGCTCAAATCAGGCAAAAAGAAAGACCGATGATGCAAATCATCCCACGGTCTATCTATACCAGTCATATCTTCCAGGATGGCCTCTTCAGATGGAAGAGTGGTATCAAGGAAATCCTGGGCAGAAGAAGAACTAAGTGTCCAAGCCGGAGCCACATCTCCATCCAACTCTTCTGGTGAAAGAGGAGCTGGGATGGTTTCTGCAGAGTCAACAATAGACTGATAAGCAATCTCAGCTGCAGACATTGGAAATGCCATTCCACCCACTTGACCTTCCGCTAATGTGGCGGTAGGGGAAGGTAAGGTCCAAAGGTCCGAAAAATAATGAGTTCTAAAGAACTCTCTTCGAAGAGGAGCCTTGGAGGATGAAATTGCATTTATATGCACCGTAGGAGGAGGAATATCAAAAGTACACATCAAGGAAGAATACATTCCAACTCCTAAGTTCTCAGTAGGCGACTTGGTATTATCCAACTTTGGAATAGTTGAGTCAGTAGATGCATTTGGGTCCACATGAGGATAGTCCAGTTGGTCCACTGTAACAATCCTCCCTTCGTGAGGGAAACAAATAAGCTGAAATAATGAAGATGCAATGGCATCCATCTCATAAATCCAGTTTCTCCCCAACAGAAGGTTGTAGTCCAAGCATGCATCCACTATCTCAACCTCTATATTAACAGTTTTTCCCCCAACACAGATAGGCAAAGCTGGGACAATACCATGCGGTCTATGAGAATGACCATCAAACATAGTCAGAAGAGTAGCATATGGAGAAGCTGCGAGAGATCTAATCCCCTTCCAACATGTGAGAGACATCACACATGTGAAAGCACCCTCATCAACGACCGTCCGAAAAATATTGCATTTCTGGTATGATGATTTGATATGAAAAGCCATATGATGGGGGAGTCTCTTCTTAAAATTAGTCATATCGAAGGTAATCATAAGAGAGTTCTTTGGATCTACAGCCCCAAGAGCAGTGAGCAAAGCACTGCGCTGAGCCGGACAAGACTGGAGCACCTCGAAAGCCGACATGGCACAAGGACTCTGCGCCAGATCTTCCACAATAGAGTAGTTTTGGGCAGCCCTAGCGTTTGGATTAATCGTCGAACACTTGGTAGATGCTTTGGGCATCCGAGGTATAGGCTCAACAGTAGGCCTCGTAATATGAAGTGGCTCAGTAGTATCGGGAGCACCCTTAGCTTTCGAAGACTCTTCTTCGCCATAATCACGGGATCTCGTAGCGACATCCACGTGAGCACTCATCATGTATATGTTTGATGGTATTTCCCCTTCCTGGGTGCCCCCAGAGGAAGCCCCAGAATTTTGATTCGCGCCAACAACTAGTTGTTGCCCTTGGGGAAAAGGGTTTGTCAACACAACCTGGGAACTAGAAGAACCCTGCTGAGCTAACAAGTGCTGCGCATCCTGAATTTTAGGGCAAAGGTGTGTAAGATGGTCTCCAGCACACAACTTGCATGGAAACTTCACTTTCTTTTTATCCTTTGGACCCTCAACAACATGCTCATTGGTTTTATTTGCATTACCCTTCCCATTCTTTCCCTTTTTGTTATTATTCCGTCCCTTCTTCTTCCCCTCGGATTGTTGATTTCCTTTGGGATCAGAAGCTTGGATGGCATTTACCGACAAAGATTGGGAAGGTGATGACTCAGCAGGCACAGCCTGACCAGAAGGAGCAGATTGTATAGACAACTACTGAAATTGAGTAAGCAGGCTAGCTGCACCACTATTGATCGACCCAATAAGTCTATCACCATGAGGACCAGGCTTAGTTTTGGATAAATCTAATTTGGAGCGAGGAGCATTGGGAAAATATTTATGGAGGACCCCAGACTGAGAATATATCAGTTCCAACTGCTGGGCCCTAAAAATAGCCTGTTCCTCAGAAAATACCCCAGACAAGGATACATCTTTAGAAATGTCTGACTGCAGAGATTTCAGAAACCATTCCAAAAGGAATTATCCTGGAATATGAGCTTTAATAAGCCTCTTCCTTCTCCGCCATTCCTGAATATGGTCAGAAATGTGGGTTGCGTCGTCCTACTTAAAATTAGCTAGGAGTTTAGTCCCGGCGTCATAACAGACGGGCAACTGGAAATGATTTAGAAATGTAACAGCCAGATCTCCAAATGTAGCAAAACTTCCCCCAGTTAGCTCAATATACCATTTGGCAGCGTTTCCAGTTAGGGTGCGTTGAAATAATCTCAACCTAATTGAATCATCGATCAGGGAGTTTGACGAACACCATAAATGTAAAGTGGTGATGTGATCAGCCGGATCCTCTCCATTCTTGCCTTCAAACTTTGGAATGTCTGAAGGAAGTTTGGTGGGAACCGGAGGCCACCCCGGACTGTACCGGATCGGATCATTCATCAATTTCGACAAATCTGGCAAGTTTAACGTTGCCAGAAAAGGTAAACGAGGTGGAGCCTGAGGATTCCATCCTTGATGGGATGGATTCCCGACATTCTAAAAAGAATACCCTGGATTTGATGAGGCACCAGGTTGCCAAAAATAACTCGTAGAAAAAGGAGAAGAACCTCCTCCCAACGCCGAGTTACCAAAGACCGGACCAGTTCCCCCTCCTGAAGTATTGAATGAAGAGGAAAGCCCCTGATAGGGGTTCCAGGAATTAGACAGAGGGGAAAAGGTCTGATAAGCACTTGACGAAGGGAAAGAAGCATTCCCTTGGTGACCAGCTTAAAAATGATTCCCTGCCCCCGCTGTAGTGAATACAGGGTTCCAACCTGTAAAAGTGGTCGAATTCTGACCTCCAGACCAAGGGTTGAAACTTTGAGTCTGAGAAGTGAACGGAAAGGACCCTAAAGAAGGATTCGAACTAGGAATATGCCCAGTTCCAAAGGGGAACCCTTGAAAAGAAGCTGATCCACTAGCCATGGAAGACATGGGTGTAGATGCAGCTGCACCAGCGAAAAAGGAAAAAGGAGGAATCCCACTAGTGGGCATTCCGAAACAGAAGGGACCAAATTGAGAAGCATGTGCTTGGGTGAAACCATAGCCAAACACAGCAGTACTAGAAGCAATCAAAGATATAGAAATATTGCCTCCTCCTTCAACTGAAGCAGGAGTCTGAATGCCTGCAGCACTCACAGCAGAAGCCGCGTTCCCAGTCGTGGCCATCGAAAGGTATGAATAATATGGAGGATCTTCAGGTCTCTCTAACTCAGGTCCGATGTATTCAACAACGAACAGATAATCAGGAGGAAGAGGAGATGGAAGTGACTCAGAGGGTTGAGACACTTCCTCTACCTGTACTTCTTCTTCCTACAGAACTAAGACTCTCGAGGTGAGCGGAGCGCTCCTCTCGGAACCAACACCAGAACCAGCTACGAAACCTTCAATCCTGTGTGGAGGATCTCTCTCCACTGCGTCAGACGCCACAGGGTGATACTCACCTGCTAAATTACTCCTACGCCTTCTTGAAGAAGGCTCTGGACTCTCGAGAGATAACCCCCGGATTCTCCTCGATCGACGAGGCGCTTGATCAGCCACTTTTAACAAATTTTAATTAGACTCAAAAAGTATAAAGCTAGGCAAGCTAGGAACAAAGAGCACTCACTACAAAAAGAAATCCCTGAGATACAATCAAGCAAACAGCCTTCAGGTATTTCCGCTCCGGGTGATTAGGACCGGATACCAAAATATAAGAAAGCGAAATATAGGACCTCCCGAAAGTAGTTTGGGATAATTACGGCCTAGGCCTACTAGCGAAGGTAACATAAACAGTTACGCCGACCTCCTAACAACAACCTTTTCCGGCACAAGTACCCAAGCTTCGCAAGGGCACCCCCCAGAAGTACTGCTGGAAGTGATACGACGTCTGCCTCAGGTACCACGGGTATTCCCCCCCGCAGTCACCTATGTGGAACCTAGGAGTGGCAACTATGGGCACCAATCCGTGTCAGAAGCCGGGCGGAACGGTCCTGAGGTTAGATCCAGCAAATCAGAGAGGGGGTATCTCTCTTCTCAGCCTTCACTTTCCCTCGCGCTTGACTCTCTGGAGGAGAGCTTTCCTGGTCCACCTAACGGAGTTGGATTTTGCTCAATTAATCAACTTCTATGTTTTTTTTTTAGCGGCCTTGGAGAGTTAACTCTCCACTCACCTAATCCAAGGCCCTACAACCTAGCTAGTTGGTGTATGACACTTAATAAAAACTTGCTAGTTGCTTTTAAATTATAGCGCTTATTTTAATCGGCTGTTATGTTAAGTCAAAGGGATATGGAAATGAAACTTGTGGTGTTTTGACGCAGAAAATAAATTAATAAAAACCAAACTACATGCAAATGCAGTAATTTCCTTTCGATGAAAAGAAATTTCTACAAAGGTTCTACGAGACTAAACTTTTTTTTCTTTTCAGATAACAAACTTCACACTCACAAAAACTATGAAAATGACTAAATGCTTAAGTGCACCTGATGCAAATCACCAAGAGCATGCAAATTCTAAGATGAAAAATCTACTAAAGCAGAAAGAAATTTCCCAAAAGATCCTTCAGTTTTATCTGTTTTTGGTAGTCCACAAAGCTAGTTCCCAAAATCAGAAACTCTTAGTATAGAGACACCAAAATCGCTTGAAACAAGAGGAAGAAACCAATGACAATTCCTTTCCAAAATCAAGTCAAAAACCAGAGGCAAGAAATCTCAACAAAGCTTCAAAAGATGTAACAAAACGAAAACAAAAATGCAAAACAAAAGCAAATGACAAAACAAAATGTTTTTGGGGCTTTTGAATTTTATAAAAAGGAAGAGCTCTAAGAGACCAAGAAAACTATCAAATCCCAAGCCAAACAACTCTGAATTTCAAGCAAAAACTTCAAAAATGCTCCAAGTCTTATAGGGCTACTTAGCATCAAGATTTATATGAGCAAAAGAAGACAAGAAACTTAGTAACTTAGCCTAGAAGAATAGTACAACCTTGCAGCAAACAAAAACTTCAAAGAACCAAGAAAGACTCTTCAAAAATTGCAACAAGACCTAGTCAACTGAACTCAAGAAAACCAACCTAGAAATGGGAAAAAATCGAAGTGCAAAGCAAGACACAAAGGTAGGAAAGAGTAAATGAGCAGAGGCTCTCTGTTCTAATGAAGCAGAACATCCAAGAATCCCCAGGAAGAGATCTTGATACTCGAACCAGAAATGCCAGCACAAGAAACAAGATTTGCCAGATAAGCCAGTTTTCAACCAAACAAGAGCGAGAAAAGAAAAAAGACCACTTTCAACACAATCCAGAGGATACAAAGACACTGCAGGAACATGTCTCCATAGGCAGACAAGACTAAAAATCCAAGAAATTAAAAATTTCAAAATTCACCCAGGCATACGCTACTTGACAGTTTTGAAACAAGCGTGCATACGCGATTGTGTTAAAGGAAACCCGTGTATACACGACTCCCTTTAACAAAAACTGCGTGTATACGCGTCTGTGTACAGACAAACTCACGTATGAAAAGGTAAAAAATAAAAAATAAAAAAGATCAAGCCTGGATAAGGAACCAGGTCTTCAGTCTGACTGAGAAAAGGCTAACTGGACTAGACATAAAATTTAAAACTGTTGGAAACCTTTCAAACAGCTGAAACTACCCAACAGGGGAATCACAAGAATGTGTTCCCCAGCCGAGTCGCCAGTTCTGTTTCGGGGAAAAAAACCCTAGAGGTTTGTTGGGTCAAAACCTCCACAGATCAGGGCATGCTATTCAGAAGGACTCACACACAACCATACTTAAATGCTAAAAACTAGATAACAACGATAGTAGAACTCACCCGTAGTCCTACGTTCGATGTAGATCCCGCGGGGTCCAAACCCCCAACAACCCTTCTTCCTCCTTAACCTGGAAAACAAGAAAGAACATGCACGGAACCCTAGTTGTACAGCATATATTTCTCCTAAACGTTAGTGTAATCTATGTGAAACATTATATATACAATAATAAATGCTTAATAATCAATCTTTTCACATATGCAAATAGACATTAACACACAAGTTCAGGAACACGATGGTTCTTCATTATTACGAACAGCATGTACAGTAGTAAAAGTGGAGAGATCACTTGAATCCTTCCACGATCTTTGAACAGACCGTCGTCCGAATTCGTCTCGCCCTTGCCTCTCTAAGATACTTTCAAGACTTGTGCACTCGAGATGGCATATAAAAAGATGAACATCTCCAGGAAACAAGGGTTTCCTGTATAAATCTGGGAAAGTGCAGGAGGCACGGGAATTCAGACTTGAATTGGGATTCCAACAGAGTATAATATCTATAAAATTTCTCTCTCCCTTAGGCCATGCACATGAGGGGCTTTTATACTCCTCAAAGTAGTTTCGATCAGTTGAAGCTTGATTGTTACGTCTTGAGGTGGTTGAACTACTGAGTAACCATCAATAGGCCAAACTACCCGAAAATAAGAAATTTTATATATATTTTTAATAATGATTTTATTGCTTTCTGGCGGAAAATGCAGGCTCTCCAGCATTAGCAGAATTTTAACACTGTTTTTTATGAATTTGTTCTAGTCTGTGGGAATGGGTGCCCAAAGCCATAAAGACAATCATGAATCACCTGAGGGTGAAAAATGATGCTATAACAATTAAAGCCTGAAATGTTGAATTGAAAGCTCCCAAATCCTGCTTGTGCATTTTAATTTGTCAACAATTCTTGGTTTGTTTGAAGGAATTCATAGAACCACTAGAAGAATTCTATTGTCCTGCGAAGTGACTGAGGGTTCTTATACTTTTGGAAACAATGAAAAATTGTTTGTAATTATTCCTTTGATATTTAATCCATCAATGCCTCATTATCCACCTCCCCTACAAAACTAGGGAAATATGAAGTCATCTTTAACTATCTCTCTTAAATTTATTCTATCATCCTCTTTATAAATTCCCTCAAAATGGTATGTTGATGAGAAAATTGCTCCTCAAGATAAGACACCTTCTCATGAGGAAAATTTCATTGATAATCAACATCTTGAGGAAATTGTTCATTACAATGATGAGATGTTGAAGAGAGAAAAGATTTGTTATTTAGCAAAGGCTATGCACAGATGTTAGTGATTTGGTACAAGGAAAGACATGGGAATCGAAGGAATTGTGGAGATTCCATACAACTCTTTTCCAAAATGTGACACATGAGGATGTATGCTTATTAAACAACTATATTTGAGAACATGCACCATTTTGAAGGCAAGACTATTTTGGATGTAGGCGCAGGATGTTTGATGCAGGCTCCTGCACCCGACCCGATAGCCCACCTGCTTACCTATGACTATGATCTATGTGCTTCCACTCTTTTCAACTACAGTTGCTCCAATTCTCGGTCGGATTGTGCCTGAAGGCCCGTCTCTACGGCTTAAACTAGGCTACTCGACCACGTGTGGTGGCTACTAAACCTGCACTGACACGGGTCTAGCTAGCTCTGATAGCACTCCTCCATCCACAAACTATGTTGACAATTTCCCTTCTATCGGTCATTTGTGTGTCTTTTCCCACACGATTTCTCAACAGTTTATTGGTATCAACTAGTCTAACCCGTGTTGCTTCCTTTTTAGTGAGTTGCCACCATATGCTTCTTGTGGTTTTGTTTTTTTCGAGTGCAGGCTTGCTTGCAGGCCACAGTTCTTCCACCAACGACTGTTGGCCATACCTTCCCACCTCTCCTGGAAAAATACACTCAAAAATACGTGCTTCTTTGAGGTGATACAACTAGTAGATCCTTTTCTACCAACCGAAATGTTGGTCACCCCTTCTTCGCGTAGTTTTCTTTTCCTATTGGCAGAAGGGTTTGAACCTTATTTCAATCACTCTGGTTTTTCCATGACTGACACAACCTTGTCACTTATGGATCATTTATTCAACCCCTGTACAACATAAAAAATGATCTATATGACCCTTTTTCAATCCTTAAAAAAAATTAACAATTTCTTTAGGTCACTATACAATCGATTTACTTTGGTCCTAAAAAAATTGCTTTTGCACGATCACAATCAAACAATTTTTCAACAAGTTTCGAAGGAACGAGTTGGGAATGTAATATATGTTTATATATATATATATAAATTTATAAACAAGTTAATAACACATTATCTTGCAATAAAAAAGGGAATAAGACCCATAGATGACAAAAGTAGGTTCCTATCAGTCAGTGCAAAGCTTAACAATGCCCGACACAGGGCAGGGTTGTTCGAGCATATAAAATAGGATAGGTTATAAAGCTAATAGGTTGTGTAACAATAATATTTTAAGGCCTTATGTTTACTTAAATTATATCAGACCTTCTAGTTTGGTACTGTCAAAAATATATTTGAGCAAAAACTTAAAACTATGAAGGCTGCTAGTTAGTTAAATTTTTCTACATATGCCTCACATCATCAACCATGGAATCCACTATAAAACAAAAAATTTCCTAAAAAATAAGGAAAGCCTCCAATGATGAATGAGCCAAATCATCATATCCTGAAATGGGTAGAGCCCAACATGCATAGTGCAGTAAAATATGTGTATATAAATGTGTGTTAGTAGCATCCTAAATAAAACCTACCCAAGAATAAGCAACCTCTTTGATTAGGGAAAAGTATAAATTTAAAGATAAAAGGGTTAAGGGATCCCTTGCATACACCTAAGATGGTGTGCATGAAAGAAGGGTTTGAAACTATAAAACGAAGATGATCTAAAAACCCTAGTCCTGCAACCCTTGGGGCAATGTCATTGGCCATTAGTCTAACAGATCTACTAATTAACCCAAAAAAATTCCACCGCTAAGAAATTCCCTTGATCAAAATAGTAAAAAGTGAGCCTTGCTTGGAAGCTCTAATAGGAAGAAACCTTAGAAAAGATGATTTGAACCAATTGTGGATCAACATTGCAGTGTGCCATTGAAGATGGTTAAAACCAGAGGAAGAACTCTAGAAAACCTTCGAAGAAATGAGATAATCCAAAGAGTCAAGTTCACACCTGCTCTGATACCATTTTGAGATTACAAGAGATAAACAAGGATTGAATGTAAACAACCAAAAAACCATAAATCAGAAAAAAGCATAAACACAAAGAGGAGAGAAGATGAACCCATGAACATGAGAAACATGAGATGTAGGTGCCCATAAGCTAAAGAATCACATAAGACAACACTTAGCTCATGACAAAAGAATTTGTGATGAAAATAACGATGAAAAAGATAGTACTAAGTACATCACCAAAGCCCAAGAAGATTCTGTAATGTTAATAGTGACTCACATCTTGAAAAATTGAGGATAGATGTAGAGATGGCTAGTGGGGTGCTAGCTCCAAGGAAGTTGACTACGTTGTCCTTAGCCTAAAATAGTATATATTGAAAAAATACAATAAAATGTTGTGGTTGCACATGTGTAGACTTATAGCCTTGATTACATGTAAGGTTGACACGAGGCCACAAGTGAATATTACAACATCATTTCAATATTTTATAGGTATTACAAGTCTCGTGGAATTCACAGAGAAAGAAATGTTACAAAGGAAGGATAGATGTAGAGGTGGCGAGGATAATGCTAAGAGGTAAAATATATCAAATAATTTTTAAGTTGAAGCAATTAGTACACCAGTGTATTTTGTTGATAGAATTACAATGAAAATTGCAAGGAATGTTACACCTAAAGAAGCATGAAGTGATGAGAAACCATGGGAGAGTGATCCCAAAGTGTTTATTTGCAATGTCTATGTACTTGTTTCTCAAAAAAGTGCATAAGCATGAGGATAGAGGTTAGAAGTATTTTTTTATAGGGTATAATGGAGAGTCTATGGGATATCAGATTTTTTATTTGGAAAAAGATACACTCAACATAGATGTTATATTTGAGGACGACTATATCCAAGGTAATTTAAATGAAATTGAAGTGCCATGGCCTATTGAAGGCAAAGGTAAAAAGGTAGCAGAAGAAAACATTCCAAGTCAGGAACAAAGGAGCAATCAAGAATCTAGTGATAATGAAGTCAATGATGTCAAAGCTAGTACTAAGGACATCACCAAAGCCCAAGAAGATTCTGGAATGTTAATAGTGAGGACATCGTCAAATCCGAGGAATATTTTGGAATGCTAGCAGTGAGAAAATCATCAATGCCTAAGAATATTTTGAAACAACATTTGTGAACATTAGATGGCTCAAAGCTATAGACCTGAAAGCAGTAAAGGAAGCAAGAAATCAAGAAGATTGCAACAGTATGCTTTACAGAGTTATATATGGCTTTGATCACAAATTCACCACAATTCTGGTAGAATGTGATTCAATTCACATCGAAAGAAGAATGGGACAAAGTAACAGAGGTGGAATGTGATTCCATACAGAGAAATGAAACACTATAATTTGAGGATTTTCCTAAAGGAAAAAATGCAAATGGTTAAATGGGTCTTCAGGGAAAAGTGAAAAGCAGATGTCTCAATTGACAAGCACAAAGGAAGACAATGATAATAGCATTTATGTTTCCTCCTATTGAGGTGATATTCAAGTCACCAGTCCTCCAAGATCATAAAAGACTGCCTATTCTTTTTCTTGTCATTTGTCCTACTATGGAACTTGCAAGTCAAGATGTTTCAATGTACTCCTCTTCTCCTAATATGTAATGAATCAATGGGACATCACATCATCTAATGAATTAATGAATCCACTAGAAATTCTGCCACAAAATTTGTTTCCGTAAACTAAACATTTGTAATTGAATAGGAAAGTATGTATATGCATCATGAGAGGAAGTAAATAATGATAAAAACTTCAAACATGTTAAGAGGGAATGCCACTGAAGAATTTGTTTTTGGAAAAAAGTAATGCTGGATCACAATCATCCTTAATAAACAAAAAAGTACAGGTCTATGCACTGTTTTGATAGGATTTGAAACTAAAGACATCAATCACAACAATTTTGGAACAGTAGATTTCCAACTCTACATGTTTACCATCTCGCCTATAGATATTAAGAGCGTTAATAGCATCATGGTATTGCAATTCAAAGAACTACAAGTAAACAGTTGCAGTAATCAATAGCTACAGATCAGGGATGATTAATATGCTAATTGAACATACTAAAGAATAACATTCTCTACCTTGTAAACAAAGTTGATGGTGACATCATTAATTGCAGTATAAATTTTAATGCTCTCCCTTGAAACCTGCAACATTGTACAAAAGAAAAATAAGTATCCCCATCATAAAGTACAACATCAAATTTAGCAAGTGAAACCTCTCTCTAATCCATCTCCTGACAGAAACTGTATGTAGTAGAATAGTCATGGCCTTTTAGATTGATTTTTTTAAGGGCATAATTGGTACAAAAATTGATTTCTTAAGGGCATTAGTGTATCTCAATCATTAGATGTATGGCTAAGATGAAATCATGATTTAAGTCAGTAATATTCTAGAACTTATACAACATTTCATTGTGGTCCACGGTCATTGGTATTGTTGCTATAGAATTCAGACTTGGTTTGGTAGCATAAACCTCTTTATGATTATGAAATTCATATTTTATTGCACTAGGAAAACCTGCCTGCTTCGAGTTCTGTTGATGAATGGTAAATAATTGCCCTAAATTACTCAAATTTTCACTTCATTGATTTTAAGTCAATGCAAGTGAATTTAAATGAGATGAAAATTTCTCCACACCAGTATCGATGGCCACCTTTTCATAGGCCTCTATAGACACATAAAGAATAGGATTAGATGACATATTTTGACTAACTTCAACATCAGAAATATAACAATCACTCGTTAGTGTATCACTACAACCCGAGGCAAGATCATAACTTAAAAATTGGCCCCTTATAACAAAAAATTCTTTGCTATGTTCACTTATGAGTGAAGGGTAGGGCTTGCTGTGAATGGGGCCATCTTTAGAAAAAGATCTTGAGAATGTATTTTTTCCATCGGAAACATGCTTCAACAAGCTGCTTGACTCAAACTGCACTTGGTCATCACATGCTGGATAGATTTGCTTATTTTGTGTTTGTAATGCATGAATTTGGATGCTCAATAATTTCGCCTTTAATTGAAGACTCAAGGTTCACAAAATGCACCCTTTTTGGCCCATCAAATTTCACTAGTTTTAAGGGCTCATACCTATCAAACACATCATGAGACTTATGTTTTTTTAGTTGATGTTTTGGAGCTGTTGCTACTTCAACATTTGAATGCACATAGTAAGGCTTAAATTCTTCATTGTATACACTATAGCTATTCATGTATAAATTGTATTGAGTCATTAATTTCTGGAAGCTTAACCCTGAATCAAATCCACCTGTAGGCTTGATATTTCAACAAAAGACAATAGGTCGAATCAAAGCACCAACTCCCTCTTGGTCAGTTGAAACTGCATAAGATACAAAGGATCTCGACCTTGCAATACATATTTGAAATTCTAAATCATAGTAATCAACAGAAAGGTTATATACCTTTAAGGCTTCTTCTTTAATGATGCTACTGTAGGGTTCTAGTGTAAGTCACAGGGGAGGGAGTTCAAGATTGAAAGACGATAAAAGTTGATGTGAAATGAAAAATGTCCTTGATGCCTGAAGATTTCCTTCATTCCAATGTGATAAAAGGATTTATTATAGATATTGCCTCTGCAAATAATGATTCCCCAGGTTGGCTCAATTGATTCAACCTGAGAGTAAACATATATATGTTGATTATGATAACGCTAAAGGTGACAAACTGGAGATTTACTGAGATCATAATAGGGATACAATTTTTCCTGCAGACATTAATTCACTGATTGCTTCTTGATTTGAAGGTATACAAGAAATAAATCTTCACATTGTTACCATTGACATATTAATATCACCTTTTGTTGTCAATTTTGTGACAAGGGCACTAATATCAAGGAGTAGAGGTAAGTGTAGATCATTAAAAAAATCCTTACATAATGAGGGTTATCATAGTTTTTTGTGGAGGCATTGTTACAATAGATATGCTTCACTTTCATCGACACTATAATGCAACGAGGTCATCCTCATAAATATAGAAACCACAAAAAATATTGTGGTCTTATGCTACTGTCTATTCATCAAATTATAGAGAATATTTGAGCTACCATAGGATGACGAGTCTTCTAGAAAAAGAATTCCCTATGAAAGCATAATGAGTAGCGATGACACCTGTGGATATCAAATGTACACCAAGGTTTCAAATGAAAAAAAGAAAGAAAGAAAGGGCAGGGCTACTTCATACTATATTGTTTATCATCGTATGTATGCAGGATATGAACTTGTAAAGATATAACTTGACTCAATATTTCAAACCCTCCAGCTGATTTCAACATCAGGAGTTTTTATCTAACTTTCTTCTTTTTCTATTCCTGTGCAATATCAGTCTTTTAGTTCACCCTTCAAATTGAAGTTATAATTTTTTATTTATTATACTATGTGATGAGACTTACTGGAGTCAATAGTTTTCAAGAATATATATATAGGAAAACTCTGAAAACCGTAACAATAATTTCTACATAATTTTATAATTGTTAAAGCTCTAAATGTGATTCACGTCCGCTATGAGATTCAGAAACAATGGCATGGTCTTCCATTTGCATCCCATACATCGGATAATTCAAAAGACATCATATCAGATAAACATATTACAGTTTTCCAAACTCCAGGGATGAGGGAACATGACATAAAATGAAGGTGGAAGAACATATAACAAAAGCACATATTATAAAATCCATTTCTCAGTCACAATACCTTGTTGATCATAAGAAAGCTTTGAATGCTATAATACTTCAGAATGATGCCAGATGATTGTGATGCCTTAGATGATACCACAAGGCCATCTTACATGTATTCCAGAGAATCACTGTCTTGTAGCGAAATGTCATACATAAATGAAATCGTATATAATTTTGTAGCATAAAATCAGTCATCACCAAATATACCTTATTAATGACGAATTGCAGATCAAATGAAAAATATAAGGCATTAATCCTTAAGGTTGAGATTCTAGTGGGGAAACCGATTTGAATATAAGAACTTTTTTGAATATGATCTTAACACTGGAATTTTTTTGCAGAACAAGGTAATCATGTTTGAATAACTTCCACAATGATAGTTGTTGAATTTTAACGACCGAATAATGAATATTTAAGCCTTGACGAGGATGAGATCATTAAAATATAGACTGAAGGTATGAGCATGAGATATAATATTTGAATTGACCATTCCAGAAATTTGTGTATAAGAGTGTGACCATACCTTATCAGTGACGAATTTATATAATGTGAAAGTTCTATCATTCAACTGAGATTTATGACTGCATAGATAATCAGGAGGCCATACGTGAAGGTAAGATCTTGTGACACTATCATGTGAAGAAAAGGCTCTGAGCCAAGCTATACAAACATAGACAAACGAAGATGCCATAGAGCGAAATATGCCTCAAAACAGTACCATACGAGCCTCAAATGATATGTCATCCGAATTTGTATGACTGATCAATCTAACTCTTGCTTAGGCTTGACTTCTCCTAGCTATTAATTTTAATTTAACATGTTATTTGCATAGGATAGTTACTTCAGAGATCCATATTAGCCCAATTTGGCCCAATTTTACATTAGAAATCACATAAGACATTATTTTCATGACAATAACTAAGAAAAGAACGTAGACATAAGATGCAAAAGACAAGCCAAGAGAAGAGTACATAAGGATATGACTCAAGTCAAGGAAAAACCCAAGATGGGAAAACCCTGGATAGATGTTCTTTATTATAAATATTAAATGTACAGAGAAGGAGAGAGAGAGTACAATCATATTCAAAATAGACTAGCCAATTCCATTTTCCAAATGCAAAGGAGATAGCTCAGTTAAATTTCCACTTCAGTATTCAGCCCTAACCAAAGATCAATGATAGTAAAGGTAGCTACAAAATTGATTCGAACCTGGATCAATGAATAAAACCTTTTTAGTTGAAAATAAAAATCCCAAGATAGTTTGAATTGAAGCAGAATTTCACTACTAGTTAGGGCTTATATCAACCCTAACTTATAACAGCAAACCCATGAGAGTATCTTCAAAACAATTCACTCCTTACTTTGTTCCTCCTTGCTGTAGGTGTGGTCCAAGCTAGATTAACATGCAGGCTTCAGATTAATATGATAAACTCTTGTAACCTTCATGTAGGGACTGTGACCTGTAAAGGAAATAAACAAATCCCAAAATAGCCCTTAAAAACAAATAACTTAAGCCCAGAATTCCTCTAATCAACCATCAAAAACATGCTTCAACAAGCTACTGGACTCCAACTGCACTTGTTGGTCATCACATGCTGGATAGAGTTTCTTATCTTGTGTTTATAATGCATGAATTTGGATGCTCAATACCTTCACCTTTAATTGAAGAGTCAAGGTTCACAAAATGCACCGTTTTGGCCCATCAGATATCTTTGGTTTTAAAGGCTCAGACCTATCAAGTGCATCATGAGACTCCTATTGTTTCAGTTGATGTTTTGGAGCTGTTGTTGCTTCAACATTTGAATGCACAGAGTAAGGCTTAACTTCTTCATTGTATACACTATAGCTAGTCATGTATAAATTATGCTGATTCATTAATTTCTGGAAGCTTACCCCTGAATCGAATCCACCTGTAGGTTTGATCTTTCAACAAAAGTCAATAGGTCGAATCAAAGCACCAACTCCCTCCTGGTCAGTTGAAACTACATAATATACGAAGTCTCGACCTTGCAATACAAATTTGAACTTCTGAATCACAATAATCAACATAAATGTTATATACCTTTAAGGCTTATTCTTTAATGATGCTACTATAGGGTTCTAGTGTAAGTCACTATGGAGGGAGTTCAAGATTGAAAGAGGATAAAAGTTGATGTGAAATGACAAATGTCCTTGATGCCTGAAGATTTACTTCATTCCAATGTGATAAAAGGATTTATTATAGATATTTCCTCTGCAAATAATGATTCCCCGGGTTGGCTCAATTGATTCAACCTAAGAGTAAACATATATGTGTTGATTATGATAATGCTGAAGATGACAAACTGGAGATTTATTGAGATCATAACAGGGATACAGTTTTTCCTGCAAACATTAATTCACTGATCTCTTCTTGATATGAAGGTATAAAAGAAATATATCTTCACACCGTTACCATTGACATATTAATATCACCTTATGCTGTCAATTTTTTCACAAGGGCACTAATATGAAGGAGTAGAGGTCAATGTAGATCATTAAAAAAACCCTTACAGAATGAGGGTTATCATAGTTTTTTTGTTAGAATTACACTAAGTGTTTGGCTGCCATGCATATTTAATAATCCTTATTAGGATCCTTCCACACACGCTTAGTGCAAGCTCTAAAAGTTTCTCATGAATTTATTGTGGGCTAATTCTGATTGGGTCAAGGGATTCCATAGAGTCAATTTGATTTCATGTTGTATGCCCAAGAATAAGGGAAAATGGGTATTATTACCATTAGGACTCAAGCTCATGCCCTCTTGGGCACAAAATTTGGAATTATCGAACCCTATAGACACTTTTAACCACACCTAATACAATCATTATAAAAGAGACCTTTGTGGCCAAAATCATAAGGCATGCATGGGAGGCCATTACACATAAGATGGTATGGAAGTGTGACTCCTTGATCAAGGATTTCATTTAATGATCATGATCTCTGGTGGCCACCAATAATTCTTGGATATTGCAACCCGCTCACTGAGATAGCCTAGTTCTCAGTCAAGAGATTATTCATAAAAGGGATCAAATATCCAAGGGATTATAACAATAAGATTAGATACTAGAATACTTGAGATGCTTTTAAAGCTCAAAAATATTGGAAAATTATTATATAATCCCTTCAACATATGTTAGGTTGTAATGTTCCATCTCTAGCAGCTGATGCAAAGTATATCAAACATGGGGAAGGTTCAACTAAGATTCCAAATATTTCAGCCAATAGACATTGAAAAGGGCTAGCATGACATCCAAAAAATGCATAGCCACAGAGCTCTAAAATTGGTCCTAGAAATGGTAGATAGATTAACAATTAGGAAGATTGACTAACCTGGAAATAAATCTTAGTTGTTTCAAAATATGCCAAAAGCTACTCAGTGAAACATTTTCAAGCAGGGATATTGTCTATCCTAACCTTTTTGAGAGGAACGATCAAAGTAATACTAGTTGAAATAAAAAGGTGTTGGAATTCTTTTCCAGATTAGTTGAATATAATGCCTACAAAATTGTTGTTACAGTTATACTAATAAGTTGCATTATAATGCACCTTATGTTGGAAAAATATGACATGCAGGATATGTGAGGGTCATTGACATCCTTCTAGTTTTATCAACACTGGGATATTAGGGAGAGATTATAAGGGTTTTCCCATTTGGTCAGTTGAATTGTTACCTCCTGCATGTTGAAAATTTTGCTGGCCAAGATGCAATTACATCAATGGAAGTATTCTAACTTAATAATTTTTCTTGACCCAAATGATGGAGCCATGTTGCCTTTTTGTTTCCTGCCATGACAATAAAAAAATTTCCAACTCGCCATACTTTTAGCTCGTGCCTTCTTGTTTATGCCAAAAATTGAAAATGCTTCAATATCAATCACTAAAGTTGATTTGGGGCAAAAGAAATTCAAATGGAGAAATTTTATGGTCCCTCCCAATATGGACATCATACTCGGTAGTGAAGAAATTATGTTTGAACTCCCAATGTTATGTTAGATGCATTAGGCATATGTTAAGGGTTAATTAGCCCTGGAACGAGATGACCTCACTATAATTAACTTAGAAGAAATATTATTATCATGCTTAGTAGTGAAAAAATTAAGTTGAACTCCCAATTACATAAGATGGTCTAGGCATACACTAAGGGCTACTTAGCCTTGGAATAGAATGACTGTTATAATTAATAGTCACCTTACCAAAGACACCTATGCCAATTAATTCTTTGTGCAAATCCATGCTCAATATTTCCATGTATGTGTTGGTTTCATGAAAATTATGAGCAACCATAGAAAGTTTCCTAAAATTTTCGCTCATAAAACAAGCACAAACTCAAACCTTATTGACTCAAATCTCAATATATTTCTTGGTAAACAAGGGATCAAAATAAAATGATAACTATTCTAGTTTTCTAATCAAACAGGCCCATATAGTTCGATTTAGTGAAATTTATAGATACATCAAAAATATCGCAATAAATTGCAATCATTCCAGCATCCTAATATTTATATGAGTTCTATAAATATCATGATAATTTCAAAATTGTATTTGAAATTATAACAACAATCTGGTTATCAGAAGTTGTTATTACTTTACACACACATATTGTATTTTTTCAAGCCTACCAATATTTGCTAATATTTCCGATATCACAAGCTTATGACCCATCCCCTGATTGATATCTTACCAATAAATATATTTGCAACATCAACTTAAACCATTGGTGTTGGTAGCTTTAGTGATAATCATGTCTTCTTACCTCACTAGATACCCTTGATAACTTAACAAATTAAAATGTTAGAATCTGAACTCAATGATGTTAGTATTTAGCTTCACTCTAATGTTCCTTTTTTTTATTCATTCATTGAATTCTTTGTAAGTATCAACACAATAAACTATTATTTCACATATTCATTCATCTTTATTATATTTATGGTGAAACTTTTAGATTCAAGGCATCCCGTGATTTCTGCTGAATTTTAGCTGAGAAAACTAAAACAACCTTGAAACTTATGACTATGCTTCAAACACGTTTCATGACAAATAAGTGACAACACAACAAAATTAAAATCAGATTATATTCTATATTTTTCTAGCACAATATTTAAGATGACAATTAAATTAGAACAACAGTGTAATACCCTGAAATGTCTACCATTAACTTATTAAAGACAAGATTATCTGCAAGATACCTCTTTATTTATCAAAAGATACAGGATAGACATAGACATTCCAAAATAGCATAAGATAATCGCCAAAAGGCAAGAATTACAACAACATTCAAGTTTCGAAGCAATCCAAAAGTTACCTGGGATCCTCTTATATTTGTTACCTGACCAACCCCGAGGAATTTGTGCAGACTCAACCTTATTTTTATTTGAAGGGGTTCTGAAATCCTTTGAAAGAAAAATATTCTCAAAACCTTGTTCAACATTATTATGATGATTATTAGCTGACTGTGTCCCATCTACATGACCTTTTTGAAATCCATTTTTAGAATGGTTGTGAGCATCTGCTGTTGAACTGTTTCCAACCTCTTCACTTAATGGAATAGCTTCCCTTAGCTACTCCAGATTAATATCATAGTCTTCATTTCTAATAGGCTTTATGGACCGTCCTTTCTGTGAACTAATTTTTGAGGGTATAATTCCAGACATAGCTTGTCCATCATCAAGATCCTAACTTTCTTCATAACTGCTTTCAGAGTCCATTGTGTCCTCTTCATCACTTATCCAACATTTCTTCAACAACTCTTTCCAACAGCCACAAAGAATCTTGTAAATCAGAAAAATCGCAACCTATTCCATCACAATAATATTTTGTTGTTTCCTCATCTATATATGAGGAATACATAATTTCATCCTGCCGTGAATTTTCAAATAACTCAGACAAGTTGGTGGAAGAAATTTCTGCACTTGTAGCTGTCAATATACTGACGATTTCATTATTAGATTGCCCATGTATTTCTGCACTGTCCTTTGTGTCCTGTTCCAGCATTCCACTATCGCCCTCATTTGAAATTGAAACATCATAAGTATAAATGTGCATACCTCCAATCACCAAAAATCCTTTATCTTTATGTTTATCAAAATTCTTCTCCTTTTTTTCTCTTGGGTTGCTTCTAATTTTTTTGTTGAATTGTTTGTTTCTTCATTTCATTATGAATTTCCTGAGCTCTGTAACTTGGTCCACCTTCATGTTCTATGCCAGGTCCATTCAGGTCATCTGTTGTTGCATTAATTACTGTCTTCTCTACACTGTATCCTAATCCCAACCTACTTCCTCCACTTAATTCGATATCTGTTCTTTTATTGTAAATACCAGATTCTAAGACAAGCCCTTTACAAGGATTTTTGTCAGGAAAGATTGCAACATGAGTTTCTATGGGCGGAAGGACAATGAATGGACAGTTACTTGTTGTAACTTGCACTTCATCTCTTGAATGTATAATCTCCTGAGACCAATAACATGAGATGCATTTTGTATTGGAGTTAATATCATCACCCAAATCGAAAGGAGAAGGAAAAATTGTGGCATCTTCAATAAGGTAAGTATAGGAAAAAAAAATTTTTAACTTCTATCTAACATCCATTTGGTTGGGAGTGCCTTTTAGCCCATGCCTTTGACCCCTTATAGGAGTAGAAACGTTGGGTTAATCTATATCAATAGACCGAAACATGCTCCTCCTACCACGTTTTGGTGTGCACGAAGGCAGATACTCAAATAAAGCTCCACCATCTACAAATAAGCTCTAACCAGAACCTCCTCCACGCCCACGTAAACGATTCCCATTTTTCCTCACCCGATTACCCACTCCCCTGCAGTTACCCCATGACGAAGCCCCATCTTCTTGCATTTCATTTTCTCTCTTTGTCGAGCCATTGCCACGCCTCCTTGTACCCCTTCTTGAGTTCCAAACTTTTACCCCTTTTATTGTAAATTTCAGATTATAAGACAAGCCCTTTACTAGGTTTTTTGTCAAGAAAGACCGCAACATGAGTTTCTATGGGCGGAAGGACAGTGAATGTAAAGTTACTTGTTGTAACTTTCACTTCAGCTGTTGAATGTATAATATCCTAAGACCAATCATAGGAGATGCATTTTGTATTGGAGTTGATATCATCACCAAAATCGAAAGGAGAAGGCACTATTTTCGCATCCTCAATAGGATGAGTATTGGCAACAACTTTGTTTAACTTCTGTCTAACATCCATTTGGTTGGGAGTGCCTCTTAGCCCATGCCTTCGACCCCTTATAGGAGTAGAAACATTGGGTTTATCTATATCAACAGACCGCAACATGCTCCTCTTACCATGTCCTGGTGTGTACGAAGGCAGCTACTCAAATAAAGCTCCACCCTCTACAAATAAGCTCTAAACAGAACCTCCTCCACGCCCACATAAATGATTCCCATTTTTCCTCACCCGATTACCCACTCCCCTGCAGTTACCCCACAACGAAGCCCCATCTTCTTGCATTCCATTTTATCTCTATTCTGAGCCACTGCCACACCTCCTTGTACCCCTTCTTGAGTTCCCACCTTTTACCCCTTTTATTATAAATACCAGATTCTAAGATAGGCCCTTTACTAGGGTTTTTGTCAAGAAATACCGAACATGATTTTTTGTGGACGAAAGAATAGTGAATGGGCAGTTACTTGTTGTAACTTGCACTTCAGCTATTGAATGTATAATCTCCTAAGACCAATCACAGGAGATGAATTTTGTATTGGAGTTTATATCATCGCCCAAATCGAAATTAGAAGGCACAGTTGTGGCATCCTCAATAGGATAAGTATAGGCAACAACTTTGTTTAACTTCTGTCTAACATTCATTTGGTTGGGAGTGCCTCTTAGCCCAAGCCTTTGACCCCTTCCGGGAGTAGAAACATTGGGTTTATCTATATCAATAGGCCGCAACGTGCTCCTCCTACCACGTCTTGGCGTGCATGAAGGTAGCTATTTAACTAAAGCTCCACCCTCTGTTAGCCCCTTATAAATTCCTTGACAGGCAAGCAAGGGGCTAGCTTGTTTTATAAGCCTGCAAGGAATGCATTTCCCTTGAAAACACATCATCCTTGCAGCCTTTTCATGTTCCCTGCCTTGTGACTATGTCCCTCTGTTGTTCTGAGTAAATAAGCTTTGTTGATAAAGAATTATTCTCCCAAAGGCTTTATTCTGCCCTTTATACCCTCGCAAAATGCTTCATTTTCACCCCTTTTTTCCTTTTTTTCAAATTCCTCTTTGTTCCCCCTAAATTTCCCCTTACTCTCCCAAAACTTCCCAAAATCCCCTTTAAACCTAGCACACTCCTTTTTTTTATGCCTAAATCCCCCTCTTTCCCCTACCGTTACCCTTGGATGGCTTTAAAATGCTTTAAAAACGAGCCAAAAACCATTTCTTCTGCATAGTCTGGGCCTAGCCCCTTTTCGGCCTAGCCCCCGCACCTTCCCCCCATAGAACCCTACACTATGACCGAGCGCTGGCCTGAAAGGCACTAATCTCCAATGTATATCGGGAGTGTTCCTGACCATGGATCTTTATAGATCAGACGTCGATCGTTAACTCCGCTGTGTCCGTGTTTCCCCCGTTCAAACCCCCCGACCATGCAATCGCCGTCCATTTACTCGCAGATCTGACGGTTCAGACTCTACCTGCTCCTGTGGTCCCCGCCGCACGCTATCCATTAAACAACCTGGTTTTCATCGCACCGCTAATGGGGGTCGGGCGATATTTTCCCATTGCCCAGTGATTCCACTCAGCTTGTGACGCATGGCTCCTGTACAATTCCAAAACCGCTTGTTCATCGCACGTTATCTTTCGATATAGGATGCACAGCGATATGCATATCAGCCGTCAGATTTTCCCTTGCCCATCCAATGGTAATCGCTCAACGAAGCTGCGCAGGGTTTAATCCATGGTCGTCGTACTCCTGGCCCACCGTTTGTCGTCCTCCGCCGCGTGTTTAACCATCGATCTCCTTTGAGATCTGACGGTCCAGATTTGTTTTCCTGCTGTTGACTTTTCTGTTGTCGCCCGGTCCCGCCACGTCACCTCCACGCGTGTCCACCATACATCCGCCCATCCCATTGCATATGTTTGGTTCAAGAGTCGATGTTTTTAAGGTTTTCATTTAAATTCTATCACAGGCCTCCAACCTTTTTCCATCTCTGTTCTCTACCATTCCACAGCAATTTTCTGCCATTTCTCCGCAGTTCCACTATCACCCACGTAGACATCCACATAATCCGACCCCATGCATTGTTTTCTTAACAGGTTTTGTGTTTTTGCAGGGTTTCAGAAAGGCAGAAAATCGCCATGGTTCAATATGTACTACTTTAATGGCATGTTGTGCAGGCAGAATTAAATCTGGAAGCTGGTACTACAGAGAAATGCCTGGAAAGGTAGCGGCGGCATGAATATTATCCAAGGACAGTTCAATATCCACGCAGAGAAACCTATCCAGCGCCATTAAAGACCAGATTTTGCATATCGAGACATTTATGGAGCAGTGGAGAAAAACCAGCTAATGATCAAGGATTTCATCGGTCAGTATTGAAGGTTTTGAGCCTTAATACAACGGTTTAGAAGCAAAGTACCAGATCAATGATCCCATGGATCATGCAGAAGGTACAACACACATAAATTCATGCATATCAGGGTTTCACATCAGCAGATTGTCCCAAAGGACGAAGTGCCCATATCAGTTTCATTATTTACCGTGTTCCTGAAGATTTCCGCCTTAACCACAGTCCAAAGCTACCAGGGCATTTGTTTCACAAGCATGGAAGTCCATTCAGTCATTTTGTTTATGCACCAGAGTACTACAAAGTACTGCAGTCAGAGTCATATCAGAGTAATCTGAAGTCTAAAGAAGATCATTCGTTCATCCAAAGAATGACAGGGATTGAATGCTCAGAATTTAAATAGAATGGGCTTTGGCCCTCTTTCCCTTCAGAAGTTTTAATACTGCATTTAGTTCTTCACCTACCTCCTCTGCTCCTCCGGAGCTATAAATTCATGAAGAAACTCATTGTAAAGGTTGTTGATCAGTTATCAGAGAACCGAAAGTAGTTTCTTTTAAGACACAATCTCTGTGTAAAGTGTAAGATAGGTTGAAGGAGATGTTTTCAGACTGAGTATTCAGCTATTGGAAATGTTGTACTTGACTGGTATTTCTATTTAATATGACAAGCACATTTCCTTGGATCCTGATGTAAAGAAGTGGTGATGCTTTCCTAACTATGTGTTTTAATTCATTTCTGTTGTGTAACCAGCTCCAAAAAGAGAAGAAAAGAGATATAAACGCCTTAGAAATGAGCCACTTTGAGGGGGAAACCTCCAATACATTACATAAATGAACAATTCTTGGATGATACAATTTACAAAACCTCCTTTCTATATATAGGAGTCCATGTGGCCATAATGTAATCCTAGTGGGCCACAATGTAATCCTAGCCGACCTAACAATAATAATTTAAGGGCACAATAATAACAAAATGGGGGTTACAAGGGTACAATAATAACAATAAGGGGGGCTACACTAACATGATAAGGGCTACACTATTAATATAGGGACTTAACATGCCCCTCTCCTTCAACAAGTGCTGTCCTCAATGCTTGATTATTTCTTGATGCTTCTGTATAAAATTCTCATCCTCCCATATGAAATATTCTACAGGAAAGTTCTTCCACTTGCTGAGATACTCTGAAATTGATCGTACTTGTTGAGTTCTTGTTTCTATGACTGCTTCATAACTTCTTTCGATATGATGTTGATCTTCCTGTTGTTTCATTAGATTTTGCACCAAAGTTGGGTTATCCTTTGAGAGTTTGAGAACTTGTTGTTGATGCTCGTTGTGATCTTCCACTAATTTATCATCCATATTAGCTATTATTTGATCCTTCAAACCATCCAACTTAGCCTCCATTTCTGCTTTTAAAACATCTATTTTATCTTCGGTTTCTCTTCATAAGATCGAAATTTGTTGCACTTGGTACCGTAATTTTGATATCTCATATTGCAATTCTTCCTCCTCATGCGTCATAGTATAGCTTTCTGAGGGCTTAATGGGTATGGAATTATTTTTTGGAGGAATAATAGAACCCATTACTGACAAAAATTCTCCAATATTCCCTTGGAATCAATTCAACTTGATTCTTCAAACAAGACTTATGCAATTCGGAAAAAAACAATACACACCTTTTTCTTGCTTTAAGGAGCTCGATATTGAAATTGAATTATCTCTGTAATTGAAAATCTTCGATATCTGAAATTCAGCCCTGTAGTAGCCCTCTGAAGCTTCTTTCAAATGCCACAGGTCTGACCTAATTTGGATTCTCAAAGACAAAGTTGTGTCCAATCTCCCACAATGACCTAATTCTGGACTAGTTCGGTCTTTGAACTTGTACGACTTGCCACGTGTCACGTTTTGTCCTTTGTCTGCGAAATTGATAGCAAGAAATTAAAGTATGTAATTTCGACCAATTTTTACGGCACTCAATCAGGTCCCCCGAGAGGGGGGTTTATTGAACTTTCGATCACTGCGAGATGAGATTCAGAACACAGAAAAACACCACCTTCTGATCATGTCTCCATGTTACCCAGACAAGCTCTGAAATTTCTTGTTCCTCAAGATTTTAAACCTTTCTAAAATTACAGCCAAAACCGTGAATAGTTATATAGCGGGAATTCACGATGACTGTTGGGCAGTAGAAACCCTAGAATCCAAAGCTCTGATACCAAATGTTGTGTAACTAGCTCCAAAAAGAGAAGAAAAGAGATATAAACGCCTTAGAAATGAGCCACTTCGAGGGGGAAACCTCCAATACATTCATAAATGAACAATTCTTGGATGATACAATTTACAAAACCTCCTTTCTATATATAGGAGTCCATGGGGCCATAATGTAATCCTAGTGGGCCACAATGTAATCCTAGCCGACCTAACAATAATAATTTAAGGGCACAATAATAAAAAAATGGGGTTTACAAGGGTACAATAATAACAATAAGGGGGGCTACACTAACATACTAAGGGGCTACACTATTAATATAGGGACTTAACAATTTCACTTTGTTTCTACTGGCTTGCATCAGAATATTGGCATAGGATTTACCCTTGTTAGGTACCCTATGTTTCTGCTCTCCTTGCCATTGATGTTTCTCTTCTGAATGTATTATCTAAGAAATGACTTCAGTTGGTTTAACCAGTGTAGTGGATGTTATTGCCTGCTCTCTGATGTATGAATTAAATGAATTCAGTTCTTAGATGTTTCTTGTTGAGGATTTAGTTGGAAGATTTGGGAACACTGGGGATTATAGTTAGCCCTGTCTTTAACTCTGTGCTCTGAAATCTTTGTTATCTCCTCCCCCCTTACTTTTCCATATCACACAATCATCTTTAAAGTTCCAATGTTTTAGATGACTAGCCCAATTGAAAGCTTGCCCATTGATTAGCAAGCAAATCCTTTCCTGACTCCATTGCCCAATGGTTCTGGATATTTCCCGAAATACTTCACCTCTGCCTTATCCCTCTTTGCTCATCCTTGTCTTACATCGAACACTTCCTTCCTGATAACCAGCAACCAAATCAAAACAAATCAAACGAACAATCCTTATGCCTATAACTAGCCTAACATCTTAAAAGACTGAGCTTCAAAGACACAAACCCTTTGCTCATATAGAGAGATCCCTATATGGACCTAGGAGAGCTAGATCATGAGGTCTGAAAGTGGTTTGATGTTGTCTCATCTTTTGGTCTTGCCAACCTGGCCAAAACATGGGAACCCCAACACTCTCTACAAGTAAGCTCTCACCAGAACCTCCTCTGCGCCCACGTAAACGATTCCCTTTTTTCCTCACCCGATTACCCACTCCCTTGCAGTTACCCCATGACGAAGCCCCATCTTCTTGCATTTCATTTTCTCTCTTTTCCAAGCCATTGCCACACATTATTGTACTTTTCCAAGAATAGTTTATAAATTTTTTTAGAAAGAAAACTAGAAAATGAAAATATGATTCTATGGTAAAAAATATACATTTCTCCTGAGAAGGAAAAGTATTTTCGAATGCAAGCACAACATTCAAAAGGTTCCTGAAAAAAATCCAACAATCTGCAATTACAGAAGGAAAATAAATAATAATTATTGGCATATGATCTTATTAAACATCCATGATGGAAGAAAAATCAAACCTTCAATGCCCATCTTTGACCTACGAAGTTCTACTTCAAAACATGCAGCAAATCTACAGACAGATGAGTCTTATACACTGCCAAAAAAGTACAAATTGTCATGCTATGTGCAACAACTATTTGATTCAATGAACATTGTTCTAGTGTTGAAATAAAGCTACCTCTTATGTCCCTCTTGATTTTGTATATGAAATCTGTAACCTCTGAACTTATTCGCCTCTAGGGATCTTAGTGGTTTTCACAACTGGACCCTAGTCTATGCATTGTGCCTTTACCAAGAGAAACAGAGGCCATAGATGCTCATACTCTTGCATTCTTAGCACCTTCCTGAAAATTTCCTCTCTTCGAAAACCTTAAACGACACCAAATTCTATTCAAGTTGAGCATGTGCAGGGCATGCTTCAAAATAAGTGGTGTATTTTCACTCAGAAGTGCCAAATACGCCTTAACCGATACCGTTTGACTTGTAATAAGACCTTTGGAAAAAGATAAACCAACATTCTCAAAATGAGAAAAATAATTGCAAATTCCAGGTATGGCTCCCACTGCAGAACATTCTTTGGAGACATTTCCCAGGTATGGCTCCACTGCCATGCCTCCTTGTACCCCTTCTTGAGTTTCAAACCCTTATCTCAAAATTTGATCAAACCCTAGTCTCAAAATAGGAAAACGATGACCATAGGAGTATCAAACTCCCTCCCAACAACCTGGGAAGGAAAAAAAGTAGGGGGAAATTGCAGGAAAATATATTTTAATAGGTCAATTTTAGATGTTAGAATTTCATTAAATTAGATTTTAATAGGTAGTAAATTTTTATGAGGCATTGATATGGGAACTTAGGTTGTTCCTTATGTTGTCCCCATTTTCTGTTAAGTTTGTGTTTGTTATTTTATTTATTTTTCATTTAAGTAAAAGGAGGTTGGTTGACATATAGATTATATGTAATGATGAACTTCTACGAGTGATAAAGTTGGCATAAGGTTATTAATAAAAATTATAGAATACATGCAAGTATGTTCATATAAGGAGGGAAATGAGACATGATATTTACACATAACTTAATTATCCACTAATTCTTGAAGAGGCAACAAATATCTTCAAATCTATGAATAATGTTAGCAATAAACTGAAGTAGTTGTAGGTAGTTCATTATTTTCAGGGAACTTCACGTAGAGCTCAAAAATACCCTATTAAAATCTAACCATAGTTTAGAATACCTCTACATGTGTTGTTAAAAGAGACATGGGATAAAATTTTAATAAGGGAAATAAGGGGTACAATAATATCGATGTGTAGCACATACTGAAGTCACCAAGTATATACCCAAACCATCAAGATGACACACTTCTCTGAGTAAAATTATGAAACATCATGGAACAACTCAACTTAGAACGTATAGCCAAACCATCAAGACTTACAATACAATGCTTAAGTGACCACAATCAAAAGTACACATTGGAGATATCATATAGACATGGATCATACATATCAAGTTGAGACCTAAAGATGCCTCATAATCAATTAAAAATGACTAACATAAATCGAGAGTGACACAATTAAAAATGACTAGCATAAATTAATAATTCATATATTTGTTGCACTAGTTAGTTGGTCATATTTTTATTCTTTGACTATAGTGTTCATTTTCATTAATCATTTTTAATTTAGTCACTTATTATCTAGTCATATATTTTAGTCCTGGACTAAATTAGTCATTTAAGTTAGTCGTTTTTAGTTTAGTCACTTATTATCTAGTAGTATATTTTGTCCCTAGACTAAATTAGTCATTTAAGTTAGTCATTTTTAGTTCGGTCACTTAAAATTGCTCAAGTTTAGTAGTAATTCACTTGAAATAATTGCGGTGACTAACTTTTTTAGTCACCTAGTCATTAATTTCGTCATTTTCTACTAGTGATTAAAACTGTGTGAAGGTTCTTGTCTAAGTATTAGAACTATTCTCATTAAAACTGTGTGAATGTTTCTGTATGAACTATAATTCTGAGGCACCTAAACCTCACCTAGTCATATGGATTTTATTTCTATATGACTACTTGTTACAATTGAGTAGGGAGATATGGTGCATAGAAATGTACAAGCATATAAATAACTACACTTTAGTGATTATGCAAAAAAAAAAAAAAAAAAAAAAAAAATCTTAAACATTGTGTCATGGTCTGTCACTAAGTTCATTAGCACATGCAACTTGAAGTAAACCTCTTGGGAATTTGGATGATAGTGAAAACATAACATTATAATGCATGGCCATACAAAAGCTTGGCAACAAATAAGGAATCTTATTTACAATTTATGGGTTAATATTTTTTTAATTGTTTGATATGCAAAAACGAGCATGTATTCAGACTCTGGGTACATATTTACCACTCCAGTTAATTTGCAATTGTGGTTTTATTTTTATTAAATTTTTTTCTCTGAAATCTATAGTTTAATGTGTATCAGGAACTTCACTCAATTGGAATTTTTAGAAAATTTTTATCAGAACCTTCAAGTAGAGTGTTAAAATACAACTGCATAAACCGAAGAAGCTAGGCTACTTTTGAGCAATATTCAGGTTCCAAATGAACTATCTTTGAGTAAAAATGGATCATTTTTTTGTCTTCAATGACACTTGTGTTGGAAGGTTCGTTATTGATGAGTGCTTTCATGATTTATTTGTGACTAAATAAATCAACAATAAAGTATTAGTGTTTCTAATAACATTAATATTTCATCAATTTCAGCCATTGACTCAACAATTCAAGTTTAGAAAATGAAAAGCATAAAATTCTACCAAAAATAGACCCATTTACAATGCAACTAAACTCTCTTTGTAAAAATGCACAACCTATGTTTTAGCTATTTCTTCCCAACTAAGTTTTTGCCTAATGACTCCATAAGCCCTTGAATACACAGGATGAAAGGAAAAATGAATTGTAAAGGTTCAAGAAAAATCACAAGTGAAGGAAACAATTTATTAAGACAAAGTAAACATGCCATTTTGTTCATGCCATTTTAGATGAGTAACCAAAAGAATCTATTACCCAAGAATTTCATTGTACAATATTGATCTTATCTTTCAAGAATTTCCAATAGACCATTCTTGAGAAGTTTGATGAGGGTCTCTTTGTGGTCATTCCTTTCAAATAAATTTATGTCAAGCATCCTTCAAAAAAGCATGAACACCTCTAAATTCTAGCATTGATAAATTGGGTTGTAAGTTTTTTGTTCCCTTTAAAATTAGGTTGCAGTAGGATAGCACATTTGGATTTAACTTTGATTCCTGTGCATGCTAGCTCCTAATAATACATCTCTTAGAATGGCGGATAATCGGTCCCTCACATTTCCATATAGGGAAGAAAGAAGACCACATATATAGAACATGCCAGTGAGGATAGTGGACTAATCCCCTCAATAATTGGCAGTTTCACTTGGTCAATCTCCTCAACTAACCTGTTGAGACACAAATTCAATCTCGTTCACCATTTGTCAATATTTAGTAAAATCACTATTGCAAACCTGCAATTTGGAAAAAATGGAGGCTTATGGAGGTGTGTGACAATCTCAACCAGAGAAATTTCCACTGGTTATTAAAAACCAAAGTAAAGGTTCCCAGAGAGTGTTATTACACAAAGACTCCTCTCATTTGAAAGTAATATTATGCATAGACATCGATAACTAGTCTGCATACAAATAAATCCTAAACTTAACATATAATTTGAAGCATATTACCGAAGATAGATGAAAAGGAGAGGGGTTTTTAACATAATACATCATAATACTTATAAACGCTTGCCAAAGAGGACCAAACTGTGTTATTGCAATCATAAGAGGATGAGGTTTTTCTACTGAGTAAACCCTAGAGCATTATAGCTAAAGATAGATGAAAAGAAGAGGGGTTTTCAAAATAATATCATATAATAGCTTTGAACAATTGTTGAAGAGGACCGATCCTTTCTATTGCAATCATAAGAGGTCGAGATTTTTAAGATGAGATAAATAAATAAAAAATGTTAGTTAAACAAATAAGGAGTAGTAATTAGTAATAACTTTACCTTATTGTTGAAATTGCAGTCCATTCTTGTTGATTCAGCTACGAGCCTAAGGAAGGCAACAAAGCAGACGAAACAAAAGACAATGGTTGGTGGTAACCAGAAGCCAAGAACAACATCCATGTGTATGAAATATAAACCCTACTGAAATAAGATTTTGGCAGACCGATTTTTCTTCAACAACAAACCACTTGACCCTAGAAATAAAATTTATATCAATTAGATTCAAACACACATGAGAAACGTTGTAAAATTTATAAACATAGTTAACAATAACAGTAAGGGGTTTTGATCGTAGAACCCTAATTAATAAGTAATGACATCAAATACAATCATTGATAAATCCTCAACATGTAGCTCAATATTTAACTTTCCGGACAGATGTATGGAAATTTGGAAACGAAGGAGGAGACATCGCCTATTTTATAAGGGTGGTACACAAGCTAAGAAATTTCATACGAGGTAGCTAAAGTGGGATAGATATGAGGCATAAAGGTGGTAGTGTACACATGTCACTTGCAGAAGAAAAAGGTTGACAGAATTATGAGGTAAACTGATTCAAGAGAGAGGCCTATCGACCTAATTAAATAATTAATTTAGAAACATTAAATGAGTTCAATATTGATTATGAAATAATATTTGAAATCAACATTGATACATAAAATTCAATCAATACAATGAAAAAATGTAACAAATTTTCTCAACATCTTTTTCCGATATTTGATTTTGTCTAGCATGTTGTCTTTGAACGTGTATTTGTCAACATGATATTAATGGCAAAGCTAATGTTGGTTGATTTCAAATCAAATTATGTTTCAAATATAAATATAAATATAAATGAGATATAGACCATTTATGTTAATCAATTGCTAATGTAATCTACAAACATCCATAACATAGCTTTGTTTGAAATTATACTAAATGGCATATTAGTTCAACAGAACATGATAGTATATACAGAGAGATAGAAAAAAATTTCTTAGTAACTCAACAGAACATGGAATGCACTAGAAGGTGAATAAATAAGTGTGTACAATAAAAGTATGTGTTGTCATGTAAATATAAATGACATTGAGTATCTAATCATATATGCATGACAAGGCACGACATCGACAACACCAATTGATGTCTATTGTGACTCCACGATATGAAAGTCGTTATTTCCATTCAACACGAATTTTCCGATGTGCATCTATTTCATGTAGTATTTTCTGTATCTTCTGTAGCAAGGCAATAGTTGGACACAAACGGTACATAAGCAATGTTTGTAGCAACATGAACCTCATTTGTATATCTTGTAAGGTAAGTTATTGCTGTTGAATTTCTTGGTAGCATTCATAAAGCATGTTTAAGTAGTGTGCATCCATATCCATTGGCCATGGAAAAATATAAATAGTAATGGTTAGTGGAAGCATTTGATGAAAGCGTAGTATTTATAGAGTAAAAAAAATACTTAAAGTAAACATGATTTAAAAAAAAAAAAGAGTAAAATAATATGAGGTTAAATGTAACAGTAAATAATTGTGTCTGGAATTTTTATAAGCCTTAAGTGATGTTTACAATTGGTAAATCTGAAAGGAAGAGTGTATTTTTGGTTAGAGTGTACTCTTCTACATAGATTTTGATACAACCAATGATTCTTCTTGTTTTCTATGTTGTAGATATTGATTCTCTTCCATCCGTAATATGCGCGAGAATGGAAATGATGGATTGATTCGAAGGTCCGACAACGGCCTCACTCTTGAAATGACGATGAATGTTAAACCTTGGCATTCTTTGGGGGCAATATCTATTGTTGCTTTCTCTAATGTCATTCCTTGTGACTTGTGTATTGTTAAATCCCATGCCATTAGAAGTGGTATTTTTCGGCGTGAACCTCTTGTGATAGGGGAAATGGGTACATATGTTGGGTGTGAAATGTCCCATGGTGTTCCTTTGTATTTCTTGAAGTCGACTACCACGAAGGATGGAAATTCTGGGGGCTTTGAGTCAAGTGCATAAAATATTGAAATGAATTTCCCAAGTGTGCCATTAACAAGGCCTACATGTACCCACAAGTTACCGGTGAGAATAAATTTTTGTTCATTGCATAAGAGTACCTTTGCATCTAGTTGTTATTCTTTAGATGTAGTAAAAGGTTGTTGCCTTTGTTTCTCTGCAGACGAAAGCGCTACTGGCATGTTCAATTTTTTTAGCATTGTTTTATTATGAAAGGCAACTGAGCTGTTTGTTGCATATAGGTGCATGCTGAAGTCTTGAAATGTTTTTTTCCCTTCATATGTAATAGAATAATTTTTCCTCGACATTAGGAGGTTCAAATCTTCAAGTGTAGGTGTCCCATTTCTAAGCTTTGTGAGAATCCTGCGGAAAGCAACCTGGGAAGGGTCAGCACCTTGTTGGCGAAAAATAGTTGTAAGTGTTACGAATGTATCAAAGCTACGCCAAAGTGTAGTGCCACTTGATGTGCCAACATATAGAGGAATTTCCTTCACAGGTGGTAGCTGACCTAAATCACTGATAAGGATAATGGAGCGATTTCCGAATGGTGTATTTCGATGAAGGGGGAATGCCTCTCGTAGGCGACCGTCAATGCGGCGAATCATTTTTGGCCCGATGAAGCTCATTTCATCAATGAGGATGTGCTCTACATGGAAAAGCTGCTCTTGCAAGTGTAGAAGCGACTGTCCTTCAAGAGGATGCATTGATTGGATAGGGATGTGAACGGAAGAGTGGATTGTAAGAGCATTTATATTGAAAGCTACAACGTTGGCGGGTGCAAGTAACAATAACAAGCTTCTTCTTGTTGGGGAGTCTTCCATAAATGCATGTTGGAAACAGTTAATCAAAGAAGATTTTCCTATCCCAGCTGTCCCTTGTATGATGATTCTGAGTGGGGTTTTTGGTGAAGGGTTTTTGAAGTGAGAAATAACAAGTGTAAAATATTTTTGTTGGGTGGAAGATAATGTGTGATTTTTGGGGAGGGTTGAAAAAGGACGATGTTGGTTTTTACTATTTGAGCAGTTGAATCCAATGAAATTTATGGTAGTTTATTGCAAGTGGAGAGGGATAGAAGTATGTGACCAATTATGATTAACATCAAAGTCACGATGCCCAATGATTTCAAGGATTTCAACTTCAATGTTGTATCCTGGGTGAAGATGAGAGAGGATTTCCCATTCATTCATTTGCATGGGGTCAAGGGGGAGGTCAGGAGGGGTAGACACAGGAGTATATTGATCTTCAGATTGTGGAGTTTGTGGGTTTTCAATTTCGCGAGAACATGCGATGTTGTATATGTCCCTTTCTTTTGTTCCCAATGTGAAATGATTTCCTCATTGGTGGATCTAATGTCATTGGGGTGGGTGCGGAAAGGGAAGTACAATATTAATTCAGTCCAACAAAAAGTGGCATAAAAAGGATCATCAAGGGAAGGGATTGTGGTGTATCATGGCAAGTCACAGAATATCATTGGAGGGAATATGTGTTTCCATTGGTTTTGTTTCAGACGAGTATAAAATGACCAAGAGAGTGCAACTTAAAGGAGGGCCAATGTTATGTACAACTTATTAATTATTATTAAATGTAATTATCTTAGGTTTATTTAAGAAAAAGGGCATGATCAAAGATCATGCCCCTTCACCAAGAGACACCATAAGGATGTATTTAAAGCCTTGGTCTCTCCAAATTGTAATCATCTCATATTATTATCAATAACATATATACATATTTATGTTTATTTGAGCTTTTATAATCCATTGGTATCATAGCGACGATCTTATCGCTTGGAAGAAACACCCTAAGCCACCTTAGCTGGCTGCCATCAATCACAAATAATTGCGTTAGCGTTAAATCCCCCACTGTCCACGCATTCGCTTCCACCTTCACAACTCCATTGTCCGTTCAAGCTCGCACATCTGTCATTTCCCCTGCCGCCAACCAGCCACCGTCTACCTTGCCGCACAACCTCCAGTTTACCCACCCGATTTCACCGCTGCAAACAAACCCACATCCAAATAACTTCAGTTGCTCCCACCATCGTTCTGCAACCCCTGCTACTGCTACCTCCATCGCTGGTCCCCACGACCACCCGTAAACTCACCACGACCATTGTCGCTGCGTCCACCTACCCGAAAATATTATTCTTTTAATTGTGCACGTCACCTTGGCAATATACAATTTTTCATTAGTAACTCACCATGACCATCCCTATATGTTGTCCCTATATGCCCTTGCTGTAACAATTTCCCTGTGCATATCTGTCACCTACCCATTGCCACAGTTTTCACTTTGCCCACACTGCGCGTTTACATTGTGAACTCCAGCTGCTACGTCCATCAAATCACTCCACCACCCCGCTAGCCTGTCCACTCCTCTAAAAAACTGCCACCACGTCAACCATTCCAGTATTTAAAGGATACGTAGGACGACTGCGTAAATACGACAACGTAAAATTGGACAACTTGAATACCAATCGGGCGGCAACTTAATCAGACAGCGACTGTGTAAGTATATATTCGTGGATACATTACCATTGGCTTTAAAAAAAAAAAAAAACTACTGGTTTGTAAAAAAAAGACAGTGACGTCTATTTTTTTTAGCGGACCAGTTTTGTTTTTTTTGTTTTTTTTTGTTTTTGTTTTTGTTTTTGTTTTTGTTTTTGTTTTTGTTTTTTTTTTTGTTTTTTTTTTTTTTTTTTTTTTTTTTTTTTTTTTTTTTTTTTTTTTTTTTTTTTTTTTTTTTTTTTTTTTTTTTTTTTTTTTTTTTTTTTTTAAGTTAATCGATAATTATATAATTATATATATATATATATATATATTATATAATTACAATTAATAATTATATATTATATATACATATATATAATTTATATAATAAAATAATAATAATAAGTATTATTATTATTTAAAATATATATATATATATATATATATATATATATATTATTTAAAAAAAAAATAGTATTAAATTAAGTAAAAGAGTAACCTGGATAAATATACTCCACCTAATACACGCTCAATGGCTGCATCAATGTCGATGGCTGATTTCAACAAAAAATTGATTGTTCTTGAGAGTAAGATCAATAATAATTCTGAGGACATCACCAAAAAATTAGTCGATCTTGAGGATAAGGTTATAGGACATTCCAACGACATCAAAAAGCTTCAAGACATGACAAATTGGATAGAAAGACAAATTGGGCAAAACCATAGTGTGTCCACAAACAATCATAATAAAGCAATGTTGATGCTAACCTTTATTTGCAATAAAATAAATCTAACACAAGAAAAAATATTCTAGAATATTGAACATGATGAACATAACAATTCAGTAGATTCGGGGAATTCAACAGATCATCATGAAAAAATTGAGTCTCCCAAAACATCATCCCCGCACCATCACGAAGATAGTAATGCAAATTTTCAAAAAAGCAGCTGTGGAATGCATTCGCTAATCCATACCCCTTTTTCGCTCCACTTTTAGCAGCATATCAATGAAGAGAAAAAATCGAGCTACCCAAGTTCGACGGTAACGAAAAAAACAACGTTGCATGGCTTAATAAAGCTGAAGAATCTTTCGAGATTTATGACATCGACAGTGATGACGAAAAAATTAAGCATGCTTCCATGAAAATGGAAGGAGAAGCATATAATTGTTATATGTGGTGGAAAAAGACGACACTTGCTATTAGTTGGAGAAAATTTAAGGATGTGTTCTTTAAAATATTCCAAGGTATAAAGGAAGAAGAGTTATTTTCAACATTCATCAAATTGTGTCAAAAAGGAGATGTGGATGAGTACACTCAAGAATGTGAGACCTTAGCGACACAAGTACCTGGATTGTCAGAATCTCGTCTAGTCCAATCTTTCATTTCGAGACTTAAAATCCATATAAAAGTAGAGCTTGAGCTTCACGACATTACGACGATAGAACTAGTAAGAAAAAAAGCAAAAGTTGTTGAAAATAAATTCGAAAAGTTATTTTGATAAAAAACGGAAAGAGTATATTCGAGACGAAGAATTCCTCAATTTGAAAATATTGATAACACAAAATATGTCCCAACCCATCTTCATGAAGGAGAAAAATCTAATGTGGAAATACAAAGGATGAGAGAGGGCAAGTGCAAATGTTGTGGTGAAAAATGGGACCCTAAGAATAGGTGTGCTAAAGGAAAAGAGACAAAGAATCTGTATAACTGTGAAGAAAATAATGACTCTAACAATGATGAATCAAATGTAGAAGGAATTGAAGACACCCCAAAGTTCTTTCCAGAACTAGATGAAGAAAGCATTCCACAGGTGTCATTATCCACTATGACAGGTATATCACAACCTCAAACACTAAAACTAAAAGGACATCTTAGGAAGAACAATGTAATGGTTCTCATCGACACCGAAAACACCCACAATTTTTTAGATTCAATCATGGCCAAAACACTCAACATCTTTACGTTTCCCATGCCTAATATGAAGGTAATGGTGGCTGATGGTAAGAAGATTGAGAAGGTAGGGAAATGCCATAAGGTCACATTGTAGATTCAAGACTTTAATCTAAAACCTCCATTCTACACCGTACCATTACGAGGAGTAGATGTGGTTTTAGGAATTCAATGGCTACAAACCTTAGGTACTTATTCTGCCAACCATCAAAAGCAGTTTATAAGCTTTAAGTGGGAAGGGCAGAAGCACAAGTTATATGGATTCCAAGCACCAGAAAATCAAATCGTGTCATCATCCCAGATGATGAAAATGATTCGAAAAGGAGCGCCAACCTATATAGTACAATGTCATCAATTAGAAATGTTATCTGCAAAAATGATCAATGAAGGGTCACCAGAAGTACAAGGGCTAATTCAGAAGCAGGAAAAAGTATTCCAAGACCTGCCCATGAAAATGCCTCCTAATAGGGAAATTGAACATACAATAGAAGTCAAAGCAGGATCAAACCCTGTCAACATCAAGCCATATCGCTATCAGCATCACCAAAAGACTGAAAATTGAGAAGATAATCCAAGATCTTTTAAAATGTGGGGTCATCTCAAAAAGAAAGAGCCCGCCTCTTGGGAAACCAAAGCATTTCATCAAAAACATCTATTGTTACGTATGCTTTGAGGACAAAGCATCTTTTGAGAGAGAGGCAATGTTATGTACAACTTATTTATTATTATTAAATGTAATTGTCTTAGGTTTATTTAAGAAAAAGGGCATGATCCCTTCACCAAGAGACACCATAAGACTGTATTTAAAGCCTTGGTCTCTCCCAATTGTAATCACCTCATATTATTATCAATAACATATATACATATTTCTTTTTATCTGAGCTTTTATACTCCAGCCAATGATTCCAATGAAGAAATTCTATTCATGTATGCAAGGATGAAGGGTGGTGCTGAGAGGGGATTTTCAGAAGCCTGAAAAAAATGTCTGAAAGCAGTTCTATTAACATTCAAAGAAACAAATGTTCGACTACAGAGTGAGAGTGGTAATTTTTGTAACATATGGCATATTTATTGTGCCTCAATGTCTCTATATACTATGGTTTCTGTATGGAGTTTCCGGACAACAGTAACAGTAGGTGCTTTTGGAGCAACGTTGTCCGAGAGTCGTGATAAAATTTGGCGGTAGCTTTCTGATTTTTTTTTTCTTTGGCTGCATATTTTGAAATGTAGCTTAACACGACATGGAGTGATAGAACTGGTTGGCAATCAAAATTTTCTCTCCAGATGGAAATTAAATCGACATTATGGATGCTCAACCTGTCATCGTTGCGAGAGGGGGCGTAGGTTTTTTCACCTTTGTTGTGTAGAAATTATAAAAATAATATGTATACCAATGGATTCAATCCAATCATGTAATATACTAAAACAAGATACTGAATCCTTCTACAATATTTGCGGAAAATAAACACGATCACATAATCACACCAAGTAAGAGAAAGAAGAAAATCAATCGCACAACACATATTTTTCCAGGGGAAAGCTTGCTGCTAAAAACCCCTCTATATTTATTGTATAATCAACCAAGGAATACTGAAACAATACAATGCACTCTTCTTACAAGATTATGTCGCACTCTACCAACTGTCTCACACTGATCCGGAAAAAATTGACCAACACTTAGCCAATTTCCTGCCTCTGCTTAGCCTTCCTTGCTTACGCAATTCTAAGAACAATTGATCCCTATTAATTAGGAAATTCAACCTTCCAAAAATGTGCAATACATCATGGGAAATCCTATGGTTGTATAATTGTGCGCTGATAATTTACTAATAATACAACTTATAGATAACATCCCTTTAACCTCTGTCTCAACTGGGTCTTCTTTAGAACTGACATGCATGCAAATATTAATAGTAAATCATCAGTCACTTGAAAGATCATTGCATGTGAATTAAATATGATTTAATTCACTTGACCTCTCACTAGTACAACAATCAGTTACAACTATTTATACTGACTTTAACTCACTTAATTGAGTTAACTGATTTATCATGCATTAAAATAATACACTAACTACAACTTAGACTCTAAAACAAATAGAATCACTCTACATGCCTCACCAACCACCCTCAACTCGAATTTCATGAGCTAATGAGTCTATCACGCTAAGTTAACTATTACAAGTGATTATGAGATAGGATTACAATTTATTGTCCAATTTAATTAAGGGAAAATTAAATTAGACACACATTTCTTGTGGACTTTTCAACACTCCCTCTTAACAAGAAAGGGATTATCACCTACCCCGATCCTGCCTCTGTGGTATTCAAATTTTCTCTTGGCGAGCACCTTCATCAGAATATATGCATCCTGATCCTCTGTGGGAATGTACTGAAGTAACATAATGCGTCTCTGAACACAATCTCTGAGATGGTGGTACCAGATGTCAATATGCTTGGACCTGTCATGGAATACTGGATTAACGAAGAGTTTTATGAAACTATGGTTATCACAACGTATCACCATCGGATCCATCTGATGACCAAAAAAACCAACAAGTATCTTCCTCTTCTAGATGGCCTCACATGCCGCCTGACTGGATGCCATGTACTTTGCCTCGGCTGAACTGAGTGCAACTGATCTCTGCTTCCTGCTGTACCAAGAAAATATTGTCAATCCTATGCTGAAGATCCCTCTTGATGTTCTCTTCCTTTATGATGGACTACCTGCCCAGTTTGTATCAGTGAAGCCTTGAATCTTCATTCCCTCTATCCGCCTATACCATAATCCATACTCTGTAGTGCCCTTGAGATATCTCAAGACATGCTTCCCCGCCTTCCAAAATAGCTTGTTCTACTTAACCATAGCTTGACTAAGCTGGTTAACTACGTAGCATATGTTTGGTCATGTGTCCACTAAGTACATGAGTGAACGCACAAGCTTCCTATTAACAATAGTTTCCACTACCTCACCTGAAGTAGCATCCTCCTTCCTCCAGTTTCCTGCAAGAGGAGTCTCCATGGGTTTACAACTCTCCATGTGGAACTTCCTCAGAATCTCTTTGGCATACTTTCCTTGAGAAACAAATAGCTCCCAATCCCGCTGCCATATCTCAAAACCAATGAAATAGTGAAGGAGTTCCATGTCCTTAATCTCAAACTCTCTTGCAAGATCTTCTTTGTAAGAAGTTATGAGCTGCTCATCACCTATCAGAATAATATCATCAACATTAGATACGATAATCAAAATCTTACCTTAAACCACAATCTGGTACAGGTTCGCATCCACTTCATTCTTTGTGATGCCCAACTCGGTGAAATAACTGTCAATCCTAGTGTACCAAGCACAAGGTGATTTCTTCAGCCCATATTGTGCTCTCTTGAGTCTGCACACATGCGACTCCCTGTCAAAGGTTTCAAAACCTTCTGGCTGCTCAATGTACACTTCTTCCTCAATAAATCCATTGAGAAATGCAGCCTTGACATCCATCTGATGTATCTTCAAACCCATCTACGCTGAGAGTGCAAGGATAGATATAATCAATGAGTATTGTGCAACTGGTGAAAAAGTCTCCTCATAGTCAATCCCCTCAACCTGTGAGAATCCCTGGGCCAAAAATATAGCCTTGTACTTCTCCACATTCCCATATGCTACCCGCTTCACCTTATAGATACATCTAGATCTAACCACTGACTTCCTGACTAGTCTTTGGACAACATCCCATGCACTATTCCTGATGATGAAGTCATACTCCTTAACAATGGTGTTAACCCAAGTTGGTTGCTGCACTGCTTCCTCAAAAGAGGATGGTTCTGTCACAATACACTTGCTCATAAGAGCCATGTATCCAGTATACCCGTCTGGTACTATCTCTGTCTGCGCTATGATGTAGGTGCTCCTACATGTTCTGCTGCATCAAGTCTCAATCTTTCAGCCTCTATGGTGTGCCTCCTATCATGTCTGGTGGATGGATCTACATGAGTGGTTTCTGCCACTCCATGATCCTCTCCATGATCCTCCTCATCTGGTTGCTCTACATCTTGAGGTTCATCCTTTGGAACCAATAGTTCCTCATCTGCATGAAAATCAAGCTCCCTCTCAAGGGACAGTCGCATGGCTTTCTCCTCACCAAATTTTACATCCCATATGACAAATGTCATCCTACTGTTCGGCAAATACACCCGATAGTTGTGGGGAGTATCAGTGTACCCCACAAATATCCCAATATATCTTCTTTTTGGAATCTTTGGTCACATGGAAATAAACAAATGAGCAAAAAAATTTAAAATATGAGACATTAGGTTTCTTACCATAAAAATCCTCCTCTGGTGTACTCATGCCAAGTATCCGATGAGTACTATGATTCTACACAAATATCGTTGTGTTGCATGCCTCTTCCCACAAATGCAACGATAGGCCCTGATCATGTAACATAGCTTGTGCCACACCAAAAAATTTTCTGTTATTTCTTTTTGCAACCACATTCTGTTGTGGATTATGTGGTGCAATCAACTCTCTCTAAATTCCTTCTTTGGCACAAAATTTCTTGAATTCATTAGAGATGTACTCACCACCATTTTAGCTCCTTAGAGCCTTCACCTGCTTCCCTGTATCTTTCTCAACCAATACTTTGAACTCACAAAATTTTGAGAACGTTTGATCTTTATTTTGCATGAAGTAGATCCAACACTTTCTAGGAAAATCATCAACAAAAATCACAAATACATGTGTTTTTCTGTAGATAATGGTCCACACACATATGAGTGAACTGTCTCAAGGATTTCCACTACTCAATTCTCCTTCTCGTGAAAATTGGCATTTTTATACTTCCCCATGGTACATCCATTGCATGTGTCTATCTGCGCAAGAGTACCCTTTGGAAGCCCCGTAGAAATCTGTTGCATGACCTTCAAATCACTGTGGTGTAGATGGCCCAATCTCCTGTGCCATAACTCACCCTCATCCCAGCTCACCACTTCGTCTGCTTTACTCATCAATATTGCACAACCACCTACATCAAGTTTGTAGAGGTTCTTCACATGAACCCCAATCTTCGTAGCCTGTCTTGTGGCTTTATGAAGAATGACTGGTTTCCCTTCACTGAAAACCACATTATATCCTCTATCCTCCAACATAGCAACTGAAACTAAATTATTTTTCAAGCCTGTTACATGCATGACATATTTTAATAAGAAAGGTTTACCTGACTGTCTTTGGAAAGTAATTGTACCAGTCTCGGTACCGATATACCTCCCGTCATCACCCATCTCAATGTGCATTTGAATATCCTTCTCCTCCAAGCTACTAAATAGTTCTTTGTCTCTCGTCATGTGGAAATATGCACCACTATCTAGGTACCACACTGATCCCATCGCACTAGACACCATGCATGCGATGAGTGAGAAGTCCAACTCAAACTGTGAAGCCAAAGCATGGTCCCGCTGCAGATCCTGAAGCCTTCTTGTTGTTGTTCTTCTTCTGTGGACAATTAGTGGCATAATGTCCATGCTCGTGAAAGTGAAAACATTTCACTCTGGACATGTCACACTTCTTTCCTTCTTTGTTAGTCTCAGATTTGGAATAAGATTTATTTCCCTTCCCCTTCTTTGCCTTACCATCCAAGGCACAAATTTCCTCATCATCTGTCTTGGATGACGATCCATCCATGTTATTCCACCTGAATTCTTCTTGTACCAAATCTGACCAAAGTCGCTCCTAATCTGGTAGCTTCTCCCTCCCATTGACAGAGTCCTAATAAATATGCCTACTCTTTGGAAGGCCTAGAAGTGCTAGGCTCACCAAGTCATCATCCGCTACAGTAACCCCGACACTTCCAAGCTCATCTCAACATTGGATGAACTTGGTCAAGTATTTCAGAATAGTGTTGCCTTTCTCCATTTTGATTTTGTTGAGCTCAATGTCCTTTAGTGCCAATTTTATGTGGTCACTGTTGTTCTGAAACATATCTGTCTGTTGGAAATGTTGTCATTGATGGCAAAGAAGGCAGCAAAATTAGAGACAGGCAATGGAGGCAGCCAAGAAGCAAACGAAGGAAGCAAAGGAGACAGGCAGAGGCAGAGGAAGCGAATATAGAGACTAAACCGTTATCAGAAGCAGAGGCAGAGGCAGATTTGTTATCACAACAGTTGAGACAGAGGCAGAGCGACAGAAGCAGCAGAGGCAGAGCCAGAGTCGTTATTCCGGGAATCATTATTCATGATGGATACACTGTTCTAACTTATGAATTGATGTCAAGTCGGGCTATGGACTACAATTCGAACCCTGTGTTTGTATGAACTTTGTAAGGGCGATAATAATACAATGGAGTTGATTAGAGCGCTTCTAAGCTTAATTTGCAGGTTGGTCCATGCTAACTAAGCCATCAAGAATTGGTTGGAATCGATTCCCGTTCTCATTGTTTAGCCTGCGGAGGAACGAAGCCGTGTATTGACTGGAGCGAGCGCGAAAGGGAGACATGCTGTTTGACGTGAAACTATGTGATGGAGTGTAATGAAAGAAATACAAGTGGACGAAACCTGACGTGTCAAAGGGGAGTGGAACCATGAAAGGATGGAACCTTGCGAGAGGAACAGTGACGCGGTTTGGAGTGAGCAGAAAAGGCTGGAAGCGGATTTCATCACACCACCTTTTGTCGGCAAGCGGTATTTGAGGAGGGGGGAGCGATTCCATAGAGGTGTTGACGCGTGGCAAGGTGGGACCCAACGAAACCGCCTTTCAAAGCGCGCTATCGCGCGTTAACATTCGTACCAGGAGGTGGAGCGATATCATCGAGTGTTGTCGATCTGGCGCAGAGCCATCGGACGGTGACCGTTTGACGGAGATGCACACAGAATAAGCAGGTACAGTGAGTGCGTTGATTGGACGATTGAACGTAGATGCGGGGCCCAGAACCAAGGTTTATTCAAAAGTTAATTATGCAAAAAGTGTGTGTATTAATATAAATTCTCAAGGTTTAACCATTGGTTGTAAAGCTTGGCACATACAAATAAATTGAATTCCCGTGATAGAAGGAGTATAAGCGCGAGGGGTTATAACCTTAGTCCTAAGGTTTGGAGGCAAATATATAAACCATGGAAAATATGTGGGTTAACCATATTGTGACGGTTTAATAATTGAACGGAGGTCGTGACTATATATTGATGTAGCATCATATGCGAGTAGGGTGGCGTCGTTTTAAATATATGATGAAATGAACGTGGTTTAATATATGTACATGCCGAGGGTTAGTTTACATGGTTTTAATAGCCAAAGTATTATGTCGCTTATATTTGTGGGCCCGGAGCCAAAGGTTTCAAGACCATGACCATATATATGTTGGGAGCTAAACAAAAGCCACAGTTTATTAATAATCGGGAATATGCATACATGACGACACTTATTCCAGGGGGGCCTCCTTCCCTTATCTGCTCGAGTCTGCTACCCCCGTGGAATTAAAAAGGAATGGAGCTCCGTTTGATGTGAGTTGATCTGACTATGATTTAAAGCATATATTCTTCAAGGAGGTAAACTTCAGAATAAAGTATTGAAATTGCCCATATTGACAGTTGGATTGAGTACAAATTTGTTGTATTCATTTTATATGCACATAGAAAGAGGAAGTATGAGGCCTGACAGAGGAAAACAAAGATTGAAGAGTTGAAGAGATGTACAACAAAGGGATTCAAAAGTGCAGTGAACAGGTGGAATATGCAGATGACAGTAAACAAAGAGTATGCAGAACAGGATCTTAACAGCAACAGGAAAAGACAAATCCAGCAAAGCCAAAATCAAGAAAAGGAGCTGAGTGAAATTGAAAAATGTAATTAACAATGTGAATGTAAATGTTGTAATTAATTTTTTTATTGTTTGTGATGCAAAGGTGAGTATCCTAAGGAAAAGACAAAATCCCACTGTAGCATGGAAATTTGTACATATTGTTGTAATTTTAAAAATGAGTTGGATAAAAGAATAAGAAGACAGAAGCCAAAGAGTCATGACTGTTCACTCCAAATTCTTTATGAAATACAAACAGTCATGTGAGGAACTCTATATATAATATCACATTGATATGCACATGTGAGTTTAGAGAGAGTAAATCTAGAGAAGGCAGAATATAGAAGTGTGAGGCACAGAAGATTAAGAGAAGAAGAACAGAAAGAGAAGCTACAGAACAGAGCTGATATCTGAGGTAAATCAGAAAATATTCAGTTTGATAAATTTGAGGAAGTTGGAGCTTCCCTATCAAGTTGCAGCTTGATAACTGTCAGTTGTAGCTGATTGAGGTTGGAGCCTCCTGTAGGTTGGTGCCTATAGAAAAACAGTGGTGAGAGGGAGTTGGAGCTTGCCTTTGCATCACAACAATAATAAGATGTGGTTTTCTCCCTTTATGGGTTTCCACTTATATCTGGTGTCTCTGTGCATGATGTTTATGTGTTGATCTGATTTATATCATCTGCTTAATACCTGCTCCTCTCATATTAACTCTGTTGTTATATTATATTAATACTTGCTGCTCACATTCTAAGATTACTCACATATTAAGTTGGATATGAAATGAAGGTGTAAATAAGGTTTAATATAAAGTTTAAAAGATCATGAATGTGTTAAACTGATTCACCCCCCCCCTCTCAGTTTAACTAAGGGTTCAACAATTGGTATCAGAGCAGGTTCCTTTGTACAAGTCTAACAACCGAAAGGAGATCCTAGGTTCCCAAGATGGCTAGTAAAGAAGGATGCTCAACCAATAAAGCCCCTTTCTTCACTGGTGAAAATTATGCTTTCTGGAAAATCAGAATGAGGACATACATAATGTCTCTAGGAATAGAAGTATGGGCTGCTGTGGAATTAGGATATGCCCCAAAGGCAACTGACACAAAGAAAGAAACAAAACAAGATTTTGTGGCTAACGCAAAAGCCATGAAAGCCATCCTGAATGGATTGTGTGAAGCAGAGTTTATTAAAGTAATGCACAAAGACACTGCCAAAGAAATATGGGATACTCTTGAAAACATACATGAGGGAGACAAGAAAGTAAAGACTGCCAAACTTCAAGTCTATAGAGCCCAGTTTGAAAACTTAAAAATGAATGATGATGAAGACATTTCCAGTTTCTTCCTAAAAGCTGCAGAAATTATTAAAAATATGAAAGCTCTTGGAGAAAAAATTCTAGAAAGTATAATTGTGCAAAAGATTCTAAGATCTCTTCCATCCAGGTTTAATCCAAAGGTGTCTGCAATAGAAGAAACAGCTGAATGGGAGACCTTGACCATGAACCAGCTACTTGGAAATCTAACAGCCTATGAAATGAGGCTCCCACAGAAGAAGCCAAGTACGAGGGAAGCAGCCTTTAAAACAGAAAAGAAGAAAGAAGAAGAGGGAGACATATGCTCTTGCTCGGATGAAGAAAAGGACAATTTTGTCAAGAAATTGGATAGAGGCTCAGGTAAATACAAAGGTAAACTCCCCTTCAAATGCTTTAACTATGGAAGAGTGGGACACTATGCTGCCAAGTGTCCTCACAAGAAAGTAAGGAATCAGGCTCAAGAGTCAGAGAAAAATAAATCAAAGAACTGGCAGAAAGGAAAGAAGTTCAGCAGAAAATCCTTCTATGCTCAACAAGACAGCAGTACATCTGAAGATTCAAATGAATCCTCAAGTGAAGAAGGAACCTTTGAATTCTTATTGATGGCCATAGAAGAACTTGAAGGTCTCCTGCTAGAAGATGAAGAAGAAGAAGGTGAAGTCGACCTTTAGGGGGAGCTAAGAAGTGCTCTAGAAGAGATTGATAGACTCAAACTGAAATGCAGAAAAAAAAGGACATTCTCCTCAAATATGTACGAGAAGAACAGAATTCAGAAGTCCTTAAGCAGCTAAAAATAGAGCTTGAAGAAGCCGAGAAGATAGAGGACATGTTACTTAAGCAAATCAAAGAAAAAACTCAAGAACAAGAAAAGTTGGAAGAAGAAGTAGTATGTCTCAGAAAGAAATTAGAAAATTCTCAAAGTAAAGTGGTTATAAACTCTTCCCAAACAACAAGCTCTAGTAAGTTGAATGAAATTTTGGTTTCTCAAAGATCCCCTATGATAAATAATAGAATAGGCTATGAAGGAGAATCAAGTAAAGGAAAAGAAAAGGTTGACAGAGAGATTATTTTAAGCAAAGAAGAATGATCAAGTAGCTCAAACAATTCCTACAAAAGAAGAAATCTGCAATAAGGAAGACAGAGATCAGAAGAAACCACTAGTAGCAAAGAATGTAGTAAATACTAAGACCCCTGAATATGTAAAATTTGGAAACCATCAAAGGAGATTCTTCCCTCCAATGAAGAATGCCACCTGTTATGTCTGCCACAAGCTGGGATACATTGCTGCATATTGTCATGCAAGGAGGAGTAATTCAAACTAGCAAAAGATGCAAACATTGAAGAGACTGCCTCAAGCAAAAAAATGGAAGAGACAACCTTACATCAGGTATGCAAATAGCTTCTATGGTTACTTATTTTATTGTAAGGAATTTGGTCATAAAATCATTGAGTGTAGAAAGTATGGACAAATATTGATGTTTAACACCTCAAGAAGGTTTATGAATCAAAGAAATTATGTTCATACTCATAATTATACAAAAATTATGATCAAATGTTGTGTATGCAATCAAGTTGGACATATACCTTCCAAATGTCCTCTAAGAAGATGGAGGTCATCACCTCACAAAAGATACAAAATAAAAAGGTGCCTCCAGTGGATAAAGAAGGTGAATAAGTGTGACCTGGCTCTAACTGCTCAAGATCTGAAAAGTCAATGGTATTTGGACAGTGGCTGCTCTAAACACATGACAGGAGACAAAAGTAAGTTTATAAATCTTGATGAAAAGAAATCTGGCAATGTTACTTTTGGCAATGATAAGTCAGGAAAGATCAAAGGAAAGGGCTCAGTCAGCATAGAAAATGGAAGAGGAAAGGCCCAAGATGTACTATTTGTAGATGGGCTAAAAGCAAATTTATTGAGTGTCAGTCAGATGTGTGACAAAGGTTGCGAAGTTCTATTTAGAGCACAAGACTGTGAGGTCAGATTAAGCACCACAGGTAAGACTCTACTCAAAGGTGTTCGAATAGAGAGCAATGTTTACATTGTGAAAGAGGAAGATGAAGCATGCCATCTTAGCAAACTTGAGGAGTCATGGTTATGGCATAGGATATTGGGACATCTCAGCTTCGATCATATCATCAGACTGAGCAAAAAGAAAGCAGTCAGAGACATGCCAGAAATAAAGAGGCCTTCTAATACCATATGCAAATCTTGTCAATTGGGTAAACAGACCCGCACATCCTTTAAGGCCAAAGAGGAGTTGTCAACAAGAAGACCACTCCAGCTTGTGCACATGGATCTGTGTGGACCTGCAAGAACTAAAACCCCAAGTGGAGAATCCTACTTCATGCTGATAATAGATGATTTCTCCAGAATGACATGGGTTGCTTTTCTCAAGAATAAATCGGAAGCTCTGGACAAATTCAAAATATTTAAAGCATTAGCAGAAAATCAGACAGGATGCAAGCTGAAATGCATCAGATTAGACAAAGGAGGTGAATTCACAGATTATGACTTTGCTGACCTATGCAATGAATATGGCATAAAACAACAATTTACTATTGCAGGGACACCTCAACAGAATGGAGTAGCAGAAAGAAAAAATAGATCTGTTCAAAAAATTGCCAGAGCCATGATGCAAGAGAATAATATTGCTCAAACCTTCTGGGCGGAAGCAGTGCACATAGCAGTACATATCCTTAATAAATCTCACTTAAGGCCAAGTAGTGAAAAAACTCCCTACGAACTGTGGCATGGAAAGCCAGCTTCAATCAAACATTTCAAAATCTTTGGTAGCAAGTGTTACATAAAGAATAATGATGAAAATCTTGGAAAATTTGATGCAAGAGTAGATGAAGGAATATTTCTAGGATATGCATCCAAAAGTAAAGGGTACAGGTGCTACAACAAGACTCTTCAGAAAATAGTAGAAAGCATTGATGTGAGATTTGATGAAGAACTTCCAAACAATACAAGAGATACTGACTGCTGCAGTCCATCAGATGACCATGAAGAAGAAGACCAGAATGATGATGAAACAAGCAATACTACAGAAGATGAAGGGCTGAGCTCGAAAGCCCCCTCAAGATACACTCAGAATAATCATCCCGAAGATCAAATCATAGGAGATAAGAAAGCAGGGGTCCAGACAAGAAGGTAGCTAACAGAACAAACTGAAGAGGTATACATAGCTATGTTGTCACAAATAGAGCCAAATAAATTTGAAGAAGCCAGCAAGGACAAGTCTTGGGTAAAAGCAATGAATGAGGAATTGGACCAAATTGAAAAGAACAATACCTAGGAACTAGTTCCTAGACCAATTGAGAAAAATATCATTGGTTCAAAATGGGTATTCAAAAACAAAATGAATGAGCAAGGACAAGTAATCAGGAATAAAGCCAGGCTAGTCTGCAAAGGATACTCACAAATTGAAGGACTTGATTATGATGAAAATTTTTCCCCTGTAGCCAGAATGGAGGCTATCAGAATGTTCCTGGCATTTGCATACTACCAAGACTTCAAGGTATATCAAATGGATGTAAAATCTGCTTTTCTTAATGGAGATCTAGAAGAAGAAGTCTACATGGAACAGCCAGAAGGTTTCTCATTGACAGACAAAGAAGACTATGTATGCAAACTGAAGAAGGCTCTTTATGGAATGAAACAGGCTCCTCGTGCTTGGTACTCAAGACTGGATAAATATTTGCAAAAACAAGGCTTTAAGAGAGGTGGTGTAGACAACAATATATACATTAAAGCCCATGAAAATGAACTCCTGATTGTTGTAGTATATGTTGATGACATTATGTTTGGAAGCAACAGAGAAGAACTAGCAAAAGGGTTTGCTGATGAAATGAAAACAGAGTTTGAAATGTCTATGATTGGAGAGCTCAGTTTCTACTTGGGACTGCAAATTCAGCAAAAGAACACAGGTACATTCATTTCAAAAGAAAAATACTTAAAATAAATGTTGAAAAAGTTCAAAATGGAGGACTGTAAACCTGTGTCAACTTCCATGATCACGAGATGCAAGCTGTGTGTTGATGATGGATCTGCTGATATAGATCAAAAACTCTACAGATCCATGATAGGAAGTCTGTTGTATCTGACTGCATCAAGACCAGACATCATGCTAGCAGTAGGACTAGTGGCTAGATATCAAGCAACACCTAAACAAAACCATCTTCTGGCAATAAAAAGAATATTAAGATATCTACAAGGAACAACACAATATGGACTTTGGTATCCTAAAGGCAAAAGCTTCACTTTAACAGCATACACAGATGCAAATTGGGCCAGCTGTGTGGATGACAGGAAAAGCACAAGTGGAGGTGCTTTCTATCTAGGAGAAAGTATGGTGGCATGGTTAAGCAAGAAACAAACATCTATCTCTCTGTCTACAGCAGAAGCATAATATATAGCAGTAGCAGCATGTTGTACACAAGTCATGTGGATGAAGCAGACTCTTAAAGACATGAAGGTAAGCATTAATGAACCCATCTCAATTAAATGTGATAATACAAGTGCTATAAGTATATCTAAAAATCCTTTGCTTCACTCAAAATCTAAGCATATCCCAATCGAGTATCATTTTCTCCGAGAACAAGTGGCTCAGAAGATAGTGAAGCTGGAGTATGTGCCAACAAAATAACAAACAACTGATATATTTACCAAACCGCTTGCTAGAGAACCATTTGAATATTTGAGAGATAGACTAGGGGTAGTATCTGTAGATGCTACTCTTTGATATGAAAAGAAAGCACAGTTTCAGGGGGAGAACAGAAAAGAAAATATCATTCTCAGGGGGAGATCAACCAACAAGGAAAGCATGAAAACAAGTCCTCAAGATCAAAGGGATTATGGCAATAATACACCGCATCAAAGAATAAAAGCTTCACTAAGAATTCGAACCCCTTGCCATTGATGTCAAAGGGGGAGGAAGAGTAAGCAACAGGAGGAAGAGCATGCAAACAGAGAAAGTGTATTTCCATCAATGCCAAAGGGGGAGACTGTTGGAAATCTTGTCATTGATGGCAAAGAAGGCAACAAAAACAGAGACAGGCAATGGAGGCAGCCAAGAAGCAAACGAAGGAAGCAAAGGAGATAGGAAGAGGTAGAGGAAGCGAATATAGAGCCAAAACCATTATCAAAAGCAGAGGCAGAGCCAGAGCCATTATCACAGCAGTTGAGACAGAGGCAGAGCGACAGAAGTAGCAGAGGCAGAGGCAGAGTCGTTATTCCAGGAATCATTATTCGTGATGGATACACTGTTCTAACTTATGAATTGATGTCAAGTCGGGCTATGGACTACAATTCGAACCATGTTTTTATATGAACTTTGTAAGGGCGATAATAATACAATGGAGTTGATTGGAGCGCTTCTAAGCTTAATTTGCAGGTTGGTCTGTGCTAACTAAGCTGTCGAGAATTGGTTGGAATCGATTCCCGTTCTCATTGTTTATCCTGCGGAGGAACGAAGCCGTGTATTGACTGGAGCGAGCGCGAAAGGGAGACACGTTGTTTGACGTGAAACTATGTGACGGAGTGTAATGAAAGAAATAAAAGTGGACGGAACCTGACGTTTCAAAGGGGAGTCGAACCATGAAAGGATGGAACCTTGCGAGAGGAACAGTGACGCGGTTTGGAGTGAGAAGAAAAGGCTGGAAACAGATTTCATCGCACCACCTTTCGTCGGAAAGCGGTATTTGAGGAGGGGGGAGCGATTCCATAGAGGTGTTGACGCGTGGCAAGGCGGGACCCAACGAAACCGCCTTTCAAAGCATGCCATCGCGCGTTAACATTCGTACCAGGAGGTGGAGCGATATCGTCGAGTGCGTCGATCTGGCGCAGAGCCATCGGACGGTGACCGTTTGACAGAGATGCACGCAGAATAAGCAGGTACAGTGAGTGCGTTGATTGGGCGATTGAACATAGATGCGGGGCCCAGAGCCAAGGTTTATTCAAAAGTTAATTATGCAAAAAGCATGCGTATCAATATAAATTCTCAAGGTTTAACCATTGGTTGTAAAGCTTGGCACATACAAATAAATTGAATTCCCGTGATAGAAGGAGTATAAGCGCGAGGGGTTATAACCTTAGTCCTAAGGTTTGGAGGCAAATATATAAACCATGGAAAATATGTGGGTTAACCATATTGTGACGGTTTAATAATTGAACAGAGGTCGTGACTATATATTGATGTAGCATCATATGCGAGTAGGGTGGCGTCGTTTTAAATATATGATGAAATGAACGTGGTTTAATATATGTACATGCCGAGGGTCAGTTTACATGGTTTTAATAGCCAAAATATTATGTTGCTTATATTTGTGGGCCCGGAGCCAAAGGTTTTAAGACCGTGACCATATATATGTTGGGCGCTAAACAAAAGCCACAGTTTATTAATAATCGGGAATATGCATACATGACGACACTTATTCCAGGGGGGTATCCTTCCCTTATCTGCTCGAGTCTGCTACCCCCGCGGAATTAAAAAGGAATGGAGCTCCGTTTGATGCGAGTTGATCCGAATATGATTTAAAGCTTATATTCTTCAAGGAGGTAAACTTCAGAATAAAGTATTGAAATTGCCCAGATCGACAGTTGGATTGAGTACAAATTTGCTGTATTCATTTTATATGCACACAGAAAGAGGAAGTATGAGGCCTGACAGAGGAAAACAAAGATTGCAGAGTTGAAGAGATGTACAACAAAGGGATTCAAAAGTGCAGTGAAAAGGTGGAATATGCAGATGACAGTAAACAAAGAGTATGCAGAACATGATCTTAACAGCAGCAGGAAAAGACAAATCTAGTAAAGCCAAAATCCAAAAAAGGAGCTGAGTGAAATTGAAAAATGTAATTAAAAATGTGAATGTAAATGTTGTAATTAATTTTTTTATTGTTTGTGATGTAAAGGCAAGTATCCTAAGGAAAAGACAAAATCCCACTGTAGCATGGAAATTTGTACATATTGTTGTAATTTTAAAAATGAGTTGGATAAAAGAATAAGAAGACAGAAGCCAAAGAGTCATGATTATTCACTCCAAATTATTTATGAAATACAAACAGTCATGTGAGGAACTCTATATATAATATCACATTGATATGCACATGTGATTTTAGAGAGAGTAAATCTAGAGAAGGCAGAATATAGAAGTGTGAGGCAGAGAAGATTAAGAGAAGAAGAACAGAAAGAGAAGCTACAGAACAGAGCTGATATCTGAGGTAAATCAACAAATATTTAGTTTGATAAATTTGAGGAAGTTGGAGCTTCCCTATCAAGTTGCAGCTTGATAACTATCAGTTGTAGCTGACTCAGGTTGGAGCCTCCTGTAGGTTGGTGCCTGCAGAAAATTGAAGGGAGTTGGTGATTCCTTGCAAGTTGTAGCTTGCAGAATTGAGGTTGGAGCCTCCTGTAGGTTGGTGCCTGCAGAAAAACAGTGATGAGAGGGAGTTGGAGCTTGCCTTTGCATCACAACAATAATAAGATGTGTTTTTCTCCCTTTATGGGTTTCCACTTATATCTGGTGTCTCTATACATGATGTTTATGTGTTGATCTGATTTATATCATCTGCTTAATACCCGCTACTCTCATATTAAGTCTGTTGTTATATTATATTAATACTTGCTGCTCACATTCTAAGATTACTCACATATTTAGTTGGATATGAAATGAAGGTGTAAATAAGGTTTAATAGAAAGTTTAAAATATCATGAATGTGTTAAACTGATTCACCCCCCCCCCCTCTCAGTTTAACTAAGGGTTCAACACTGTCAAGGCCTTCCACATATGGAATCGCCTTGTGATGGATACTTGAGACAATGTGATCTCGAACTCCCTCTAATAAGATCCTCCTCACCTTTGCAACCTTATTTTTCCAAGCATCAAGTAGAGCGGCATCTGCTGCTGTGGGCCTTGGAATATCAGTGTCGATAAATTCTTTCAACCCATTGTCCTCCAGAACTGCCTCCATTCTGTCTTTCCATGCAATATAATGAGAACTTCCCTTGAGTGCATATTCCAATATTAATCCATTTAAATTCATCTTGACCCGCCTGTCACACCAAATAATATTTTTGCAAATTCGAATGTTGTTCAACACAAACTCAATTTCTTCTCCACTATAGTGATTTCTGGCACTTTGATACCATGTAGAAATTATAAAAACAATATGTATACCAATGGATTCAATCTGATCATGTAATATACTAAAAAAAGATACTGAATCCTTCTACAATATTTGCGGAAAATAAACATGATCACAAAATCACACCAAGTAAGAGAAAGAAGCAAATCAATCGCACAACAGATATTTTTCCGGGGGAAATCTTGTTGCTAAAAACCCCTCTATAATTATTATATAATCAACCAAGGAATCATGAAACAATACAGTTCACTCTTCTCAAAAGAGTCTGTCGCACTCTACCAACTGTCTCACACTGATCCGGAAAAAATCGACCAACACTTAGCCAATTTCCTACCTCTGCTTAGCCTACCTTACTTGTGCAATTCTAAGAACAATTAATCCCTATTAATTAGGAAATTCAACCTTCGAAAACTATGCAATACATCATGGGCAATCCTATGGTTGTATAATTGTGTGCTGACAATTTACTAATAGTACAACTGATATATAATGTCCCTTTAACCCCTGTCTCAACTAGGTCTTCATCAGAACTGACATGCATGCAACTATTAATAGTAAATCATCAGTCACTTGACAAATCATTGCATGTGAATTAAATATGATTTAATTCACTTGACCTCTCACTAGTACAACAATTAGTTACAACTAGTTAAACTGATTTTAACTCACTTAATTGAGTTAAATTATTTCTCATGCATTAAACTAATACACTAATTGCAACTTGGATTCTAAAAAAAATAGAATCACTCTACATGCCTCACCAAACACCCTCAACTTGAATTTCATGAGCTAACTGAGTCTATCACACTCAATTAACTATTACAAGTGATTATGAGATAAGATTACAATTTATTGTCCAATTTAATTAAGGGAAAATTAAATTAGACACACATTTATTGTTGAATTTTCAACATGTTGTCTACGAACAATGAAGATGTGGGGTTTAACTCCCATGGTACTCCATAGTGACAGCTGAGAACATTGTTTTTTTTGCGAAGGCAAGAAGATTCATTACACTATGTATGACGTTGGACACCTTTGGAAAGATCTTCATAGTCTTCAGTATGGGTTGACGTGAAGATTCATGTTGTGTAAAGAATACATGGGTTGTGCTCTGTTGATTGGTGAAGTGTAGAATCGCGATGTTGGAGGTGTCGTAGGTTCCAAGAAGACACATAATGGTCAGAATATTTCTATGCATTGAGAACTTCTATTTCATTGTTCCAGAGGAGGGCGTCCATATTTGGTGCATCTTGCAACCAAAGAAAGCCATGTATGTGTGAAAATCCTCTATGCTGCCATTTGTACCTGAATGTAATATTGAAAGTCAATATTGGTTCAGATGTGGTTATAATGTAAAATTAGGTGTAGAGAGTAATGGTAATAAAAAATACCCGCACCAATAATCAACTACATGGAGGCCTTTTGTAGGACTTATTCAAGGAAAATTGTAAATCTACAATGCATATTGCTGGGAGCCAAACTTGCACATCTTTTCCCTCCATTTTATCTTATTTCCTTTCTCCATTTGTACCATTAACATTCAATTCATGTTCTAAAGTGCACAGGTAAACCCCTTGTCATGTATTTTTGGAATATTTAGTCAATGAAGCATAGTCATGGGGATTGTTACCTAATCGGTTTACTAATTTAGCTATTTTTGCAGATTCGAAGGTCGGATGACGATATTCGTAATTCCAAGAAGATTTATCGAGATGGAATCACTATCTTCGGAAACACTACAATGGTAGAACAAATTCAGATCCTTTCCTCTGCAATCTTTCACATCTATTTTTGACTATCATAAAGACTGTGTAATTGTAGGAAATAGATTCCATGATTTCAGGAACTAGCATTACATAGTAATTTGTATAAGAAAGGGCACAAATCTGTGAATCGGGGGTTGGCTACTAAGGGAATGTAGATTTGTAACAAAACTTTTCATTCAAGTTAATGAAAATCATATTTTTGTCTTTTTCGTGAGTCCATGATTATACCACAGTCCTAATCATGGAGTTAGGCCTGCTCTCCGGACCAGGTGCTCTTTAACTTTTGTGTGTGCTTAGTTTATTTTACTCAGATCGCGTGTTTCTTTAATTCATGTGACAATTGATGTAATTGGTGTAATTCTTAATTGCTATGAATTTATTCGCAATTTTACAATTGATTGTTGTTTTTCTTTCATTGTTGTTACAATGGTTTGTTGTTTTACATAGCTTATCGAATCCATGATTAATAAAAAATTGTGTAATTTTCATCTACATATACTTTTCACGTTAGCCTTGCAATAATCAAAGCATCCCAGATTGATAATTAATGTGGTAAAGGGTTGAGTAAAATCCTTAACACTTGGACACCAAAATTTTGGCGTTGTTTCCGGGGAGGCTATCAAAGGTGAAAGAACACAATTCATATTGGTCTAAGGATCAATCTCCTGTCTTGGGGAGGGAATTTTCACCCTACTCTAGGTCCTGAGCGTTAATTGTTTTGGTTCTTTTCTTTTGTTGATTTCTTAGGGGCCAATCTCTCGTCCTTGGGAGGGAATTTTTCTCGCACTGATCCAGGTCTTGAGCTTAAGATTTATTGATTGTTTCTTTTATTTTTTATTTTTTTTTAAACACCCAATATCTTGTCCCGAGGAGGGAAATTTCGCCTTGCTCCAGGTCCTGAGCTACAAGGATTTCTTGAATATTTTTATTCTCACCAATTGTATGAACAAAGATATGAATAAAAGGGGTAGAGTAGGACCCCCAAAGAGAGGAAGAAATGATTTAGGAATGATTACCTATATCCAAGAACTCATCGCAAAATATAAATTTGAAGCATCTTTGCGAGCCGCTGTGAGGGTAAGAACTCAAACGAAATCCGAAGGGCAGTCTGTTGTGCAACTAGTACTACCCGCGGTAGCAGAATAACCCCTTTCGACGAAAAAAGAAGAAGTAGCAAGCAGGGTACCGGAAGAAGAAGTGCTCTTGTTGATGGAAGAAGGAGAGGAAGTAGCAAGTAGGGGATTAGAGGAATTGAGAATTCCCAATGTAGGAGAAGAATATTCGAAGGAATTCGCATCACCACGCAATCAGGGAAGCACTGCTAAATAACTTTGACCTTATGTTGAAGAACGACTCCAGTCGTCTGTTGCAGAACCAGTTGAGGTCCCGAGTGAATATTGGAAAATATTCATGGCACCTGCAACTTCCTCAACTGATTTCCCAATTGGGGATATTAGAGGTGATGCACTGATGAAGCCCATTCCTTTGATGAAATTGCCTAATTTCCATGGGATTTCCTCTAAAGATCTAGATATATTCCTTTTTGAATTCGACATTATCTGTCGAGGGTACAATTATATATTTGATGATCATAAATTGAATATATTCCCTGCCACCTTAAAAGGGACAGCCCTGCCATGGTTCATGTGTTAACGAGGAAAAAATATCTCCTCATGGGATGACATGAAAAATATTTTCCTGGACAAGTATGAGGATTACTGCAAATCTCGTGATATCAAGGAAGAAATCTTTAATGCATGCAGAAGGAAGATGAGAATATGGAATATTGTATGGAGCTTTTCAAATACACTTTGAAGAGCTCAAGTCATAGTAACCTGTGTTGGACATTGGGTTCAATGCTCCCCGTTTGTTTCGCGACATGGACTAACCGCCTCTCATGGATCCTAACTCTGGCGATTGTAGCAGAGACTAATGCCTGCGGGTTTTGGTCCAAAGGAAATCATGATTCCAAAAAGTGGTATCAGAGTGACAGGTCTCGAGTTCGAAACTCACCCGGCTCGTATTGGGGGGGATATTGTTGGACATTGGGTTCAATGCTCTTCGTTTGTTTCATGAAATGGACTAACTACCTCTCGTGGATCCTAACTCTGGCGATTGTAGCAGAGACTAATGCCTACGGGTTTTGGTCTAATGACAATCGTGATTCCAATAACCTAGACAAGGACATATTTAAAATCATCCTTCTCCGGGCACTAAGGGAAGAATATCTTGAGCTCTTAAATAATATTTTGATACTATCTATGAGTTTTACATTCAGTGTTCACAAGGAGCTGTAAGGAACAAACATGGAATTTGGTTGCTGAAGACATCTAATGGGGGAGTTACGAAGGCATAAATTGGAAATATGTTGGACAATTTGAGGACAAATATCTTGAGCACATTGTTTGCTCAAATGGAAACTTTGCAAGCAAAGAATAAGCAATTGGAATTGGAGAAGACCATGGAAATATTCTGCCCAAAATGCGGGAAGAAACATTCATTGAAGGAATGTCCATTAAACACAGTAGAAGCTTGTGAAATCTGCGAACAGATTCATTCAACCAGCTCATGCCCTTCTCTTCCAAGATTGAAGGCAGTCTTTCAGGGAGCGAACAAAGAGGTGGATCAACTGTATTTTATGGGACCCAAGAAGCCATGACAGTCACAACCACCAAATATGAATCAAGGTATGCCTCATGACCTTTCTCAGTATTTTAGTAATTTAAATGTTGGTCCTCAGGTAGTACCTTTTTCCCTTGCATGGACCCAGTATTGTCAATACCCGCCTTGGAAGTCATGGTTCCCTCAAACTAGTTCAAACCCTTCATGGTCCCAGAATTGGCATGCAACTTCTCCTCTGGGATAATTTACCCAACCTATGCCACAACAATAGCTGCAAGTGCCTTCTAATATTCCTTCCATTAATCCACCCCTTCATTCTCAAATTCCTATCCAACCTAATATGAATCATAATAATAAAGGAGTTCAAAAAGCTGACACTCTCAACCTTCCTTCGTATAGCATCTCTACCGCAGAATGTAATGAGATAAATCTATGATCTGGGCGAGTAGTGAATTGTTAGACTTCACCTATTATTATTGAACAATTTGACGAAGAAGTCATGGAATGAGAACCTTGGATAGTCGGGGATAAACCAAACCAAGACTCTGAAAATAAACCACCTCCTCAATCGACTGTTATTCAGGGATTTCAAGCTAATCCGCCTTATCCTGAAAGGCTAACCCTGAGTAAATATAACCCTTATACAGATTTTGAATTTTTATGGGAAATGAAAAAATTGTTTGTCAAAATCCCCCTACTTCAAGCTATGAGGGATGTACTAATTTATGCAAAAACACTCAAATAATATTGCTCCAAAAAGCCTAGAAAGAAATAAAGGGACCTACTCACCATTCATGTTATGGGGAAGCTGTCTGACATTGTGCTGGGAAATTCTACACCTGTTAAATATGGGGATCTAGGGAACCCAATGCTGACAGTACAAATCAATGGGATTGATATCCCAAATGTACTGGTAGATTTGGACGCCGCAATAAATGTTATCACCTCTGAAACTATGCATACATTGGGCCTTCGAAATATTAAACCAACCCCTAACGTCTTAGAATTGGTAGACAGATCTACAATTAGGCCATTAGGGAAGTTGGAAGACATCACTATTTCAGTCGACTCATGGCACTATCCCGTTGATCTCTTGGTATTACAAACACAGTCCCCAGTTGGTGGTCACCCTTTGCTTTTAGGAAGGCCTTGGCTTTCAAATGCAGATGCCTATATTGGGTGTCGGTCAGGAAATATGGTCATATCTAATGGGAAGGTCACAAAGAATCTCGTTCTTTATCCTCCTGCATAACCAAGCCCATCAGGGAAACCATCATCTAGACAAAAACCCCCACCAATATAATGATAAGAACTTGAAAATGAAGAACTGAGACCAATCCTTACCATTGGGCAGACCCTTTATTTTAAAATAGAAATGAAGGATGAGGCCATTAACACTTTCATCAACGATCCCCATTCTATTTCTGACTCAACTCGCCAAATGATGGAATCTGTCATGAGCTTTAAAATGTCGGAAACCATTGAACCAGAAGATGAAATTGAAAATATACCTGCAACTTCGTCTCATGATAGTATACCCATTGAAACCGAACCAGGGAAAATGTTGAACATTAACCTGAATCTTTCAACATCCCAGACCAAACAGCTCCTAAAAGTATTTCGATACCATAAGGAAGCCTTCGCCTGGGACTATACAGATATGAAGGGGATCCCTGCTGATTTATGCACTCATCATATAAATATTAAAGAATATTTCCGATCTGTGAGACAACCCCAGAGAAGAATGAACCCCTCCTTAAAGAACATTGTAAAAGACGAGATTAAGAAGTTACTAGATGTAGGATTTATTTACCCCAGCTTGGACAGTCAATGGGTGTTCCTGCTGGTTATTGTTCCTAAAAATAATGGTAAGTGGTGAATCTATGTGGACTATATGGAATTAAATAAAGAAACTCAAAAAGATCATTTCCATTTTCCATTAATTGACCAAGTCTTGGATACTTTGGCTGGGAAGAAGTTATTCTCCTTCCTGAACGGGTTTAGTGGGTATAATCAGATCCAGATAGCCCCTGAGGATTAAATAAAACCACCTTTACATACCCTTGGGGAACTTTCACATACCGAGTCCTTCCATTTGGTCTTTGTAATGCGTCTACAACATTTCAGAGGGAAATATTGGGAATTATTTATGATCTAGTTGATGACAATGTCCAAATCTATATCGATGACTTTAATCCATATGGGGAATCATTTGAAGAAGGATTGGAAAATTTATAAAAATTACTCAAAAGATGCGAACAGATCCATGTTTCTCTAAAAAGAGTTAAACGTCACATGATGAGGGAAGAGGGAATAGTTCTGGGACACTTGCTCTTGGCTGCTGGAATTTGAGTTGATCCTGCCAAGGTAGAGGTAATATTACATTTTCCTGTACCTAAGGCACCCACATAGGCACATAGTTTTATTGGTTGCGCTAGCTATTATAGATGTTTTATATAATTTTTTTCTAAAGTAGCATCTCCACTATTTCAGTTGTTAAATAAAGATGCATAATTTTTGTGGACAAATGACTGTGAAGTGGCTTTTGAAAATATCAAAGAACTTGTTTATGGAGCTCTGATCTTGCGAGGTCCAGATTGGGCACTCCCATTCCACATCCATACCGATGCCTCTCAGACAACAGTTGGGGCAGTTTTAGGACAATAGGAAGATAAGAAGCCATATGCAGTTTATTGTGTCAACAAGAATTTGACTCCTGCTGAATTAAACTACACGGTAACTGAAAAATCATTCCTAGTTGTTATTTCTACCATCAATAAATTTTGGCATTAAATTACTGGATATCATACTTTTGTGCATACTGATCACACAACAATCAGGTACTTGATGAATAAAAATATCACCACATGTCGCATTACAAGGTGGTTATTTTTGATTCAATAATTTGACATTACCATAGTAGACAAACTAGGGAAGGATAATGTAGTTGTTTATTTTTTGCGTAGATTGGATACTAGTGATGAAGGCACACCCATAGACGATATTTTTCCGAATGAACTTAATTTTTCAATTTCTACTAATACTCCTTTGTATGCAAATATTGCTAACTATCTTGCTACAGGGAAGGTGCCTCATCATTTGTCATACAGGGAACAACGAAACATTATTCATCATAGTTTCCATTATTCTAGGATAACAAGATATATTTTTCATACAAGGATCGATCAGCAAATTCGACGCTATTTAGGAGAGGATGACATCTATGATGTCCTAAAGGGTGATCATGATCGCCCTTGTGGAGGGAATTTTGCGGATAAGTGGCCAAGGTATAAGGTGTTACAGATGGGATATTACTGGCCCTCCATCTTCCATGATGCAAGATACTATGTTCGAAGGTGTGATAGTTTCCAACGGATGGGTTAGCCTAGTCAATCAAATGAAATACCATTACAACCCCCAGTAGTCCTTGAGCCTTTTGAAAAATGGGCTATTGATTTTTTTGGCCCTTTTAACCCATCTTCACATCTGAAAGTTCATATTTTGGTCTACACGGATTATTTAACAAAGTGGGTGGAAGCCAAGGCTGTTTTGAAAGCAACAGAACAAGTCGTTTTAGACTTCCTATTTGAAGAGATTTTTTCTCGATATGGTGCTTCGAGAGAGATTGTTTCAGATGGAGGAGCGCAATTAACATCACATATGATAGAAAGGATTATGAAGAAGTATGGAATAAAAAATAGGGTGACATCTTTGTATCATCCCCAGGAAAATGGTCGAATGGAAAGCACGAACAGGGTATTAGAAAAAATTCTCACAAAGAATGTGGCAAGAAATTGTCGGGATTGGGCTGAAATTTTTCCTGAAGTTCTCTGGGGATACATAACAACATGGTGGTATGAAACACGTTTTTCACCATTTGAGTTGGTTTATGGTAAATCCCCATTGTTTCCAATAGAATTTGAGATTAGCATGCTTAGAAAAACTCTTGAAGTAGGACTAGATCTGTCAGGAGCCCAAAAACATCGACTAGAACAAATAAATGAGTTGGATGAAATCCGTTCAATGGTTGTTCAGAAAACTGCTGCAATTCAACAACAGAGAACAAAATTCCATGATAAATTTATCAAGAATAAGGTGTTTCATAGAGGGGATTGGGCATTACTCTATGATTCCCGCTTTAACGATTTTAAAAGAAATATTTTCTCTCGTTGGATGGGACCTTATGAATTTGCTGAGGTTTTTTATAATGGAACTGTCAGACTTGTCACAATTGACGATACACATGCTTCTTTCATAGTAAATGGACATCATCTTAGATTGTATCACCGCCCAGATTCTAAGGATGCCTTCATCAAACATCTCTCTAATAAATATGGTTTGAAGGTTGTTAGTGCTGAGAATTCCTCCTCTACATCCTTGAACAAAAAAAAAAAATCTATATATATAGTGATATAAATAAAATATTGTTACTACTCAATTTTTTTTATTTTTTTTTTACAGGAACTACTATTGGTGTGCAATTTTGTGGAGATTGAAAATTTTCTATGTACCCAGTGATATTACTCCTCCGATGTTGTTACTCCGGAAAATTTTTGAAGTGTCTGGTGTTGTTACTCATCCGGTGATGTTACTCCGTAAATTTTTCTAAGTAACTCGTGTTGTTACTCCGTAAAATTTTCTAAATACCTGGTGCTGTTACTCCTCCGATGCTGTTAGTCCAGAAAAATTTCTAAGTGTCTGGTGCTGTTACTCCTTCGGTGATGTTACTCTGTAAAATTTTCTAAGTACCCGATGTTGTTATACCGGAAAATTTTATGAGTGTCTGGTGCTATTACTCCTTCGGTGTTGTTACTCCTACAGTGTTGTTACTCCATAAAATATTCCAAACACCCGATGATGTTACTTCGGAAAATTTTCCCAGTGTCTGGTGCTATTACTCCGTCGGTGTTGTTACTCCGTAAAATTTTCTAATTACTTAGTGATGTTACTCCTCTGAGGTTGTCACTCTGGAATTTTTTCTAAGTGTCCAGTGTTGTTACTTCTTCGGTACTGTTACTCCTTCAGTGTTGTCACTCCGTAAAATTTCTAATTATCTGGTGTTGTTACTCCTCTGAGGCTGGTACTCTGCTGAGGTAAGTCGGCAGGTACGTTCCTGATCGAATTTTTTGGATTTGATTAAATATTCCATTAAAATGACATTGAGATGACCGTGGACGGTCATCTATTAGTTTGGGGGAGGTATTTTCATAACTGAAATGACAACATAATCAAATCGTAATAATGATTTTCTAAGGTCATCATCAAAAATTGTGCAAATAAGTACATTCCATGATTCTTACCCCATTTCGCACAATTATTAATATGGATCGGGACTAGAGATAAGTACGTTTTTTTAGTTAAATTTTACTTTCCAATCCTGAGAAATAATTACCCTCATTATCCGCCATTATTACCATAATCCACCATGATTTTTCTCATTTTTCAAAAAAATCACCTTCTGTATTTTACTATTACCATACTTCATTTTCTACCACACTGTCACCGCAATAATTACCTGCCGATCTCCCTCTCAACGGTCCTCTGCTACTCCAAAGAATTGTTATTGAGCTATCAGGGAATGGGTGGACTAGCTGTGAGACATGAACCAGAGAATACAACTATGGCTCACAACAATGCGGATGTATGGAAAATCTTTGTAGATGCAAGTTGGGATGTGTACTTTCACATATTGCAAGGATTTGACGAAACTATCACAACCAAATTCGCATTGAACCTGGAGGGAAATCACTCCATAGTGAGGGGTTTGGATATTTTTGTCATAGAGGAGGTCATTTCAGTGGTCAGTGGATTACCACAACAGGGGTAGAAATGGTTCTCTCAGAAGTGCCCTTTTCCAAAATTTCCAGAATTTTTTTTACAGACTGGGAAAATAGCGGTTCAGAAGGGAAGGGGATATGATCATAAATCCCTGCCATATCCATGGGGCAAGTTGGAATATTTTGTGATTAGATATACAACCTGTGAAGGGATGCTTGCTACATTATTTAAATAAAACTTCAAGCTCTTGGCGCATATTTGGTTTCGGCATGCACAAATTTACTCGCTGGATATGCATTTCTTCCTATGGAAAAGACTTCAGCTAATGGTACAATATTCCTACCGCTCCCAACAGGTATTAGCGATCCTTACAAATCATGGGTTGGTCCGGTTATTGGTAATGCATGTACTAGCTCAAATCCCTGTGCCTTGGTCACAATTTGTTGAATTATTAGAGGAATAACTTGAGGTCATAATATCTGCAAGGGAAGAGGACGAAGCAGAAGAAATGGATGTAGAGGAGGCCACAGTTGATGATGTCACACAAGAACCAACATCGCATGTTGGATCAGCAGGGGAAGAAACAATGGAAACAAAATAAAATATAGTCGATGCTATCACACAAGAACTAGGATTGCCTGTGGTTTCATTAGGGACAAAAGCATTGGAGATGGAGGAGGAAGTCGACACTGTTCCACAGGAATCAACGTCGACTACAGTGCACAAAGAGGATCATCACCAGTCAGGGGATTGATAAGTGGTGCTTCCACACAAGAAACAACACCACTTGTCCAAGAAAATTTGGATTCTGAAGCAAGTGGTGGTGCTACACAAGAACCACCATCGCTAGCTCAAAAGAGCCATGAAATTATATAGGAAACAGATCCTGTGGTTGGCACTGCTCCACAAGAACAATGTAGACCAATGGAAAAGCAAATGATATAGAAGAAAGCTTGGTCCAATCAAAAAACAAGGAATATGAGGAGAAAGAACCTAAAGCAACAGGCATGGTTGAGACGGAAATTGAAGAAGATGTTCCTCATTCCTCATTTCTTGCAACCTTACCAAAAGGGGCAAAGAAATTTTGTTCCCCTTGTCGTTCGATGGAAGAAAGAGTTGTCCCCCCAATTCTAGAGTTTGTTGGAACAATTTTGGATACAATGGCGTGTACACTCACTCAGGAGCTAGTGCTTGTTGATACACAGATAGATAAAATTGGAAATGTAAATTTCAGCATTGAGATACAAGAACCTGTGTTGACGGAAGGACAAGTAGAAGAGATGATGTTTGATGCTACCTCGTCAGGGCCGCTAGAAGAAATTGGTCTTACAGAAGCTGACCCGCAAAGGTCGAAAAAAATTCATGGACCTTTAGGAGACGACCTTGTAACAGAACAAGTGCAAAGAGAGGAAGTCGAGGGCACTGTGAAAATGACTGCAGAAATTCCTAAGCCAGAAAGAGAAAATGAAGAGGTTTCTCCCTAAGTGGAGAAAAAAATCAAAGAAATCAGGGTGAAGGAGGACCTGGTTGACACGTTTGTTGAAAAAAACCCACCAAATTCCGAACTAGCTATGGGACCAACTGAAGAAGTTATCATTAAACAATAAATTATAGAACAGTGTGAAAGGAGAAGACCCCATCTCAAAGAAAGGTACCAATTTAAATTTAAGGAAGTCATTAAATTAAAGATGGAAAATTGTAAGTTAAGAAAAAGGGTATCATGTTTACAGAAGAGAGTAAGGAGATATAAAGGAAAAGCTACAAAATCCAGGATTGAGGCTGTGTCATCAGTAGTACAGAAAAAGGAAATTCCTACAACCTCTACTGTTGCACAGACCAAGCCCATTGAATATATGTTCGAGGCCTGAGAATTATTTTTATCTGCTGAAATTCAGAAATGGCAGGTTGTTGCATCCTGTCTCCAACAAGGAACAATTAATTTAAAGGCCCACTAAGAGGAGGTAAAGAGATTCTGCAAGCAAGCCACACATACCATCACTGGGTATATAGATTGGATGGATAAAGAGAAGCAAAAGCGAGAGAAGCAGCAGAAAAATATCGAGAGTTTAGAAGAGCAGGTGTGAGTATTAAAGGATGACAAAGAAGAAATGTTCACCTTGACACAACATGTAATGGCCTGCTAACGTCCTGCTCATATTTATGTTTTTTTTCTTCACGAGAAATTTCTTTTCTTTTGTTCTGAGAGCATTCATAATGATATTTTCATGAAATTGAAGACCCGATACAGTTTCTTCGCATCTTAAGAATTCACGATGTCGTGAACCAACATTTGATGTGCGAACTATACATGCATGACTATTTATGAAGTGATGATCAAACATTTAATCCAGTTCCGTTTGTGGGAGATGTCTAGTTGAGATATTTTACCTCCTACACCATTAATCAGGTTAAGTGGAAGAAGGCTTTTGACACATTTGAAGAAAACCAAGCCACACAACCATTTTTCCTTAGAAGAGAAAATGGTTAGTTTGTGAATATTTATAACAAGCACACCACCTTTTTACAGATTGAGGGACGTAGAGCACAGATGTTGGCAACACAAAAATGGTGTACTGATTTATGTACCAAACAAGTGGCCACGTTTCAAGATGAGGCTTGGGACACCTACCATAAAAGATGGATGTTGTCATCATCAGCCGTCAAAATCCAAGAACCTTTTGGGGCCCCTAACTTTGCATGAGAATTAGAGAGGTTTCCACGTTATATTGCATGCATCCACACTTGTGAGTTCTGGTGGATGGATTTGAGATTCCAATTTCCCATCATTTGGTTGCCAGCAAATCAATATACTCTGGCTTACAATGTGGGCAATGATTGGTGGAAGGAAGTTCTTATGATAGACGGGTATAAACCCCCAGGGACAGAGATGGCTGGGAGATATGACCTTGGTCAACTTCATGCTAACCACAGCCGCTCCAAACCAAACCTGTGGAGGCAACGAGCTACATCAGGAAATGAAAAAAGACCATTTGGAGGGAGATGTTGGGAGCCAAACTTGCACATATTTTCCCTCCATTCTATCCTATTTCCTTTCTCCATTTGTACCATTAACATTCAATTCATGTTCTAAAGTGCACAGGTAAACCACTTGTCATGTATTTTTGGAATATTTATTCAATGAAGCATAGTCATGGGGATTGTTACCTAAGCAATTTACTAATTTAGATATTTTTGCAGATTCGGAGGTCGGATGACCATATTCGCAATTCTAGGAAGAGCTATCGAGCTGGTAGCACTATCTTGGGCAGCAATGCAATGACAAAACAACTTTATATCCTTTCCTCTACTATCTTTCGCATCTAGTTTTGTCTATCATAATGACTATGTAATTGTAGGCAATAACTGCCATGATTTCAGGAACTACCATTGTAGTCATTTGTATAAGAAAGGGCATGAAGCTGTGAATCAGGGGTTGAATACTAAGGGAATTGAGATCTGTAACACAACTTTTCATTCAAGTTAATGCAAATCATATTTCTGTCTTTTTTGTGAGTCTATGATTATACCACAACGCTGATCAGGGAGTTGGGCCCGCTCTTTTGACCTTCTGTTGTTTAAATTATGTGTGTGATTAGTTTCTTTTACTGCGTCGCGTGTTTCTTTAATTGTTATGACAGTTAATGTAATTGTTGTTATTCGTAATTGTCGTGAATGTATTCGCGATTTTACAATTGATTGTTGTTGTTCTTTCATTGTTGTTACAGTGGCTTGTTGTTTTACGTAGCTTATCAAATCCATGATTAATACAAAACTGTGTAATTGTCATCTGCATATATTTTTCACGTTAGCTTTGCAATAACCAACACATCCCGGATTGATAATTAATGTGGTAAAGGGTTCAATAAAATCATTCACACTTGGACACCAACACATATATTGGGATGAAGAGATCTCTGGATTATCCACAGTGTGATAAAACAATGGTCGACATTTCGAATCCCATCAGGGATCCATGTTCAGGAGAAGATGATGAATGAAAAGTGAAATAAAGACACTGTTGTAGCTCCTAGAGACAACCTAGAGTTGTGATAGACCAGTGCCTAGGACATCTTAGCATAGCAAGGAGCATATAATATAATGTATGAAGTTGTCAACCTCAGCTCACATGCTATCTCCTCTAAACAAGGAAATAAACTAGAATGGGACCAAACTCTCAGAAACTGACACAGGAAAAGAGATACTGCAGAGGCAAGCTATAGAACTCTAATACAAAAGCAACAGACAATTCAGAGACAGTTTACTGCAAAGCGGGCCGATTCAGAAATACTTCACAGACATAAATTATCAGAAGGGGTATGTAGTGAAAGAAATATTGAGAAGATACTAGTTAAAATTGAGCTGATACCCAGATATACAATACTACCATGCATGGGCTTACCAATCTAAGAATCCATACATGATAATAGCATTTTAAAAGCACCCTCCCAAAGCAACTAATATAGCAGAAACACGGTTTAGATGAGTAATGGCACAGAATATCATGCATGAGCCATATTTAAAGCGCTTGATTGATCCGAGCATGGGCATCAACTAGGATGAATCCATACCAGAAATCAGTGAGCCACTTGTATTCAAAAACATGATACAAGAAATATGGATGAAATGAAATGTTCTATTAATATAACACAATAAAGAGAGTTACAGACTGTGAAATACCAAAGACCAGAATCCTCTTTGAAAGATATAACTCCTCCTCACTAAGACCCTATGGGCTCTGAGCCTTCATACAAGAATTTTACAAAATGTATGCAAAAAGCCTTTCACTGCATAATTTTCTGATAAAAATCTGGAACCCTTACAATGCGTTTTTTCATGTTTTTTATAGGAGAAACCAAAACCTAGTAAAAGAGGTAGGTGATAAACGTTTAATCATATCATAAAAACAAAATGGAGGAGACGTGCACGCCCATACTGCTTGATGACTTTGTGGTGATGCACGTACTCTGTAGCCTGTCTTCTGAAATAAATGTTCTGGGTGAAAATCTCTTTAGGAACACGATATAGGGATAACCATATTAACATTTTGTCCTTTTCTGAAGGTAAATTCTGCTGAAATGAAACCTGGAGGGTGTTTCTTCTTGTGCATTGTACTCTTTTCCTTCTGAACCCTGAATTATGATTTAAAATATTTAATGTCGAACACTAAATTCCTTGACCTTCCACTGATACTCCTCTGCTGCTCCATTAATGTTTTCATCTATGAATTCGGCGCCTTGAATGTCCCTGTAGGGTTTGACAAATTTGAACCCTGTTTCTTTAATTGAAGTCTTGTCGATTTGGCTTCTGAGGCCTTTCTTCATAATTCTGCTCTACAAAATGGTCCTTTGATGTGGGGTCTATCACAGTAATTGAGACTGTGAATCATAATAGTTATCCGCCACTGTAATCCTGCAAAATCCGCAAACTCGTTAAAGAAAACTAGGCCAGGAGATGATGGACGTGGCGGGATCGATGAAAATGACTGTGCAGACATGGCGAAATGGTGAAACAACGTAGGGTGGCGGAAAAATGCAGCGGAGGAATGGCGGATGAGCTGACCAGAGCTAAAATGTAAAACATTTAAATTATAATGTATGAATGGAACACATAAGTGGCGAAGGAGAAGTGCGATGAACACGTGGGATGGTGACGTGGAGGAACGGAATCAATGGCGAAGTATGTAGATGATATGGACCGTTCGATCTCCAGGCGAGATCGACGATTAAAAACACATCGGAGGGAAATAAGATGGTGGGCCAGGAGCACGATGGGCTTGGACTAAATCCCGTGCAGCTTCGGAGCGTGATGACCGTCGGATGCAGATCTCCAGATCGAACAGCTGTCATGAATATCGCGTCGTGACTTTGACCGAACAATAATCCACAATGGAGAGCGGTTTTGAAGCCGTACGCGGGGACACGCGTTGGGTGATGAGTGGAATCGTTGGCCCAAGGAGAATTATCGCCTACCGCCGAAAGGCAGTGCGATATAAACCACCAGTTTTTGCAATATGAGCGGGCATGGGGACCACCAGGATAGACAGGCTGCGGACCATTGATTTCGCGGTCTAATCGGACGGTAGTCGGGCGGTCTGCAGGTGCGATGGAGACGAAAAAACGTCGTCCGATCTTGTACAGATCTATGGCTCGAAATGTTCCCGATATTCTTTTAATAAGCGCATATAGAGCTAGCACTCGGTTCAGGCTTTCGGTCTCGTGGAGGGAAAGGTGCGGTGGCCTGGTCGAAAGGTGTTAGGCCTTGAATATATTTTCAAATATGATTTTCGGCCTTTTTATGCAACTTTGAGGTAGAGAATGGCAACGACAAGTAGCAAGAGGATTTTCTAGGCCAAACAAAAAGGGGGTCTGAAAGGTTTAAGCAGGAATGTTGGTCAGAAATTTAATAGGAGGCCGACATGATCAACAGACACAAAGGAAAAGGTTTATATATAGTGAAAAGAGGAGAAAAAAAAGTGCTAACTCAATAATTAATATTCTGTTAATTTAATTTAATGAATTTTATTTTAATATTATTATTATATTTTTAATAAATAATAAATTTATTTTAATAAATTTTAATAATTTTAATAGAATATATGCTATCATATTCATTAATTTAATAATAGTAATTAATAATTTATTTTAATAAAAATTTAAAAACATTTTTAATAAATTTTATATTTTTTTATTAATTTCTTAATTTTAAATGATAAAACCTAAACTAACTAAAGCTTTTTTTATAAAATTTTCAAATTTTTTTATAATAAAATACATAATATCATATGCATTCATTTAATAATAATAATTATTATTATTAATTTAATAATTTTTTAATTTTTATTAACTGCTTGATTGTAAGTGATAAAACCTAAAGTAACTAATTTTTTCTTTTTAATTTTATATATTAATTACTTAATTATAAGTTTTTTTTTATTTTATTTTTATTTTTTTATATAACTCATTTAAATTATCTAATTAAATTAATAATATAAAGGTTAATTTTTAGGGAAGAATTTTAAACTATAAAACCCTAGAATATGAAAAACCCTAATAATACTAGAAAGGATTATTTACAAAATTGATATTTATTAATTAATTAATAAAAATTTTAATAAAAATAAATAATAGATTACTTTAATTAGTATTAACATTCATTAAATCAAGTAATAAATTAATAAAATTAGTTATTATTTATAGTTATCAATTCTATTAATCATTATTTATTCAATTAATTATTATTAATTATAATTTATTTTTATTAAAAACTTTAGATATTGATAATAATTATTAATTAATTAATTTTTATTAATAGAAAATAAAAATTAATTAATAAAGATAATTATTAAAAGTAAATAATTTAATTAGATGTTCGCAAAGACCAAACCTTATTTTTTATTTTTATTTACTTTCGGAGGAGAAGCAAACCTGAGATACGGTACCTGGGAAGAAGACGAACTCTAGGAGCACACCTGTCAAATTAGAGCCCACCAACTATCACTGATCTTGAATCCTCCATCCTTGTTAATGTTATGCGGGTGTTTCATAATCTCGAGCACTTCTCTAATTTTTCTTCTTCGATAGTGTTCCTCCCTGGCAATGATTTTAGCATCCTCAAGGCGTAAGTGATGTTTAGATTTTGAGGAGTGCTCAACAAGATCCGAAGTGCGACATCGCTCATGCTTAATATTGATACCATGCTCCTTAAGACGTTTTTGAAGAGAGTGCACGGTTTCACCAATGTAACTCTTCCCGCACAAACAGTCAATCTTGTAAACACCTTTAAGTTGCTCCTAACTAATACTATCCTTAAAGATTTTTAAAAAAATTATTGAAAAAAACTTTAGTTACTTTAGGTTTTATCACTTACAATTAAGCAATTAATATTTATTTATTTATTTATTTTATTTTTTAATTTATTAAAATAAATTATTGATTATTATTATTATTATTATTATTATTATTAAATTAATGAATATGATAGCATATATTCTATTAAAATTATTAAAATTTATTAAAATAACTTTATTATTTATTAAAAAATATAATAATAATAAAATTAAATTCATTAAATTAAATTAACAGAATATTAATTAGTTAGTCGACTCTTCTTCTTCTCCTCTTTTCACTATATATAAACCTTTTCCTTTACGTCCTTCTTTCACTTTTCATTCATCATCTTGTCTTGAAGATGGATCCCCGTTAGGATTCAAAACGTCGACCATTGCCTGATCACACTGTGGATAATCCAGAGATCTCTTCATTAAACGATAACCATAGAAGTTTGAAAACCATATATTGGGATGTTAAATGTGGGTTTTTAATTATATTTTGAATTTTCCATTTGTAGTGATTGTTCGAATTGGAGGGAATATTAGTAGGCTTAATCTTGTGAAAGTCATGCCATTTGGTATTAGCTACAATGAGAGTGAAGAAGAATGTTGGGCTTCCACTTTGTGTGATCATGTCAATTAGCTCATTCCAACGCTTGTTCTCGAAAGAGCGTGTTCCTCGTAGGGTTGAGCCAAAGTGCATGACTTGTTCAGGAATTCGGGAATTCTTGAATTTTGGAACTCATGAAGACACTTTCGCAAATCTGAAACAATTGTTGGCAAGTTGTTCTCAATGTATTTCTTCACAAAAAATGTAGCAGTTGATTGGCTATGGTGGCGCATTTGGATGCTCTATAGGTAGTGGAGGAATCTTGGATGCTGGCCAAATCGATTATCATGGTAGTGTAACAAGTGCAAAGCATATTCGTGCATTTCAACTTTTGTAATTCTTCATTTTGTGAACATGGCAATGCATGTAGGGAAGAGTCTGGGAATGCCATAACAAAGAGGCCCTCAGTGGTGTATTCGTTCATAGGTGATAGAGATATTGTAGGCCAGTTGATTGAATTTATTGAGTTTGGATGGGTGGAGTGAAAATAAGCACGAATGTGCTCAAGTTCAGTACACGAGTTTGGGAGAATTGGAACAAATGAAGAAGGTTGGATATCTAATGGAGTTAGGATGGCATCAAGATCATAAGTAGAATCGACTATGGTTTGACGGGGTATAAAAGAGGATGTGGTTACATTATGAAGAAGAGAAGAAATATTTGTAGGTTGATCTAGTAGAGTATAAATTTAAGATGGGTTGAGCTCGACATCTTTGTAGTATTCAAGTGCTGCAAGTACACATGATTTGCACACGAAAAATTCATAAGTTGTTTCAGAAGGATTGTGCCTTTTCATAATGAGGATGTCCAAGCATCAAAAAGAATTCGAGGTATGTATTTGGCAATAGTAGTGATGTTTTGAGGGAAGTTGATTGTATGGCCACTATATTTGTATTGACCACCATAGGCATGAGTTACTTGTAGAATGGGATTTACATGTGCGATGAGCATGTCCTCAAATTGTGTTAAATTTTGAAGGACGTATGGTTGTTCGCCAGGTTCCATGTTGTTCGGATGAGTAAAACGATTGGTAGATTTAGATGATGCACAACGAAAGCAACAAAGATTACCATGTGAAAGCCTTGTTTTCATACCTAGGTATGATTATTTGCATAGTGTGAAAACATGCATGGTATAAAGTTTATCTATCCTTTGTCGAAAGCGACGATGTTAATCATTAAGGGGGGGGTTATATTGGTTTTGATGAAGGTGGGGTGAAATGGTATGCATATTTGGGAGAGAACTTGAGAAGGGAAGGGGTGTAGCGGAAGCTGTAGGTTTTTTACGGTTTTTATAAAGAAGTCATCGACGTGCATTTATTGTATCTTTATTTTGAGCATAAATAAGGTGCCTCCGTGCTTTTTTATCCGCATTTTGAACCTTGGATGACATATATAAGCAAGTAAAAGAAATTTTCTGTTAGTCAGGAGCCGTGAGAAATTTAGAGTGTATCAAAATTGAGTTATGAATGCATAGGAAATGTCTTACAATTTTTTTTTAATTTCAACTTTGTAATTGAATATCATAAAACGATAGAAAGAATAGGAAATAGATAAACATTCAATTTATAAACATATATACGTTCGAGTAAGTTTCAATTGACTTTGGAAAACATGTTTCTAAATTTACCATTATTGTTTGCAAATGCTCAACACCATTGTAGTAGTATGTTTTGATGGAAAGTGTCAACAAGAAGTGGTGACCTAATATACGTCCACAAATTTCTTAGAGATTAGCTGGTTCGATAGAGAGAAGGAACAAGTATTTTGCTGTGATTCCCATGAGATCATTTCCTGTGTCATTGAAAGCTGTGACATTTTGAAGGTGCCCGGTGTGGTCAAGTAACTCGAATTTAAGTTTGTAATGATTCTCACATTCTTAAACTCACTGTTACACTTTGTAAAATGCCAATGATTGTTAGAATGGTGCACTACTTTTTTCATGAATTTCTTTCCATTGAAATCTAATGGACATGCAAGAAAATAGAAGTCATCCATGTGTAGAGAAGTCATGGTGGCACGAACCGAAACCCATATTGATTTTTCAGAGGCTTCCATGCAAGTAATTTCATGAATCTTCTTCTGTGATAAAGCTCATTTGGAAGCAAAATTGTAGTTTCTACTCAAAGATGGAGACGAAGAGTTATAGCCTATTTCATGAAACCAAGTATAGAGTTGTTGATTTTCTTCAATGTTTGGATTTATGACAAGAGTGGAAGTGGAGATTGTCCCTATGGTGATTCCATTGAATTCAGTTACATGACCTCCCTTGATACCAAGGATCAACGGGTTGTCATAAGAGCATAATTCAGCAAGGTTCTTTCCTATAGAGTCACAATGGTCTCCCCATATTGTTATATCAATGCTAAAGCCTGACTTGTCCTTTAATGTGAGTGTTTTTCTTAGTGTTTCAGTTTCATCTCTTTGTCGAATTGTTGAAGTAGGTGAGGTGGATCTAACAACACCAATAACATCTACAATGGTATTTTGGCTCGTGGACTTGATTTCAACGATTGTTTTGAAATGAAAGCATTGATAAGGGAAGGTTGGATCATCTTCCAAACATTGTTTGACAGTGGATGCGACAAATAAGTAAATCTCCCATTTTTTTTGGTGGTTGTAGTTTGGGTTTTTTTGTTTAATTGTTCCATTCAAAACAATATATAATTTCCCAACTTGGATTAGATTATAAAGAGATTAAACCAATTTAGAAAATGCAGAAAGGTGGATCTCATCTCTATTACGATCAATAAGGTCAAATCCAAAGACTTTTCCTGAGCCACGCTCGGTGTTGTAATTCTTCAATGTTGTCTTTGCAAATGATCTACCTTGGATTGACCAATACTTTCAGTACGGGTTGAGTGCCTTGAATGTTATAGTCGTAGTTGTGGTCGTATTCGACGGAGTTACTATAGAGGGAAAAATCTCTTGTGCTAATGAAGAGCTTGATTAGGATGAGCCTACCTTTTCATGTAATAGTGTTGATGAGTCCTTAAGCAAAGCTTATTTACGTCGCACAACCTCAAGTTCAACAAATCGAATGGAACTGGTGTAAATGAATGAAAAAAAAGAAGAAAAAAAGTTAATGTAGAATCCTTAGTTATGCAGGAAGAGTGTAAATACCAAAAAGCGGAAGAATTTGCATTCAAAATTTAATCTCATGAAGAGTTTTGAAGCACTGTGCAAGCGGATTTTTTAAGCAAAATGACTGAGCCAATTTGGATGTCTTCAAATGCAACTTGTGTGCTTTACGCAGATGGTATCAAAGTGTTGTGTTGATGCGTCCCATCAGAGAGAGTGATGTGGAAGTGTGAGAATGTAGTTTTGATGAGGTAACAAAGCCAATGTCGAATATTTGGAGTAGGGGTTGAATCTCAGTGGAACCATTCAATAATAGGGGGATGGCATTCTCAGTCAAGGTTGGATCCATGATATTAGAAAAGTACAACTTTTTTTTTTGTAATGGTAATACCTGCAATTCATTTTAATGCATTGGAAGAGATATTAAAGCATAAAATAATATGTAAGCGAAGCATGAATTAGAATTGCAAATATAATTATATCATGATTTGCTCAATATGTCATGTAACCACCCTTTTCTCCTCTCCTATGTAATCCCTATCTAATATATATTATTGTGGTCAACAATTAGCTTTCCAATTGGGGGCATCGCCATAAAACCACCAAAACTTCCCTTTCCTTATCCAATTCCACAATTACCATTTTTGGGAAAATTTGCACCTGCAACACCTTCTAAGACTGATCCTAATGCAAAACCACCAACTATGCCACAAGAAAATGGCCACATGTCAGGTCTTTCTCCATCATCATTTAAAATTTTAGGTATTTCTTCAAAGGAATTCAGTTCAGGTCATGGGAAATATGCAAGAAAAAGTAATTAGAGTTGTGTTGTGTAAGATAACTTGCATCACATATATCATGACTACAAGTGAAATATGGTCCACAAGGCAGGGCACTAAAACAATTGATGTTGTTAGTATCATAGCAACATAAAAAATGACATAAATTCATTGTATGAATTTGCACCCGGTATAGCTAGGTAATCTGAAGCTAGCTCTAGAAGTGGGTACAGATTTCAACTAATGAGAAACAAAATCTTGTGACTATGAATGTGAACAAGGCATAGGTTAAAAAAAACAAAGGCTAAAACTTGCCTTTGATTATTGTTGTTTTCTTTAGCTAGGAACACTATGTAGGCTAAAACTTTAGAGGTAGTACAGAGTACTAAGCATCCATGCAAATTTAGCCTAGGTCTCCAATATTTATTGTAAAACAAACCTTCAAGATTAAACATAGGAATCATAACGAAGGCATGCCTTCCTAGTCAATTTGGAATTTGGGTTTGTCTCTGGCAGATTTATTTTGGAGAGAGGTATATGTAGAGTCCATAATAGTCATCTAGAAACCATTGTTGTCCATATAAAGTGCATTGGGCCATAAATTTGGGATGCTAAGCAAGTTCAGTTGTACCTTCTTCAAATAACCTGTTCTTAGGTTGAGGTACATCATATTTAGATTATCAGCCAGTAGGTACTTAGCCTTAGATAGAACAGAGGGTTAAATCTGTCACCAAGAAAGAACTCTTTTGCTTCAAATGTTAAACCAAGATCTACTCCACATAAGCCAGGGGTTCTCATTGCAATGACTTTTGGTGGCATCTCATTTTCTCCTTTGCTCAGATTTGTTGACGAAGCTTGTTCTTGTCTATCTAAAAATTAAATTGGAATAATGTTCACAATTGATAAAGAATGATGAAATTATTGTGCCAAACATGGAAATGCCCAAAATAATGATGAACTGATTGTGCCAAACATGACAATGCCCATAATCAAAGAACAAGATTACTTCAAAAGAGGAGGACAAATAATGTGCAGTAAAAATAGTGTACTTTAACTGAGAACAAGTGTTTGTGACATCAATCCATTTTAGGGCATCAATAATGAAATGGAGATAAGTTATGATTGAGTGGTTGTACAAAAGAGGGGCCATTCTAGACATATTGTTGGGAAAAAAATTCAATACTTTATTTGCGGATTATAATAAAACATTCTAAAAAAAGTGAAGACTTTATTGGCGGATTATATTTGGAACATGGAACAATAAAATACACTGGGAAATTATCCCAATGGGAAAAGGAAATGATAACAAATACTTCATGGTGGATATAGAGATGCCTATGGTTTTGAGAGGGAAAAAAACATTGTGTCCTTCCACTCCTTAGTATAGTTCTAAGCCCAATCATCATACTTGAAAATATTTATTTATAAATTCGTGTATTGGAATGATGTTCTATGTATGTAGAGCAATCCAAGGTGCCAAAAAACTCTAAGGCAGGAAGAATTGCGAAAAAATGGGTCGCTATTTGACAATTCTGCAATCTTTAATTCCAGTAGAAAACACAGTGCAAAGGGTTCCAAGAAAATGTTACAATTATTGCAATTTTATCATACTTCAAAACTGACAGCCCTAGTATTATATGTTTGGTTGTAGACATTGAATGCATTTGATTACAATATTGATAGGAAACGAAGTGAAAATATATGTAACGAAATCAGTTAAAGATAGTTAAAGAAAATAACTTTTTCCATACATCTTTCAATGGAGTAAGATATCAGATGTTCATGGTTCTCAAAAAGCCATAATTTTTTTTGGGGTTCTCCAACTCAATCTGTGACCCAAAAAAACAACAACCTACTTGACCCATTATAAACACACAAATTTGTTTTGCCAAATTCCATCATGTCGTTAACAGAAAAGTGCATGTGTAAGTGTGATCAAACGGGGAGATGTGGGTCTTACAAAAGAGAGCTTAAAAGCCCTTCGGCGACCGTGATTCATGTGGAAGAGACAACAATTCCATTTCCATTTCCAACAACTCACCCACCCAGCCCATTATAATATGTGAGGATTTTTTAGCACGCATTAAGCCGCTGCTACATTTTAAATAAAACCATAAAATATACATTGTTTTATCAATAAAACCTACGTTTCTAAACCCTTACCCTTTCATAACATCAAACATTCTTTCGGAAGAAAAAAACAAAAGTATAAGAAAATGTGAAAAGTCTGATTTGACCTAATAAAACCTCATAGCCCAAGCAAAGCAATCCTACCCCTATTATAGTGGATATATTTATGCTTTCAAGTAGAAAAATAAGATGAGTGTGTCGAGTAGAAAAATGAGGACACAAAATAAGATGTACTTCAACTCCAAATGAGACACATAAAAGTTGAACAAGGAAGAATGGATCAAATAAACATTGTGACCGAGGAAGCTCACAATATAACTCAAGTAATAATAGTCCAATGCAATGATGAATTTCTTCAGGAATATTGCTATAGACGTTTCTATAATTAATATCATGTGGCTCTAAGAGTAATTTTTAGATGCCACAGTTGGAGCCAGATAATGGATTAGAAAAGCAACTTATCACAACTAATTGACAATCAACAGAAACACATGTGTCAATTATAGTCTAGAGATAAGGAAAGTACGTAGAAAAAACTGGTATTCTTTCTTCAATAACCTATTTTCACCTATGGTAATAGGTTAACAATTATGTAGCAATACAATGGAACTCAAGGAATCTATCATAATAGTGGCTCGAAGCACTCTGACCAAATTTGAAAGACTACAGCCCCTGCTACTACTTCTCATAAGATGATTTTAGTGCATAGTCAAGGATTGTTCAATAAATTACCTTGGGAGATATAGTTCAAGTAAAAAAAGTTACTGGAAGAAGCCGAGAAAGGTATAAACTACAATCGACTGAGTCTACAAGTTAATAGACTTGTAGTTTAAATAGTGAGGCACATACGTGGAGATTGAGCTATCTAGAGATAGCGGTTGGTTCAACTAAGATAGAGTCTAATCTTAGGGATTATTTTAATTTTCTCCATGGATCTGTCTCTTGAAATTGAGAGCTATATTAGGCACACTTATCAATAATCTACTATTAACTATACCCCCAGGCCTTACAACATATTCTCTAGTTGTTTGAACTATAGTAAATAGATAAAACAATAATATCATGGCATCAATAATGAAATGGATATAATTGATGAATGAGTGGTTGTACAAAAGATGGCCCATTCTAGACATCTTTTTGGGAAAAAATTTGAATACATTAATGGTGGGTTATAACAAAAACATTCTAAAAAATGTAGACTTTATTAATGGATTATAATTGGAACATGGAACAACAAAATACACTGGGAAATGATCCCAATCGGAAAAAGAAATGATAGCAAATACTTCATGGTGGATAGAGAGATGCCTATAGTTTTGAGAGAGAAAATAACATTTTTTCCTTCCACTCCTTAGTGTGGTTCTAAGCCCAGTAATCATACTTGAAATTATGTATTTATAAATGTGTGTATTGGAATGACGTTCTATGTATTTAAAGCAATTAAAGGTGCCAAAAAATGCCAAGTCAGGAAGAATTACGAACAAATGGGTCTTTATTTGACAGTTCCTCAATATTTAATTCTAGCAGAAAACAAAATGCAAAGGGTTTTAAGAAAATGTGACAATTATTGCAATTTCAGATATTGTGAAGCAAAGGAACAACATCAACAGTCAAGAATTGTTTAGAAAATTGTCTTGGGATATATATTTCAGGTTAAAAAAAGTTACTAGAAGAATCCAAGAAAGGTATAAACTGCAATTGACTAAGTCTACAAGTTAATAGACTTGCAGTTTAAATAGTGAGGCACATACATGGAGATTGAGCTATCTAGAGATAGCGATTGGTTCAACTAAGATAGAGTCTAATCGTAGGGATTAATTTTATTTTTTTCCAGGGAAATTGAGAGCTATATTAGGCACACTTATCAATACTCTGCTATTAATTATACTCCCAGGCCTTACAACATATTCTTTGGTTGTTTGAACTACAATAAATATATAAAACAATAATATCAGAGCGTCAATAATGAAATGGAGATAATTGATGACTGAGTGGTTGTACAAAAGAGAGGCCATTCTAGAAATATTTTTGGGAAAAAAATTGAACACTTTAATGGCGGATTATAACAAAAACATTCTAAAAAATGTAGACTTTATTGACGGATTATAATTGGAACATGGAACAACAAAATACTCTGGGAAATTATCCCAATGGGAAAAGGAAATGATAACAAATACTTCATGGTGGATATAAATATGCCTATGGTTTTGAGAGGGATTTTTTTTTTTCCTTCCACTCCTTAGTATGGTTCTAAGCCCAATCAATGTACTTGAAATTATGTATTTATAAATGTGTGTATTGGAATGATGTTCTGTGGATGTAAGAGAAATCCAAGGTGCCAAAAAACACCAAGGAAAGAAGAATTGCGAACAAATGGGTCGATATTTGACAGTTCTACAATATTTAATTCCAACATAAAACACAGTGCAAAGGGTTTCAAGAAAATGTTACAATTATTTCAATTTGAGATATTGGCAAGCAAAGGAACAACATCAATTTTTTTGCAGAAAAAAAAGGATTCTACAAAAATGTGAAGAATGGATTATGGGATTCTCTCCTTAGCTTCCTTTATAGTACCAAAAAATTTCTCTCCCTTAGGTTTCTTTATTTCTTCTAGAGGAATTCAAAAAACATGCCTTTAGTTCATTTTCTCTTTGTACTGGTAGCCAAAATATCAATATTGCATATTTACTTTTTGTTTGTGACATCATGATATTTGGAAAAAGGTTTTGTTTACGAAATTAGAAAGATAAAAGAGATACTAAATATTTTTTGCAACGCCACATGCAGCGATATTAATTTCATCAAGGCATCAATGTTGTTTAACGCTATATGAAAGTGTTGAAGGTTGGAGAGTGACTTCCTCAACATTAGGGATTCCACCCGGTCGGGAGCTTAAAGAAACTCCTTTTCTATTGAAGTGGTGGGTCCGACTAGGGATATAGGGACCAGTTTCTTGTATAAGAAAGAATTTATATAACAATGGAATGAAATCAACAAGAATGGAGTGATTTATTCTAATGATAACATAAATAAAACTAAATCTAACTACTTCTTTCTTCACCTTCAATGGAACTATTTATGAACAAACTCATGGGGTAGCCATGGGCTCACCACTATCTCCTATTATTGCCAACATATACATGGAACATTTTGAACAAATAGCCCTCATATCATTTCCTTTCACCCCTGAAGAATGGAAAAGATATGTAGATGATATTTTTGAAAAATGGACCCATGGTATATTGAAATTAAATGAGTTCTTAGCTCACATTAATAGTCTCTCTAGTCATATCAAGTTTACCATTGAAATTGAGAAAGATAACCAATTACCCTTCCTTGACATCCTTTTAAAAAAAAAAGAAGGAAAACTCAGCACCAAAGTTTATAGAAAGAAAACACACACAGATAGATACCTTCATGCTGACTCACACCACCATCCTAATCAAAAATTTGGCATCATCAAAACCCTAACAACTAGGGCATCCAGGATTGCAGACTCACAACATCTAGAACAAGATATAAATCATCTCCACCATGTCTTTCAAAATAATGGATATAATAAAAATGTCATCAACAAAACCATTCACCAGACCCTTAATAAAAATAACTTAAAAAGGACCTTTGACATTCCTAAAATCTCTTTACCTTACATAAAAGGAACTACAGATAGAATCTCCAGAATACTTAACAAACATAACATTAAGATTGCCTTCACTCCCCCTAACAATATTTTAAATATGGTAGGCTCCGCTAATGACCCTATAAACCCTAGGCTACATAAAGGAGCTTACATCATACCTTGCTCTTGCGGTAAACAATACATCGGGGAAACAGGTAGATCCCTTAACATTAGACTGAAAGAACATGTTGTTGACCTATCTTGAAACATAACCGACAAATCCGCCTTATCAGAACATGCCTTCTCATCCTCACATTACATACGAATGGAGGATGTCAAACTTGTCTCTAAAGACGACCACTACTTAAAAAGAAAAATCAAACAGGCCATAGAAATTGAAAAAAGAAAAAACAACATAAATTGGGATGATGGACTCATCATTAGCAATACTTGGAAACTTTTAATACATCAAACCTCTTATAACAAGTAAAACTTATAATAACATAATATAGAGGCATCTGCTTTCAAAAAAAAATTAATAATATAAAATAAAATGAATTAAATTAATAAATAAGTGCTATTAAATATAAAATATAGAATTAAATAGATTATTACAACATTTGATATTAAATAAATAACCCTCACCTCCTTTATCTGTGATTAATTAAACTTTATTCTCAATACATTAATTTAAAAATAATAATAATAATTATTTAAAAATAATAATAATAAAAATTAAAAATTAAAAAAAATAATAATAATAAAAAATTAAAAAATTAAAATGTGTAACATAATTAATAGCATTTAATTAACACTTAAGAACATTTAATTTAATAAAAAATTAAATTAAAATTAAATTGAATTGAATTAAATGATTGAATAATTTAATTATATAAATTAATTTAAACAAATACATATAAATTATAATACACAATTTCAAATAATTAAATCATAATTAAAATTATTACTTTTTAAAATTAAAACCTTCTTTCATCTAAACCGACCTTAATAATCTCCCCATAATTTTCTATTTATACGTCTACTCATTTGCCCTAATCCTCCCAACTTTTCAATGAACATTTGGCGTCTACCCCTGATGATGGACTCACTTACGAAGTCCGAAACGTTGGGTCATTAAAAACTCAGAAACAGGTTATTCCTTTATCTTGAAATATAGATCATCACATACTAAATGAATATAAGCACATTAAAGAAACTAAATCAATGTAATTGATTTAGTTGATGAAGAACATTAATCATATAATAGTTCTCTAAGTCACTCATCTAACAACATATCATTCAATACACTTTATCAATAGTAATAAGAATATATGTCATTTCAATGCTTATGAGAGAGAGAACCAAATAGATAGAAACAAGTTTGCTAAAATCTCATAAACATAAAATGATCAATACACAAATAATAGTACCTGTTGCATCATATCTTAGCTCTAAAAAGATAGCCTCTGGGCTCAAAATTTCAATTAGATACTTCTGTTCAAATAATATTGTAAGTTCCAAAAGCCTCCTTCTCAAAAATCTGGACCCCTTTCTAAATGCATGAAAGGGGTTTAAATACTAATTAATATTACAAAAATAGAAGACTTGTGAAAGAAGTCTTCTTAATCTAATCTAAACTATAAACCAAAAACTAGGAAATTAAAATGCATAATTTATAATAGTCTCATGACTATTTCTCATATTCACTCTCTAGCTATTCATTGAGCTGGTAGGCTTTGCTCATATATTCAAGTTGGGGGGGATGCATTGGTTGCATTCTCATTTGGCTCGTGAATATTGCATCATTGTGTGGTGGAAGAAGCTGAATTGCAGCGTTGGAAAGACACCTCAACACTCCCAATTGACTATGAGGCTTGATCAACAAGTACCAGTAAATCTCCATATTTACCTTTGTCAATTTTTCTATGTCAAGAGCTTTTCTACTTGATGTTTCTTGCCAATATTGTTTTAAAAGGATGACTTCCGACATAGTGTCTTTTGGTATTTACTGGATAAGATTGGCTCGTAGAAGAGAATATTTTATATACTCGGAGCTGTTGGAGGACATATTTTTAGATCTGATGATAGCTAATTCAACACTTTTTATTTTCATGTCCTAGTCTCCAAATATTATATCTTTTATTGATTCTTCAAGATGAGGAAGATCGGTCTCTCTTCCCTGTAAAGTGTCTTGCCAATCTATATACTTTGATACCTTATCACCAGTCTCTTCATAATCAATCCTCAAATTAGAAATCTGAGTAACTAAATGATCACTTCTTTTAATCTACTCTTGAATCTATTTGCACTTCTGATAGAGAACAATATATTGATTTACCAGTAATGTTTCTAGTTTTGTTGCTTCTTTCTTTACCTCATTACGTTCTGGATTCTCCTGAAGCTTTTGAATGTTATACTGTAATTGATGAACTATTAGATCCTTCTCTTTAATTTCATTTTCAAATTTGATTTTGAGACCTTCAAACTCTTGTTGCAAATTATTAATACTTGAGTGCCACTCCTCCTCGATCTTTTGTTTTTCATTAATGAAACTTTGCTCCATTTGAGAAATTTTCTGATCCTTCTCCATAATTAATGATTCAATCTTTGTTGCCTTATGACTAGTTGCATCTGCATAAGCACCTACAAACTGAGATAATCTGCTAAGTTCTTTACGTGGAGTTTACTGAGTTCCTTTCTAGAGAACTTGCATTTTTGTTGTGTCCATAGGAAGTTCTGGAGAATATTCCATCTTTCATTTTTTCTTTGACCTGGATACTACAACTTTGTGATTTGGACTATAAAATACATCCAATGGAGATATTTCCTCAATCCTCAGTATTATTTCTATTGTTGGGAAAGCATGGATGATCTCCATATCTTGGGTTGATGTTTCTCCTTCTGTATCATTGACCTTTAGTATCAGAATTTTCTCAAGAGAAATTTCGGAAACCTCTACAGTAAATGAGATTTCTCAATTTTCTCCTTGATATTTAGAGTCATTTAGATTAGAGGAAACTTGTTGAACACTTGATTCACCTATATGAATTGCTATTTTAGAGTATCTTCAGTAGAAAGATTTTATGGCAAAATAGAACTCTGTTTAGCAGGAATATTAGTATCAGATAATGCTTTCTCAAAACTTTCCCAGCCTTGATTAAAATTCTATTCCTGCAGAATATTTGTGATTTCTGGTTTTGCTACTAGTACTGGTACCTGAACTGGAGGAATCGAAACAAGAATTTGTTCTACTTCTAGCACTGGCCTGTGGAACATGTAGCCTAGAAAATGAGAATTCCTCTATTCTCTATATTCTTTGAATCGTATCAAATATTATGGACTGAGCCTTTCGGTTGTTATTTTCTGAACTCTTGAGAATTCTTGGATTAACTCGAACACATCGTCAAATTTATAAGGCTCGCTTGGAAATGCTCGTAGCTTAACTTGATTCGTTATTTCTCTAGAAACGCCATATGAATCATAACTTCTGTTGGGTAGTATTGGAAAATGGAAGGGCTTTAATTGAGAAATTTCAAGACAGGCATGCTTGAAATTGTCAAGAGTATATGACCCACATGAAATAGGAAAAGTTGGCCAAATTGTATTTTTGGCATCTTTTAGAAATTTAGTCAACCCATTACCTACGGTCTGATAATAAATTTCCTTAGCCAATAATTGATCTGTTATATATAAGGGTAGGACATGAGGGCAAGCATGACTTCCAAAAATTTGGATGTATGTGTAAAATTCTTCACCGAACCACCTTCCTATAGGCCTGAGACTTTTATTAGCTTCATGGGTGACTCTAGCGATTTTTCTTTCGAAAATGACTTGAAAAAATGGGAACGTTACATCATTACATATTTTAAACATATGAGAGTGGTATTTTGATTCCCACAGGAATTCTAACTATACAAATATGCAGGTTTTGAATTCTCTGGTCCATTTCCATCCTCATGACGGAAATTCAATAGAAAAACAGACAACATCTAGGATAAAAGAACTCATATAAAAAGGAGTGATTGTACTGGACGGGAGATTACGATTTTCTCTATAGACAGTGATACATCTAATCAAATTATCAGACAAAATATTAGCCCAATCAAGAATATAGCCATCAGAGGCTTCTTCTATCAAGGGTGTCCAATCTTCCTTAAACTTGGTTGTATTTTAAGACCCAAAAAGACGACACATCGTTGCAACATTTTGCTAGAAAGGGCTTTTAAGAGACACTACTGAGTACATACCCTTATCATTACGTTTATGGTGATTAGGATCATTTCTCCAATCCTTGATTACATTTGTAGGGTGTTCATTCTCTCGCATGAATTCTTGAACAAAATGGTTGTCATATCTCTTCTGGGGTTTTGGAAATTTATACATATCCTTCAAATATGAAGGCCTGAGAGAACCACTGACTATTTTGTTTATGGTAACAAACTTTCTATCTCGAATTTCCACATGATCCAACACCCATTTTACTAAGTCATTGTATGGCAACATTTTAGGACGGGCAAAAATTTATGAAGAAAAGAGTTAGCTGCGTGGGACCATGAGTCTGAATCCGTGGATGCAGAATCATCAGCTACAGCTTTTCTGCTAAAAAATACTAGTGGATTTTCGTTCTCAAACAACTTATAGATCCCTTCCCAACTTGAGGAACCAATTTATGGGTTTCATGTTGTGTCTGAGATTAAAGGAGCCATCTCGTTGTTTTCCTCTTACTGAATGACTAACTGAGGTGGGTTGGTGGACTTCCTTCGTGCTTTAATCAGCCTTGAAATCATTTTATGCCTAAGTTTCCGTAATTACCCTGTCGTAACTTTCTAGAATTACCCTGTCGAAAGAAAATTAGAGAACGTAAACTAAGATCACGTCAAATGATATTAACTGTCATGTCAATTTAAGTCATGCATAATAGGAATCCTTGGTATTAAATATGAAATAATTATAAAATCGATTACAAACCTCGAGATCATAAAACACCTGAATTATAATTACATTGATAACATGGGTTCATGTGAGTTTGACAACTATTATCTTATCGGGATCTGTAGATTGGCCTTTTCATGATTAGCGAATTTCAGCATTTCAAAGCAATGTGCCACATGCGAAAATGCGATGTTGCAATGGCTTTTATGTTGGATGATAGAATGTGATATCGGTATATGTCAGATGGCAGATTGCAATATCGGTATCCGTTACATGACATTGAATCACTTCTACAAATCAATTGTGGAAATTAAACACAATCGCCAATCACATGAAGCAAAGTAAGAATCAAATCAAACCACAACACAGATAATTTCCTGGGGAAATCTTGCTGCTCAAAACCCCTCTATCTTCTATTGTATATTAACCATGGAACCATGAAACAAATACAATGCACTCTTATCACAAGATTCTCCCGCACTCTGCTAATTATCTCACACTGTCGTGGGCAAAACTAACCAACACTTAGCCAATTCTCAACCTCTAAACAGTTTTCCTTTCTTACGCAATTCCTAATGAATGAAATCCCTATTTTTTAGGAATTTTGGCCTTTCTAAACTGTGCAATGATCATGGGCACTCCAATGGATTTTTGGTTGCACGCAAGCAACCTACTAATCACACAACTAATATTTAATCTCCCTTTCATCTTTGTCTCAACTGGGTATCCACTGGAACTGACATGCATGTAGCTAATAATAGTAAATCATCAATTGCATGGTAGATCACTGATTGTGAATTAAATAATATTTAATTCACTTGATCTCTCACTATTGCAACAAATAGTTACAGCTAGTTCAACTGACTCTAACTCACCTAACTGAGGCCTTCCCAACTGCAATTTGAACTCCATAACTAATAGAATTACTCTGCATGCCTCACCAACCACCCTCAACTCATAATTCATGAGCTAACTCAGTTTATCACACTCAATTAACTATTAAAATTTATTCTGAGATAAGATTACATTTTATTGTCCAATTTAATAAAGGGAAAATTAAATTAGACACTGCACCAAATTTAGCACACACTAGTGTAGGTTCTGCTAGGACCTATTGGTCCCACATTAGTGTAGGTGCTGCAATTTCTTGTTGGACTTCAACAAAGGTCTCAAAACCTTCCGGTTGCTAAATGTACACCTATTCCTAAATCACTCCATTGAGGAAGGTTTTCTTTACATCCATATGATATATCTACCATCCCATCTGTGCTGAAAGTGTAAGGATGGATCTAATTCATGAGTACCTTGCAACTGGTGAAAATGTATCACCATAATCAATCCCCTCCACTTTAGAGAACTCTTTGGCCACAAATTTGGCCTTGTGTTTATCCACACTCCCATTTTATATTTGCTTCACCTTGTAGATCCACCTAGATCCTACAACTGACTTCCCCTTTAGTCTTGGGACAACTTCCCATGCACTATTTCTGATAATGGAGTCATACTCCTCAACCATGGCATCAACCCAAATTGGTTGTTTCACTTCTTCCTCAAAATAAGATGGTTCTATCTCCAAACCTTCGCTCATAAGATCCATGTAGCTAGTGTACCACTCTAGGGACCTCCTCTACATGCGCTATGATGTGGGTGCTCCAACATTCTCTCTAGCATCAATCACTATTGAGCGCTATAAAAGAAATATTTACACCAACATTTAAATTTCCAAACCGGGTTGGTAAAATTTTAGTTTTAGCACAGTAAATGCTAGAATATGACCTTGGGAATATGTGGAATAAAAATCAAGCTATTGAAAAACAATTCAAAAATGCATCATTCAGGAAAAAGAACAAGACATTTTAAAATAAAGAAAGCACACTGTAAATCTACTTCTGGCTCCTCTTCTGGGTTGAGTGACTCCTGTAGAAAGTTTGCCTTAGTTATCCAGCGAATAAGGGAATGTAGATTTCACTCAAACTGACAAACCATTCATGAAATAAAGAATGGAAATCCTCTTAAAGGATTACTGCTATGTTGCAATGAAGAGCGTGAAATAAACTAGGAAGCATAAAGCAACTTCATTCCAAATAATCTAACAAGATCATTAAATGCTTTAAAAGGAATCTAAACTTTGTATGCACTGCTTCTCTAGAGATAATTCAATATTCAACTATAAGGAAAGTATGCAATAGAAACAAGTAATATAAATGAATTTCCTGCTGCTTCCAAGCTTACCTTGATCTTTAAAAATTGTTAATTACTCGTTATGTAGCAAATGAGATAAGGGTGAGTATCACACTTAACTTGCAATATAAATAAGAGATCCAACCAGAAAAAATTCATTGTCTACACTTTGTATTTCTTATCTCAGTCTTCATAAAAATACATTCCAACAAACAACGATATCATTAAACTCAAGTGATTAAAGAATTGGAAAATAGTTATGGAATGAAATTACAAAGTTGTATTAGACCAAACTCACACACTATACATAAACTTAAATGCAGAAAAAAAACCTGAAGAAGTATGGGGCAACAGACTAGCTGGTGGGCCCAAACCACCCAACTTGTTGCCCTTGCAATGGTTAAATCATAGTCCTAGAAGATTAAAAAATATAGTAAACATAAGTTGAATGCCAGCTTGTATTAATACTGAAGTCTTGTTTACATAGACATCAAACGATGTGAGCTTGCCCCCATTGGTCCCCTCTAGCGATCATCCCACTAGGCACACAGTCTCCCCCCTTCCTTCCTTAACAATATCAACCTTTTCCTGTCAAAAAATAGTTCTAAAATCTAATTCTAATTCTCTCCTTATTACACAGTCTCCCTATTTATAACAACGTTGTCTACTATTTGGAGGTTCAAACAGAATTTACAATTTTTAGAGTCTCAAACTAATTCAAAACCAAAATAAGAAGTTTGTTTATTATACTAGATTCCCATCGGTCCTTAACATTGTGATCGATAATAAATCATGAAATCCTCACTGGAATAACACGTTGCTAACAAACTATGTAACTTCTAGAAATGGTTTGATTGCGTACTTTGACCTTAGCCCTACACATTACTTTGAAGACCTAGGTGTGATTGAGGGAACACATCAGCATATTGAACACCTTCTCTTCAAAACCCATATCATATTTTTCCATCATGACATCTCGATGTATGAAAATCGTCAAGGTGAGTACAAGATTTGTACTGCTGGAACAGGAATTGGGCTACTGGAACATGAACTGAACTGCTGGAACAAGAACTGTACACCTGCCACAAGGAGAGCCCACTATTAGTCATATTTTCACACCTAACCCTTTCATATTATCAAAACAAAGAGAATTCATAAATCAACAACACATTACCTCTTGAATGCCTCTATAATAGCCCAATAATGCATAAAAATGAAAATAATGACCATAAACACCTGGTGCAAGCATAAGATTTATTCAGCAAAAAGTATGAAAACCTAGAAAAAATGGAGGCTCAACACTTCCCCACGTTTATCTTCTTTCACGTCCTTGTGCAAGCCAAATCATAAGATGGACTTCAAAATTTCAAAAATGCAAGGTTGTGACCTAGAGCCCTGTTGTATTAATTGAAATGTTCAAGTTCTTTCCCTCCATGATTTTGACCAATTTAATTTCCCTTTTTAATATCTTATTATGGGTAGCATAATACTTTTCTCGCGTGATCCAATCCTTGGCCAGCTTCTGCAACTTCTCCTTCTTAACACTTAGCATGATGTTTTTAGTATGCAACTTAATGAAAGTTTCTCCAAATATTTGTTCTCCCCTTTCACATTCTCTTCGCGAACGATAAGCTCATTTATCTTCTTCTTCAATCTCTTTATCATCATATTTTATTTCCTCAATATATACCCATCAATGGGCCCTTTAATCTTTGTTTATTGATGGAGTGAACGTCAGTAGTTTCTGCTACAAGAGGATCAAATGAGAATTCAACACTGAGTTTACTTTTTTCATAGGAGTTTTGAATTAAAATGCTTCTTTCATAGGGATTTCTATTTGATCTATCCCTATAATTGGTTAGTTTACTTGATCAGTTACTGGATTATTAATATGGGACATGAATTTCATAATAAATTCTTCAAATCTTTGGAGTTTATCGCTTTCTCCATCAATGGCACCTATATTTTATTTTACTATTTCTTCTTCCTCTAGATCCAAATCGACAGCTTGAGGCTCCAAATTTCTGGAAGGAGGTCAGGTGGTTTTCATCATGCTACATGTAACCCTTCATCCAACAACGGGGGTTTGAGCTTCAAATGGTAATGTTGCAGGGGTTACAGGGGATGTGGTGGTTGCACGAGTGTTCATATTTTTTCTGCCTCGATTTCGTGGGATGCGAGGAGAGTATACAATTCATTCGGTTTTTCTCCGGAGTATTATTTGCCTCGCGCGATTGAACAGGAATCTGGGTGTTGGGTTTTTCAATTCCTGTTATAATATCATTCCATTGAAGAAATTCCCCAAATATCATTTCTTATACCTATCTCATCCAAAATCAATATTTTGATAATCCTATAATGATAAAGGCTTTCCCTAGGGTTTTTAACAGCTCTACAGACTCCCTATGACATCTTATGTAGGATTTTTAACAAAAAATAGGGGACATTTATCTTTTGTTCACCAGTGAAATGTAGCAGCAAACCAATATGATATAAAAAATTTGTTGCATACCTACCTTCGCAGGTCAAATATTTTTGGAGGATGAACATAGGAGTGCACCATTCATCTTTGATCTAGGAACGTGATACCCCCTTCGCCCAATCAACTTCCTAGTGCCCTGCTTTGAGAAATTACATATTATGTTGTTTATCTATGCCTTTTTTCTTGAACCATTTAATTCCCTTTGATAGTAATCCATTTTCTTGGGCAATTGTCTTCTCTGTCACATTCATAGTCAAATCCCCAATTCGAGCTACCTTCCCATCGAACCCTTGTGAAAATTGCAACACAACTTCATCTTCAAACCCCAGAAACTTAGCCATGAATTCATGCCATCCATCCTTTATCAACTTCTATTTGCAGGCATTATATTCAATATTTTTCTCCAGCTCCTTTATGGATACAAGCTCATGGTGATCATATTTAATTTTCTTCATGGCTTTGAAAGTTAAAAACGCGGTATGTATTCAGGTGTAAACAGAGGAAAAAAAACAACCCCAGCATGCCCCGACGATGTATTAAATATCATAAGAGATCAATTGATAAAATAACTAGACATGTTGATTCATTTTAAGCAGCATGACTACTTATGATGTGTGCTAGATAGGGTCATGAAGTTGATGTAATTCAATTAGTACCTGAGGGAAGAATGTAGTAATTGTAGGGAATTACAGTGATACGGTCAAGAACAAGTTCCATTATAAAAATGATTTCAAATAGCTTATTTGTCTTCATATCATAATTACCTTAATCCATGTTATATGTACATGATAATTCGATGGGTATATGGAGAGAAAGAAAAAAAGAAACCATAATTACAAGATCAAGGTATCCTTAATGCAGACATTTGGCATTAAAATATCAGACACGAAAATATTTGTGCATGTACCATTGTCTTCATTGAAAGTCTAGTACATGGAGTATTGAATGCATAATCATGGAAGATGGAAGGGGGGGAATACTTCAATATTAATGATCAGCAAAATACCGATACATCATTTTAAAGTTCCTACAACATAATAATTATAGTACCAACAACCCTAGTGGAAGCATCGAGTGTAAGAATTATCAAGGGGAAGAAATATTTGATGTGAAAGGAGGGTCATCATACAACAAGATCAGGTGCAGGAAGCAGTCTAGTTCAAAACACTAAAACAATATTGCACCATTATGATAGAAAATACATACCTATTGTCTTGTCTCAAATAAACCCTATGTTTGTCATAGATTTCTTTTCAGAATTCCATTTTTTGCTCAGAGTATTATTAACATCAATGATAAAAAATATTTCTTGGAAGAGGTGAAATTTCAATAAGACTGCCACAAGGTTCTTGTATGTGCTATATCAATCCTGCACCTAGACCTGTAGTGCTTATACAGAGGTAGACACAATCAACACATATTTTTGTCCACCAATACCTTGTGAGTAATCATCACTAAGTAATTTATCACTCTAAATACCATGGAAAAGCTCGAAGTGAATTATGATACCAGAAATGGGAAACAAAAATAGAACAAGATGACACCTTCCTGGATCAATCAACCATTTATTTATTTTTTACCACTCTAAATTTTGTTGCAATCCAAGTGCAGAAATAAATTTCTTCTTAATCAAGTACAAATAATTACCTTCACTAAGGGTACCACAGTCATTAAATATTCATAATTAAAAAAAAAAAAAATAGAACTCAAAGCATCGTGCTCAAATCATCTTAAAACCATTGTCCAAAAATGATGAGTTTTAGGGAAAGAGAAGATAACTGAGTAAATCATAGTATCCAATTAACTTTAATATCATAGACATATCCATTGTTTCCCGCATGCATCTATAGCCTCGGTAGGGATGTCATTTAACCCAACGAAATGCATGTGTCCCACTTACTAGATGTAGATTTAGAGTTATCTTATTTTATTTTAAAATTTAGATGAAGACTATTGTCCTAGCTTGGTAACCAGCTAATGTAAGTGCCACTCACAAGAGGTAACATGGATGAATATGTAGGCTCGTGATGAGACCTCTTGTCTTCCAACTTTTCAGTTTAAATCCATTACTCTGGCTTGGTGACCAAGAGCAGTAATGTCATGCATGTTAGGTCTCATGATCATGGTAGTTCGGCTCATCATGAGACCTCATATCCCCCCATAAATCTTTGGTAAACTTTGATTATAATTAACTTCAAAGGTTACCTGATAAGTGTGGAGGTAGATATACTCCTTAAGAGTATGGGATGGCATGAAAAGTTTTTAATTACTAATCATTACTGGTTATTTCCTCTACCCTAAATATTCATTTAATTAAGATGTCTCAAATAATGACTCGAAGATTCTTTGAGTTAATAATTCTAGTGTTCTCATGAATGGTTCATTATGATATTTACAAAAGTGGTCCACCATGGGAGGTTTTCCAATGATACCTTCTAAAGGAAACTGGAAATATATATCTCATATGACAACTCATTAGAATGGTTAATCATGGTCACTTTCACAAAATCATGAGGTATTAGAGCGAATCATACTCAACAAGACTTACCACAATGTTGGTCTAAGGTTGTCATTGATGTCAATATGACATTGACTAAGATGTCAATATTCTTTAGATGCCTGGTTCCAGATGATGATTTCATGCCTCTTGGTTAATACGGATGCCAATAATGATGATGTGCTTACTCTTGATGAAGAAGACTGGATCCAGTATGATGTCAAGGTGACATGGTTGATGGAAGACCATTTGATGACGTGGAAAATGTCTAGGGACATGATATGATGAATCACTTGGTGACATATAATGACATGGAGGACCTCATGATGATGTGGAAATAATATAAAGACATAATTGGAGTCATAACAATGAAGAAGCCCTAATGACCTCTTGTTGTCTTAATCACCTTTTGCACATAAAAAATCAAGGATATTTATAAAGAAAAATAAATTTTGACACCTTGGAGGCAACCTTTCACAATTAATCATAGACCATCTTAAAGAGGATTTTTTCCTCTTTCTAACGAGCCCTTACTTACCGCCAAACTCTCGTTGGTTGATGAGATAATGAATTTTTAAGTTAAGAAATATATACTTAATTGCTAGTCGACCTACACTCTCATACAAATGTCGACATACCTCTAGAAAGACGTGTCCCTTCATCTTGACGTCAAAATCATATACAAAGGAGGCTCGGATTGTTCATTTTCCCAAGCAATTTCAGTGAAATAATCTCAAAATATAAGGAACAACAACTAAGACACCAAAGAAAGAAGCTTAAGGACGTAAGGAGTTGTTTTAAAATTTTTTTGGGCTTAAACATCACTAAACCGCATTAAATTTTCTATGAGGACTCTCACAAAAAGTGTAGACTTCCTAAAACTAAGTCTTGGACTGATTATAAGCTCGGCTAAGTCTCTATGTCGTGTTACAACAACCTTTGGAGGCTGAAACTGTGATAGTCATTTGTGGACTTTTGTGAAGCCCAACAAACTATGGAGTCATGGTATTATAACCTCAGATCTACTGAATTGTTTTGTTGCTTGGTGCCAAGTGTCATATTGAAAAGTGATTATATTATACTAGCCCTCGGATCAGTGTTATAAAGGCCCAGTATTATGGTATAGCTTCAATACATAGGCTCAGAACTTTTTATATTTGTAGTCTCAACATAGCTATAGGAATTCTAATCTTATTGCAGCCTCAAATCAAGACTACAGGACTTCAATGTGCTCTTTTGTGATGAATCTCTAACATGTGGTGTCAAAAGCAGTTCGAATCCTTGACTATAGTGAGCCTGAAGTTATAGTTTCCTCTTTTGAGCTCGGATTGGATAGTTTTTTTAATTAATACAAGTGCATGTATATAATAGTAAGCTCGGTCCTGGACAGTGAAGAAATTATGAATAAGTGAAATTTTGAACAGTGATAATTTTGGAAGCATGAACAGAGAATTTTTTGGAGCCTTGGACAGTCACGTAGTTGGAGGTCTCTTGAAGTAGATTTTGGGAAGATTTTTCAGGTGAAAACTTGTGCAGTCAACAAAGAGGACTTAAACCCAGTTTTACTTCCCAGATTCAAATTATGAAACCTACAGTGAAGAAATACTTACATCACCAAGGATATAGATCAGTTGTGTAACATCAATATCATTGGTGGATACTTATATTGACAGTAAATGGTTTTCGAGCTCCTATTAAGGAGCTTGTGGAGGGATATCTTGTTTGGGCAAGGAGTATTGAAGATAACTTTTTAAAGGTTAGCTTGAAGACCTTCTTGGACACTTTGATTGAAGCCCTTGTGGAGTGACCTTGAAGAAGGTTCCATAATGAAGACATTTTATTGAGAAGCGTTGAGTGATCTTGGAGATAACATTGAAGGAAATGATGCATTAGCCATCATGAGGTGACCTTGGAGTTTTTTTATTGGGTGACATGAAGAGTAGTGGAGACACCTTCATGAGAAGGCAAGGTTCTCATTGATGACGTGACAAGAAGGCTAAGTGAATGGATAGTTGAAGATCGTTGACAAGGCTCATTGAGGAAGAAATTGGGAGCCTTGAAGAACCGTTGAATTCATATTGAATATTTGAAGTAGTGGGTTGTAGCCCTAGAGGATTGGTGTCCTAAAGAAACCAGGTTGGAGCGTGAACCAAAGAAGGGTTGGTGCCCTTGTGGTTGGAGCCTCTAAACGCAAGGTTGATGCCTTGGATAGATAGGGTCGAAGCCCTAGACGTCAGAGCCTCACAAAAGTCCAAGTTGGTGCTTGGCAACAAGTTGCAGCCTGGAAGATTGAAGATCGATGTCTTCATCAAGGTTGGAGCCCTACACTTATTGTATATATTTTCTTGTAAAGAAGAATTTAATCAAATAATTTATTCTTATTGTTCATATTTTGTTCTAAATATAAGTGATCTAACTGATAAAAATAACAATTGTAAAGAAATACTGATTCACCCCCCCCCCCCCCCTTCAGTATTTCCAACACATATATGTTTGTGTTAACAACCAATCTGGATCAAAATCAGTTTCAGTGGCTATGCTTTTGAAGTTGAATACCTAATAGCATTGTTGTAACATCTTTATTCATGGCATTGCTTTACTCTTCTATCCTACTCTACCCTAAGAAGCGAAAGAATTCCATTTTAAGTATAGAAGTACTTCCAATGCAACCATGTGCGCAACAAGAGGATAAATCTATTCATTTTCAAAATCATAAAGTATATTAAAAACAAATACCAAAACATGAGAAACCAACTACATGAACTGATATGATGCTACAATTTTTCGAATGATAAAGGAGGAGTGGATATTGACAGTATCTGAAACCAATATTCTATGGGATCCATATATGCTTGGTCATTTGAATCATGGGCAACATTCAATGCATCATACAAATCCTCCAAATTTCTTTGTTTATCCTCTAAAGTGTAGGTTGGATCAGGTGGATGTTCTTTAATCTTTGCTTCTAATGGCTTATCCTCACCAAGAATGATCCATAACTTCTCAATTTCCCTAGGAGAATCTTTTGGATTTCATGAGTATTTTGTTCTAGAGGAATAGACCTATTCTTAATTGATGCCAAAATGTGTTCTTTTTGTGTAGCAGAGACCCGATATTCTGCTAATATTTGAGATCATTCTTCGAATAGCATCACACTTCCTGGAATTTTCCTGCTAGCTGGAAGGTCTTGTTAGCACATGGATTTATAGCGGGGGGTTCTTTTAGTACCGGAAAAATAGAAACACACTAACTCGAAAGCTCAATTGCAGTGAAAAGAAACAACCTAGGATTGTAAAATTAGCAATAAAATCTTTGCAAACAAAATAATCTTCGATTGCAATAAATAAAACACCCCATCATCACACTTTTCAGTAAAGAAAATCACTCTTTAGAAACTTAATTGTAGTAAATCAAGCATCACACTTTTCTGCAAAAACTCGATTGTTGTAAAGGAAACAAATCAGGCATCACACTTTGTAGTAAAGGAAAGACTCAATTGTTGTAAACGAAATAGATCAGGCATCACACTTTGCAGTAAAGGAAAAACTCACTTGCAGCAAGGAAAACTTGGCTTGTGAGCTCTCTCGCAATACCGTCCAGTATGCTTTAGAAGCAAGGGGAATCTCACTAATCTAAAAATTCAATTGCGAAGGAAAATAAAATTCATGACAAATCTTTGAGGTCTTATCCTACAATGCCTCCCTGACAACGGTGCCAAAATGTTGAGCGGTATAAATGCAAGATTTACACCAACATTTAAATTGTCAATCCGGGTTGGTAAACTTTGAGGTGTAGCACATTAAATTCAAGAATACAACCTCAGGTATCTATGGAAAAAAAATCAAGCTATTGAAAAACAATTCAAAAGGGCATCTTTTAGGAAAAGGAACAAGACATTTTAAAATAAAGCAAGCACAATTTAAATCTACTTCTGGCTCCTCTTCAGGGTTGAGTGACTCCTACATAAAGTCTGCCTCAATTATCTAGGGGACAAGGGAATGTAGATTTCACTCCAACTGACAAACCATTCAGGAAATAAAGAATTCAAAGCGTCTTAAAGGATTAATGCTATGTTGCAATGGAAAGCATGAAATAAACTAGGAATCATAAAGCAACTTCATTCCAACTAATATGACGAAATCATTGAATGCTTTAAAAGGAATCTAAACTTTATACGCACTAATTCTATGCAAATAATTCAATATTCAACTATAAGGAAAGTGTGCAGTAGAAACAAGTAAGATAAATGCATTTTATGTTGCTTCCAATATTGCCCTGATCTTATAAAATTATTAAGTAATAGTTATGCAGCAAATGAGATCAGGGTGAGTATCACACTTAACTTGCAATATAAATAAGAGATGCAATCATAAAACATTCATTGTCTACACTTTGTCTTTCTTATCTCAGTCTTCATAAAAATGCATTCCAACAAACAACAATATCATTAAACTCAATTGATTAAAGCAATGGAAAAGAGTTATGGAATGAAATTACAAAGTTGTATCAGATCACACTCACACACTATGCATAAAATTAAATACAAAAAGAAAACATTAAGAGGTATGGGGCAATGGACTAGATGGTGAGCCCAAACCACCCATCTCGTTTCCCTTGCAATGGTTAAATCATAGTCCCAGAAGATTCAAAAGAATAGTAAACATAGTTGAATGTGAGCTTGTTATTAATACCGAAGTGTTGTTTACATAGACATCAAGCAATAGCTTGGCTCCAGTGGTCCCCTCTAGGGATCATCCCACTAGGCACACAGTCTCCTCCCTTCCTTCCTTAACAAGATCAACCTTTTCCTGTCAAAACATAGTTCTGAAATCTAATTCTAATTATCTCCTTAATACACAATCTCCCTATTTATAATAGTGATGTCTACTATTTGGAGTTTCAAACAACATATACAATTTTTAGAGTCTCGAAATGATTCCAAAATAAAATAAGGAGTTATTTTATTATATTGGATTCCCATTGGTCCTTACGCTCCATATAAACATTGTGATCGATACTAAATCGTTAAATCCTCACTAGAATAACATGTTGCTAACAAACTTTGTAACTTCTAGAAATGGTTTGACTGCGTACTTTGACCTTAGCCCTACGCATTTCTTTGAAGACCTGGGTATGATTGAGGGAACACATCAACATATTGAAAACCTACTCTTCAAAACCCATATGATCATTTTCCATCATGAAGGTGAGAATAGGATTCGTACTCCTAGAACATGAACTGAACTGCTGGAATAGGAACTGAATTGTTGGAACAGGAACTGTACACCTACCACAAGGATATCCTGCTATTAGTGATATTTTGACACCAAACCCTTTAAAAATATAAAAACAAAGAAAATTCATGAATCAACAACATATTACTTCTTGAATTCCTCTATAATAGCCCAATAATGCATAAAAATGACAATAATGACCATAAACACCTCATGAAGGCATAAGACTTATTCAGAAAAAAAATATGAAAACCTAGTCAAAATGGAGGCTCAAAAATCACCAACCTTTCACCCTCTCTCGTGCACTTCCTTTCATCTCACGATGTCTTTGCATGAGTGTGTGCGTCCACTCTTTGTTCCTCTACTTGTGGCTTCTCCACATCTTGAGGTTCTTCTTTTGGAGCTAAGGGTTCCTCTACCGCATGAAACTGAAGCTCCCTCTCAAGGGAAATTCGCTTAGCCTTCTCTTCATTGAATGTCACATCTCTTCTGACCACTGTCATCCTGTGTGCTGATAAGTACACCCGAGAGTTGTGAGGTGTATCAATGTACGCCACAAATATTCCAAACTCATTTGTTAGCTCTAGCTTCTTCCTGGCATCTTTGGTCACATGGAAATAAACTGATGAATCAAAAAATTTAAAATGTGCCACATCTGGTTTCTTACCTAAAAAATCTTCCTCTTGCGTACTCATCCCAAGTATCCGATGAGGACTTATGTTCTGCACAAATACTATTGTGTTGCATGCTTCCGCCCACATATGCAACGGTAGACCTTGATCATGCAACATTGCCCGTGCTTCTCCCAAAATATTTATGTTCTTCCTTTTTGCAACCCCATTATATTGTGGGTTATGAGGTGTTATCAATTCCCGTTTAATTCCTTCTGAAGCACATAAGTTCTTGAATTCGTTCAAAACATATTCCTCGCCATTTTTGCTTCTGAGAGCCTTCACCTTCTTCCCTATATCTTTCACGACAAGTTCTTTGTGTAGAAATTATACAAACAATATGTATATCAATGGATTCAATCCGATCAATCAATGTACTAAATCAAGATACTAAATCCTTATACAAATCAATTGCGGAAAATAAACACGATCGCCAATCGCAACAAGTAAAGAAAGAAGAAAATCAAACCACAACACAGATATTTTCATGGGGAAATCTTGATGCTTAAAACTCCTCTATCTTCTATTGTATATTCACCAAGGAATCATGAAACAATTACAATGCACTCTTCTCACAAGAGTCTCCTACACTCTCACAACTGTCTCACACTGATCCAGACAAAATCGACCAACACTTAGCCAATTTCCTGCCTCTAATCAGCCTGCCTTGCTTGCACAATTCATGTGGAATGAAATCCCTATTCTTTAGGAATTGCAGCCTTCCACAACTGTGTGATGCTCATGGGAAATCCTATGGTTGTCTTACTACATCCGGGCAGCCTACTAATGATACAACTGATAGTTAACATCCCTTTAACCTTTGTCTCAACTGGGTCTCCACTGGAACTGACATGCATGAAACTATTAATAGTAAATCATCAGTTGCATGGCATATCACTGCAAGTGAATTAAATCTAATTTAATTCACTTGATCTCTCACTAGTGCAACAAAAATTTACAACTATTTCAACTGAATTTAACTCAATAAATTGAGTTAACTGATTTCTCATGCATTACACTAATGCACTAACTGCAACTCGAACTCCATAACTAATAGAATCACTTTGCATGCCTCACCAACCACCCTCAACTCAAAATTCATGAGCTAAATGAGTTTATCACACTCAGTTAACTATTACAAGTGATTATGAGGTAATATTACATTTATTGTCCAATTTAATTAAAGGAAAATTAAATTAGACACACATTTATTGTTGACTTTTCAACACTCCCTCTCAACAAGAAAGTGATTATCAACTACCTCGATCCTGCCTCTATGGTATTTGAATTTTCTCTAGGCAAGCGCCTTCGTCAAAATATATGCATCTTGATCTTCTGTGGGAATGTACTGAAGTAAAATAATGCGCCTCTGAACACAATATTTGATATGGTGGTACCGGATGTCTATATTCTTGGACCTATCATGGAATACTAGATTAATAGAGATTTTAATGCAACTCTGGTTATCACAATGTATCATCATCGGATCCATCTGAAAACCAAACAAACCAACCAGAATCTTCCTCATCTAGATGGCCTCACATGTAGCCTAACTTTCTACCATGTACTCTACCTCGGCTGAACTGAGTGCCACAGATCATTGCTTCCTGTTGTACCAAGAAACTATTGTCAATCCTATGTTGAAGATCGCTCCTGATGTGTTATTTCTGTCTGATGGAGTGCCTGCCTAATCTGCATCAGTGAAGCCTTGAAGCTTCACTCCCTCTATCCATTTGTACCATAATCTGTACTCTGTAGTGCCCTTGAGATATCTCAATACATGCTTTCCCGCCTTCCAAAAGAGCTTGGTTGACTTAACCATAGCTTGACTCAGTTGGTTAACTGCGTAGCAAATGTCCGGTCTAGTGTTCACCAAGTACATCGGTGAACCCACAAGCTACTTGTAAATAGTAGTGTCCACTACCTCACATGAAGTAGCATCCTCCTTCCTCCAATTTCCTGGAAGAGGAGTCTCCATGGGTTTACGGCTCTCCATGTGAAACTTACTCAGAATCTCTTTGGCATACTTGCCTTGAGAAATAAATAGCTCACTATCTCGCTGCCATATTTCTAAACCAAGTAAATAATGAAGGAGTCCCATGTCCTTCATCTCAAAATCTCTTGTAAGATCCTCCTTGCAATAAATTATGAGTTTCTCATCACCTGTAAAAATTAGATCATCAACATAAAGTACGATAATCAACAAATTACATCAACCACAATCTGGTACAGGTTCACATCCGCTTCACTTTTGGTGAAGCCCAACCCAGTGAAATAGCTATCAATTCTAGTGTACCAAGCACGAGGTGCTTTCTTCAGCCCATACATTGCTCTCTTGAGTCTGCACACATGCAACTCACTATCAAATATCTCCAAACCTTCTGGCTGCTCTATGTACACTTATTCTCCAATAACTCCATTGAGAAACGCATTTTTCGCATCCATCTGATGTATCTGCCACCCCATCTGCGCTGCGAGTGCAAGGATATATCTAATCAATGAGTACCTCACAACCAGTGCGAAAGTCTCCTCATATTCAATCCCCTCAACTTGTGAGAATCCCTGGGCTACAAATATGGCCTTGTACTTCTCCACACTCCCATCTGCTGCCTGCTTCACCTTATAGATCCATCTAGATCCAACTACTGATTTTCCAATTGGTCTTGGGACAACTTCCCATGCACTATTCTTAACGATGGATTCATACTCCTCAACCACAGCGTCAACCCAAATTCGTTGTTGCACTTCTTCCTCAAAGGAGGATGGTTCTATCACAATACACTTTCTCATAAGAGCCATGTATCCAGTAAACTTGTCTGGAGATTGTCTCTGTATGCGCAGTGAAGTAGTTACTCCTACATGTTTTGCCACATCAAGCCTCAATCTATCAGCTTCCATGTTGCACCTTCTACTATTTCTGGTGGATGGCTCTGCATGAGTGTTTTCTTCCACTCCATGATCCTCCGCATGTGGCTACACCACATATTGAGGTTCATCCTTTGGAACCAAGAGTTCCCCATTTGCATGCAAATACAGCTCCCTCTCAAGGGAAAATCACATGTCTTTATCCTCATCGAATTTGATATCCATCTCACAACAGTCATCTTGTTGTTTGGAAAATACACCCGATAGTTGTGGGGAGTATCAATGTACCCCAAAAATATCCCAATATCAGCTGTTGATTCGAGCTTCTTCATGGAATCTTTGGTCACATGGAAATATACAGATGAGCCAAAAAATTTAAAATATGAAACATCAGGTTTCTTACCATAAAAATCCTCCTCTAGTGTACTCATGCCAAGTATTCGATGAGGACTATGGTTTGCACAAATATCGTTGTGTTGCATACCTCCACCCACAGATGCAACGGTAGGCCCTGATCATGCAAGATTTCTTGTGTCGTACCCACAATTGTTCTGTTATTTCTTTCTGTGACCCCATTCTATTGTGGGTTATGAGGCGCAATCAACTCTCTGAATTCCTTCTTTGCTTCAGAAATTCTTGAATTCATTGGATATGTACTCACCACCATTTTTGCTCATAAGAGCCTTCACATGCTTCCATGTGTCTTTCTCCACCATTTATTTGAACTCACAAAATTTTGAGAACATCTAAACTTTCTTCTGCATGAAGTAGATCTAGCACTTTCTAGAAAATTCATCAACAAAGATCACATAATACATGTGCTTTGTTTTCGAAGCTGTAGAGAATGGTCCACACACATCTAAGTGAACTCTCTCAAGGATTCTTGCTGCTTGGTTCTCCTTCTCATGAAAAGTGGCCTTTGCATACTTCCCCATGGTACATCCCTTTCATGTGTCTATCTGTGCAAGAGTACCCTTGGGAAGTCCCATAGAAATCTGTTGCATGACCTTCAAGGCTCCGTGGTGTAGATGGCCCAATATCCTGTGCCATAACTCACCCTCATCCTATCTCACCACTTTGTCTACCTTACCCATCAGTGTTGTGCAGCCATCTACATCAAGTTTATAGAGATTCTTCACATGAATCCAAATCTTCTTGGCTTGTCTTATGGCTTTGTGTCGAAGGAAAGCTTTCCCTTCATTGAAACCACATCATAACCTCTATCCTCCAAAATTGTGACTGAAACTAAATTCTTTTTCAAGCCTGGTACATGCATTACATATTTCCATAAGAAGGGTTTACCTTACTGTCTTTGGAAGGTAACAGTACCAATCCTGGTATCATTGTACCGCTTGTCATCACTCATTTCGATATGCATCTGGAGGTCCTTCTCCTCCAAGCTAATGAAAAGTTCTTTGTCTCCTGTCATGTGGAAATATGCACCACTATCCAAGTACCACACTGATCCCATCGCACTTGACACCATGCATGCGATGAGCGAGAATTCTAACTCAAATTACTAGGCCAAAGCCTCACCAGCTATAGATCCCGAACCCTTCTTTTTCTTCTTCTTTTATGTACAATTAGTGGCATAATGTCCCTTCTTGTGACAGTGAAAACACTTCACTCTATACATGTCGCACTTCTTTCCTTCTTTTTCGGACTCATATTTGGAATAGGATTTATTTCCCTTCCCTTCTTCGCCATACCATCCAAGGTGCAATTTTATTCATCATTTGTCTTAGATGAAGATCCATCCTTGGTATTCCACCTGAATTCTTCTTGCACCAAATCCGACCAATTTTGTTCCCAATTTGGTAGCTTCTCCCTCCCATTGATAGAGTCCTGATAAATATGCCAACTCTTGGGAAGGCCTAGAAGAGCTAGGCTCACCAAGTCATCATCTATGACAGTAATTCTGATGCTCCCAAGCTCATCTCTACATTGGACAAACATGGTTAAATATTTCGGAATAATGTCGCCTTTCTCCATTTTGATTTTCCTAAGCTTGTACTTCAATGCCAATTTTCTATGATCACTGCTACTTTGAAATAGATATGTCAAAGCCTTCCACATTGGATATGGAGTCATTTTTCCATGGAGACATGAGACAATGTGGTCTCGTACTCCCTCCAATAATATCCTCCTCTCCTTTGCAACCTTCTTTTGCCAAGCATCAAGAAGAGTGGAACTTGTTGCAGCGGGTTTCGGAATGTCATTATCAATGAATTCTTTCAACCCATTGTCCTCCAAAACTGCCTCCATCCTATCTTTCCATGCAATATAATTGTAACTACCCTCGAGTGCATACTCTAATCTCAAGCCATTGAAATCCATCTCGATCCTAATCCGCTTGTCGCACAAAGAACACTTTTGCAAATTTGAATGCTATTTAGTCACAAAATCAATTTCTTCTCCACTATATTGATTTCCTGTGCTCTAATACCATGTAGAAATTATACAAACAATATGTACATCAATGGATTCAATCCGATCAAGCAATGTACTAAATCAAGATATTGAATCCTTCTACAAATCAATTGCGGAAAATAAACATGATTTCCAATCACAGCAAGTAAAGAAAGAAGCAAATCAAACCACAACACAAATATTTTCCCGGGGAAAGCTTGCTACTCAAAACCCCTCTATCTTCTATTGTATATTCACCAAGGAATCATAAAACATTTACAATGCACTCTTCTCACAATAGTCTCTTGCACTCTCACAACTATCTCACACTGATCCGGACAAAATCGACCAACACTTAGCTAATTTCTTGCCTTCTATCAACCTACCTTGCTTGCGCAATTCATGTGGAATGAAATCCCTATTCTTTAGGAATTTTAGCCTTCCAAAACTGCGCAATTCTCATGGGCAATCCTATGTTTGTCTTACTGCAGGCGGGCAGCCTACTAATGATACAACTGGTAGTTAACATCCCTTTAACCTTTGTCTCAACTGGGTCTCCACTGGAACTAACATGCATGCAGCTATTAATAGTAAATCATAAGTTGCATGGCAGATCACTACATGTGAATTAAATATTATTTAATTCACTTGATCTCTCACTAGTGCAACAAACAGTTACAACTAGTTCAACTGAATTTAACTCAATAAATTGAGCTAACTAATTTCTAATGCATTAAACTAATGCACTAACTTCAACTCAAACTCCATAACTAATAGAATCACTCTGCATGCCTCACCAACCACCCTCAACTCAAAATTCATGAGCTAATTGATTTTATCACACTCAGTTAACTATTACAAGTGATTATGAGATAAGATTGCATTTTATTGTCCAATTTAATTAAGGGAAAATTAAATTAGACACACATTTCTTGTTAATTTTTCAGCACTTTGAACTTAAAACTTTGAGAACGTATGATATTTATTTTGCATGAATAAAATCCAACACTTCGTGGAAAATCATCTAAAAAAATCACATAATACTTGTGTTTTGTTGTGGAGGTTGTCAAGAATGTTCCACAGACAACTGAGTGAACTCTCTCAAAAATCTCCTTTTCTTGGCTTTCCTTATCGTGAAAGGTGGCTTTCGTGTACTACCCCAATGTACACCCTTTGCATGTATCTTGCTACTCAACTACACCCTTGGGAATTCCTATAGAAATATGTTGCATTATCTTCAAAGCGCCATGTTGTAGATGGCCCGATATTTTATTCCATAACTCACTAATGTCTCAACTCTCCACCTTCTCTCCTTTCATGCTCAAGGTAGCACAATATTCTACATCAAATTTGTATAGGTTCTTTACTCAAGCCCGAATCGTCTTCACCTGTTATGTCGCTTTGTGACAAAGGAACACCTTTCCTTTGCTAAATATCACATCATAGCCACAGTATTCCAACATAGCAACAGAAACCAAATTATTCTTTATACCAGGAACACACATGACACCTTTTAATGTGAGAGTGACAGACTGTAGCTATATCGGTAGCGTTATACCTCCTGTCATCCCCCATCTCGAGGTGCATCTGGAGATCCATCTCCTCCAAGTTACTGAAGAATTCTTTGTTGCCAGTCATATGGAATGTGTTGGGTGTGTGTTATATTCTTTGTTGCTAGATGCAACAGGGGGTCACAGGCCCATGTTGGGGGCTTTGCAAGGGGGCGATAGCCCCCTTGCACGAGGTCTGGGGCAGCTCCGTGGGAAAAAAAAAAATCGACCCTATATTAGGTGGGCGTACCTACCTATGGTTTTTTGCATGGGTTTATCACCTGGTTTTTGGCATGATGGTTTTGTGTCCATGGTATTTTGTAGATCCGGTCAAGGGAACCACGATTATGTTCTAATATAGGGTTAATGGCTTTGGTTTATGAATGCTTCAGTATATATATATATATATATATATATATATATATTGTAACATTAAAAGGAACATAATGAAAAATCAAGCTACTAGTCCCGGTTTTGGGATCCAGGGGAAAATCTTTGTGTATACTTGTTTTATGTTTTATGCTCTCGCTATTGTTTATTTTATGCTTTAATATTTTGTTTGCATATAATTTGTGTACATGTTTTAAGCCTACAGAATGAATCTCCACTATCTAAGTTCCACACTGAACCCGTCACCGATGACACCATGCATGCGATGAAGGTGAAATCCAACTCGAACTGTGAAGTAAGTGTTTCACCTACCGCTCCTCCCGAGGGCTTCTTGTAGACCTTCTTGTGCATAAACTTTGTAGCATAGTGTCCAAGCTCATGACAATGCTAACATTTTACCTTTGACAAGTCTCGCTTCTTTCTTGCCTGACCAAAATCCAATTTAAAATGGGACACCTTCCCTTTCCCTTTCTTCGCCTTTCCATCCAAGGCACAATTCTCCTCATAATCAATCTTTGATGAGGATCCATCTCTAGTGTTCTATTGAATATCTTCTTGTACCAAGTCGTACCACAATCACTCCCACTCTGGTAGCTTCTCCCTCCCATTCACTGAATCCTTGTAGTTGTGCCAGGTCTTGGGAAGTCTAAGAAGTGTTAGGCTCGCCAAATCATCCTGGTCAACTGTCACACAAACACTTCCAAGCTCATCTCGACATTGAGTGAACTTCTTCTAGTATTTTGGTATCGTGTCGCACTTCTCCATATTGATCTTTCTGAGCTTGTCCTTCAGTGCCAGCTTCCTATGGTCGCTTCTATTCTAAAACAGATATGTTAAGGCCTTTCACATAGTATATGGAGTTTCATTTCCATGGAGGTTCGAGACAATATGATATTGAACTCCTTCTAACATAATCCTTCTAGCCTTTGCTACATTCTTCTTCCATGCATCAAGATTTTGAGCATCTGCTGCTGCGGGCTTGGGAATATCATTGTCTATGAATTCCTTCAGCCTTTTTTGCTCCAGCACTTCCTCCATCATGTCCTTCCAAGCTATGTAATTCGAATTACCCTCAAGGGAATATTCGAGCCTCAATCCAGAGAAAGACATCGTGATGATCTATTGGTCATGAAGAATAAATCTACAAATTTGATTCACTTGTTCAAAACAAACTTTGGTTCTTCTCTTCTATAGTAATTCCTGCTCTAATACCATGTATAAAATCCACATAGATTCAAATGATCTTGTAATATGCTAAAAAAAAATACTTGAATATATTCTACAAATTGTGAAAACCAATTACGATCGCACAATCACATGAACAAGAAAGAGAAAGAATTTCAATTGCACACACAAAGATGCATATGGGAAAGCCTCGGCTAAAAACCCTGATATTTTTATATTGCATTAATTCGATAATATGAAACAATACAATGCTTCTCTCCGGATTGAGAGCTCTCTACACTATCTCTGACTGTCTCACTCTGATATGAGCGGGTTTGGTTGAATAATTAACCAATTCCTTACCCTTGTATGACCAACCTTGCTCATGCATTCCTGAGGGAATTAAGCCCCTATTAATTATGAAATTACCATCAATTGATTGTGCAATCCATCCAAGGCATCCTGATGACTTCATGCATGATGTGTACAATTTTATAATTATACAATTGATAGTTCACTTCCCTTAAACTCCAATCTCAATTGGGTCACTCTTAGAACTGACATTCAACAACTATTTATAGTGAATTATCAGTTATATGATTGATCACTACATGTGAATTAAATCAAATTTAATTCAATGAACCTCTCACTAGCTCTTCCATCAGTTAGAACTAGTTAAATTGATTTTAACTCAAATAATTAACTTAAGCAATTACGACTCAAAATAAACTGCAACTAAACCCTCTAAAAATTAGAGTGAACTCTGCATGCCTCCAGTTTGACCCCAAACTCGATTTGATTGAGCTAACTAAGTCTTCCTGACTCAGTTAACTCGTAAAAGTTGTCATGTGATGTGGAATAACAATTTCCTTCTAATTTAATTAAGGGAAAATTAAATTAGAGCCCTTCTTGTTGTGAATTTCAACATGTAGATCTCACCGTACAGTTAACCGAATAGAGCTAGGAAAAAGGGTGATTTCCCAAGTTGAACCATGCCCACTACAAGTATAAAGATTGAATGACTATAGCCTCCTAAAGGGAATAAGAATTAAGATTAGGAAAATATAAGCTATAGTGACACCACCCATGGATCTCATAGAGGTATCTTTGCCACGCCTTGTTGTAGTCCACCCACACTCCACTAAACGACTCCCATCCCTACTTCATTCAAACTACTTGATGGAGGGTTGGGATAATGCAAGTAAAGAAGCATGTTAGAAACAGAATTCTCGGAGCTTCTGCCCACAACAATAAAGAAGATCCATAAATATTTAACTAGTCAACTGTGAAATTATTTTTGGTTTTTATAATGCGTAAGTTGGAGAATTTGTAATTTTGCACGAGTTTTTAAATGGAACCACTTATAATTACACAAATTATTTTTGTTTCCAAGTTGATGTATTTATAATTGCATTTTAATATTATTAGATAAATGGAATTGATTTTATAAGATATGTGTGTGTGTGTGTTTTTTTTCTAACAACTCGAATGAATAAAAAAATAAAATATGTCTCAAATGAATAAAAAAAATAAAGTTAACAAATGAATAAAAGGAAGTTAAATTTGATTTTAATTTTTTTATTTGTTATTTTAAAATGGTGTTATAATATTTTCATTGAAATGTATTTTGAAAATTATTTAAAAATTAATAATATTATGCAATGTTTTTACAATTTATTTATTGAATTTTAAATAAAAATATAATTTTTTATGTTTTTTAAATTACAAATTAAAATATAAATTTCATAATTAAAGAAATTACTAAACATTTAAATTAAGACAGAGAAAAGTTAACCTAAATCATTTCACTATTTAAAAAGTGAGACATTGACTATTTTATGTTCAATATTATACATCCTAGGATTAAACAAATCTAGTAGCTAAATCGAACACTAAAATGGTGTATAATACCTCAAGCCTGTAACTTTTAAGAGGAGACACGAACTTTTAACTATCAAGCCAACTCATACATATTTTTCAAAATAATTGAAAGTACATTAATTTTTGTAAATTAAATACAAGATTTGAATGAAATTAGTCAATATTAATATTGAAATTTTATAAAAGTATAATGTTAATTCATGAACAAAAATAGTTGTTTGATAATTAAAGATAAAATGTTAATCTATCCACGGGGTCTTGGATAGACGATGATCGGGTACTTTGTTAAGGCACTCCTTGATGTGAAGCACTAGTTCAATTCCGTGCTCCAATCGGGGTGATATATTGGACATGATGAATATGTAGTCCTGCCAAGCTTACAAAAAAAACTATTATAGTAATGAGTCATAAAGGACAATCAATTAATTTCTTCAATGAAAACTTGAATGAGGAAAAACAAATAAAGGGTATGCAAGTTACATAATGTGCTTATTGTGCATAAAGTGACCCACAAATAAAGGGGTCCCATACACCTGTTTGGGAGGTGGGTCCCTTGTCCCACCAACAATGGGATTATTATTATTATCATTTAAATATCATGTCATCTTCATACAAAGTAAGTGTATAAATTACACCATCTCCTATATACAAGTAACATGGAATAAATTACACATCTCCATTATTATATTAGGCAATAGAAAGAGTGTTTTAACCCAACACTTTGAAATATAATGACTTACCCAATTTTTGGTTTGCATAGGACTGCAAATGTTTGAGTGTACTAACTAGAGTGGATTCCTCCAGTCATTACTTTTTGAAAAAATTCTCTTACCTCATCAAATTCTCTTACAACAGATAAAATTTAAAAATCCTTATTTGATAAATAGTAAAGGCAACCTTTTTCCTAAGGAATTTGAAACTCTATTTGCGTTAGATCATGTCTGCTTCAACAAAGGTCCATTGCCTTGCATAAATTTAACCCACTTTAGATGTGTTTTATTCATATTTAACTTGGGTATTTAAATTTATTAATGTTGGATGGTTAGCATAAATCACAAACTTTTTTTTAGTAGGTAATGTCTCCCCTCGATGTTTGAACAATTAAACAATTGCATAAAATTATTAATCATAAATCAAATACTTTTGTTTTCCTCATTCAAATTTTCATTGAAGAAAGTAATCGATTGTCCCTTTTTGACTCATCACTACTCTAATAGTTCAAAATTTTATTTTTTATTATCAAATAACTTGCTTATAAATTCATGAATTAACATTATACTTTTATAAAATTTCAATATTAACATTGACTAACTTCATTCAAATCCTGTAATTTTTGAATTATAGGCTCTGCTTCTCTCCTTGGTCGCCATATGGCCCTAAGTGTTTCTGCCTGTTGTCATCCACGTCATATCAGTGACCTACTACCCTCTACATATTATCTTGTTTAAAATCCCCCTTTATTTTCTTAGGCCTTGTTTTCCCTATTTCTACTTCCTTCCTCGCCTTCCCAAATTTGTTGCTTTGACTTTGTCCTACTCCAAGCATTGATCTTCATCAATTGCAATGTTCCCCTCTGGCCAGATGATCAACCATGACTAATCTAATAATCAATTCCCCTTTTGTCCAGGAAATAACTATCGTCAATTCCCTGGTGACTAATGGGCCCAAGTTTGAGAAATCTCCTCCATCTAGATTTTCAAGAAACTTGATGACACTCCGAAGGTTAAAGTATCTTCTCCCAGGTCATATCACAAACCCTACAACTTGCTGAAAGGGGAATTGTGGGTTAATTCATGGGTCTATGGCCCTCTCCTCGGATTTTCTACATGTGAATCGAAAAAAATTGGAAACCTCTTATCAAAGGTGAGCTCGCTCCCTCATTCTGCGGAAAAGGGTTTTTCACCTTCTACTTTGAAAATAAGTCAAACAAGGACTTGATATTTAGGAGTGGACTATATTTCATGGGTGCCCAAAGCCTCTATCTTAATTTTTGGAGCCCTAATTTCGACCTTTATTGTGATGTTCCAACCTTTATTCATGTTTGGGTCAAACTTCCCTTTATTCCTCTCCATTGTTGGAACGATGCCACGTTCAAACACATCAACAATGCTCTTGGAAAATACATTGACTATGTGAAGCCCTATGAAGGGATTTTCTCTTATGCTCAAATTCGTGTTGAGTTTTATCTTGACAAAGGGCTTGATATTTAGGAGTGGACTATATTTCATGGGTGCCCAAAGCCTCTATCTTAATTTTTGGAGCCCTAATTTCGACCTTTATTGTGATGTTCCAACCTTTATTCATGTTTGGGTCAAACTTCCCTTTATTCCTCTCCATTGTTGGAACGATGCCACGTTCAAACACATCAACAATGCTCTTGGAAAATACATTGACTATGTGAAGCCCTATGAAGGGATTTTCTCTTATGCTCAAATTCGTGTTGAGTTTTATCTTGACAAAGGGCTCCCCACTGCAATTAATATTTTCCTACATAATTGGTCCCACATTTAGGAAGTTGATTACAATACACTCCCCTTCAAATGCAAAGTTTGTCATGAATATCGACACTCCCAGAAATTTCCATAAAGTGTAAGAGGATCAAGAAAAAAAAGGGGATGCAAGGGAGAAATGAAAACAATCAAAGAAGAGGCATGGACCTAATAAGAAATAACCTCCCTCCAAGCCCCAGTAGAAATAGGGAATCCAAAAATTAAATGACTCACCTCCCCTACAAATAAAGCCTCTAGTAGTGGAGAACGGTCAAGTAAATCAAGAAATACGAGAGGTAACAAGAACAGGTTCAAAGCCATAGCAATGGAAAAGGAGGAAGGGGAAATCCCACATCAATAAATTTTTGATCCATAGCAGCTATTGGAGCAACCCTCCCATTCGGTTGCAGAGTCAAAACACATTGAGAAGCCCAGATCCAATGTACATCTAGATAGTAATCCAAAGGACCAGTCAAAAGGAGAAAATGTGTTCCTCTCTCTAAGATAAATTGCAACCACCTTTGTATTCACAAGCTCAACAGATGAAAAATATGAAGGAGAGAAAAATAAATAGTTTAAATATCATTCGCACATATCGAGAAGGAAAACCAATAGAAAAGTTTGTATCAAAAATACTGAAAAATGAAAAGGAGTTAGGCCACTAGCATACTATCCCCTGTCAATTGGAAGAACACCTAATCAAAGGTAACAAGAAATGAGTTGGAGCTTCCCCTCCTAAAGGGGCAACCCAATCTAAGAGTAAGTAATGATCATTGTCTCCTATAATTGTAGGGGGCTCAGATCTAAAAAAAGAATGGTTGAAGCAAAGTCAAACATAGAAAATGTAAAAAACTTTGTGGCCTTTTTCTAGGAGACGAAATTAAAGGAGCAGAAGATCTTATTAAGGCATAGAAATATTTGGAACAACAATGAAATCTCCTTTGTTAGATTTAGGGAAGCCTCAGGTGGATTATGCACCTTGTGGGATCCTAATCAACTCCAACTTATAAACTTCCTTAAGACAACACAATGGATTTCCACATTCTTTCGTATTCTTGCATCAAACAAGGTATGTGTTATCATAAATGTATAAATGCCTACTCATTTTAAGGAAAATAATGACTGGTAAAACCCTCTTATGGGGCTTAAAGACTCTGAATTTGGCACCAATGGCATATTTGGAGGTGATCAGGTGCTCAGTGTAAAAGCTCAAAAATGAAAGTGCTCAAAATTGATTGGAAACTTAACAACAGCGAAGAGCTCGTCGCCAGGAATCCAACACAATTTGTTTTGTTGAAAATAGAGTCCGAATGAAGGAGATAGAGTCTGTTCTTCGTTTTCATAAACAACTAAAAAAATTGTAGAACAATGACAGGTTGATGACATGGCAACGCAGTTAGCATACAGGGAATATTCTTTAGTTTCACCCAATGACATTGTGACAAGTGTCACTGCAAGATTCACCGAATTGGTTTGAAGGTGAAATTTTTTTACAATTGCTCCTAAGGTTGAATGAGAGTTTTTTTATGGTTTGGGATAGCCCAACTAGACGCTGACATGTGGTGTAGCCAGGGGCCGCCACGTGCCCCCTCTGGTGGACCCTCTCCAATGGTTGAATTACATACATCAATTATCGAATTTTATAGAATTGCATTTTATGCAAAGTCCGAATTTTATTCAATGGTCCGAAAAACATATTTCCAAAGTCCTAAGTTTTGGATGGTCGAATTGATATTCCATATCAAATTCTAAGGCTTGATATATCTTATATGGTGGAATTTTATTTATATAACAAAGTTCAAATGGGAGGCACATTTAATTTAATTTTCAAAGGTTCATATGTTATCTGTCGGTGCAAAATATATGTAAGGATGGGCGGAGGGCGGGTCGAACCCGTGACCTCCTCCTTCTAATACAAAGTTCTTACCGCTATACCAGCGGGCAGAACTTGATATATAGTTGCAGCAACCTTATATTTTAAATTCCAAGTGTCTCTAACGGCAGGAATGGAGGAAGCTAGCCCCACAAGCCATCCCCCTCCAATCCGACCACACCATACGACCTCTTCAAAGCGCCAATGATAAACGTGCTTATATGCATTTTAATCTACCCTTCTACCATTTAATCCGCCATTATCACTAATTACATTGAATTTAAGTTGGCGGTGAATTCGGCAGACCTCCATAATTGGCGGCCCTAACTAGAGTCTTCTCCTGTTTTAGAGGCAATTTACTAGGGAAAATGGTTTTGGCCATATCTTTAGCAATTTTCGAACAAATTGAGCAAGAAGAGTCATTCCTGATAGATTTGGACATTCTGGACTCATTGAAGCATGTTTCAGGAGCTGTAGGTGACTGTAAACAACAATTTTTTCACTTTAGATATAATACAGAGGCCCAGGCCATGGAAGCTGGACCAAGGAGATGTAGCCCAGGAGAGGTGAACCCCTTCATCAAAACATTGTGTTGATGGATCAATTGTGATGGTTTTTTGTACTTGTTTTTGTTGTTGTTCAAAATTTTGTATTCATTATTTATGCTCTTGAATCTAATTAAAAACTCAACTCACTTTCCTGTTTGACACACATAAACACTCAAGGAAACCTATGCACAATAAAGCATAATATCAACAATGTTACATAATTATATGTTACAGAACAATGTAGCACATAAAATATGCGAAAAACACAAACACACAAAACACATAAAACCATAGAGACACAGATATACGTGGTTTACCCAGTTTGGGCTACGTCCACCCCGAACAACCAATCCTTCATTTCTATTATCCAACAAAATGAAGAGACACGACCTACAGTAGATGTGTATCCTCTGTCCTCTCTCACAGTCTCCATATATGTTTCTCGCTCTGAGAATACACATACAATCCACAGCTGCAATACAATACCCTCATAAAAGCGAGGGGTTGCCTTCTATGGAAAAATACCCTAAATTAAACATAACTTCTACCGTCAGATCATCGACCTAATGAACGGCCCAGATTGACTAGAAATTACTATACTATTACAAGGCAATTTTACATATGTTTTTAGCTTCGGGGGCGTTGCCCCTGAAACCCCCCGCCAAGGGGGGCTCCATAAAGTCGCAAATGCCCCCCCTGGACCCCCCAGGAAACATTTAATTACGGGAGGCATTGCCACCCCCATTAAGGTACAGGGGTCCAATGCTGTGTTACAAAATAAACAAGATAATCAGGCTCCACACCCAACAATCTCCCACTTGGAGACTGATTGTAGCAACTCCATTGCTGCTTCATTTGTTGGACAATGAATCCTCTTTAGACCTAGTTGTTTCTCCTCTTTATTTTCATCCTTGAAGACCAATTGAAACTGAGCATATTCTCATTTTCTCCCTGGTTACAACTTTTGTTAGCATATCTGCAGGATTATGGCTAGTGTGTATCTTTTCCAGCTTCAACTGTCCATCTTCCAATACTGACTGTATAAAATGGCACTCGAGCTGTATGTGTTTAGTCCTGGAATGAAATATTGAGTTCTTTGCAAGATGAATGGCACTTTGGCTATCACTGTATAACGTGCCCATATCATGATTCTTACCCAATTCATTCATAAACCTTTGTAACCAAATCATTTCTTTACTAGCCTCTGTAGAAGCAACATACTCTACTTCTGTTGTTGAAAGTGAAACAACACTTTGGATTTTTGAAACCCAACTAACAGTTGTTCCACCTACAGTAAATACATATCCTGTAGTGCTCCACCTGTTATCTCTGTCACCTGCCATATCTGCATCAACATATCCCTGTAGAGAAATTTTTGAACCACCAAAGCATAATGTTTGATTTGTGGTACCTCTCAAATATCTGAGAATCCATTTCACTGCCATCCAATGTTCTTTTTCTGGATTTTTCATGTACCTGCTTACAACTCCCACTGCATGTGCAATATCAGGCCTTGTGCAGACCATTGCATACATTAAGATTCCAACTGCTGATGCATATGGAAATTTAGACATATAGTCCATTTCTTCTTGGGTCTTGGGGCACATCTCCTTACTAAGTTTGAAATGGATAGCAAAAGGTGTACTAACTAGTTTTGCATTCTGCATATTAAATATTTTCAACACCTTTTGTATGTACTCTTTCTGAGACAGCGTTAATTTGCAATTTTTCCTGTCTCTAGTTATTCTCATACCAAGGGTTTGTTTTGCAACTCCCAAATCCTTCATTGCAAAGGAATTTTCCAATTTTATTTTGAGCACATTTATTTCCTGCATGTTAGACCCTGCAACAAGCATGTCATCTACATACAATAACAATACAATATAGCTGCTATCATTTTGTTTTTTCAGATAAACACAATGATCAGAGTGACATCTAGTATAACCTTGTTCAAACATAAACTTGTCAAATCTTAGATACCACTGCCTTGGAGCCTGTTTTAATCCATACAAGCTCTTATTTAACCTGCACACTAATTTTTCCTTCCCTTTGACCTGATATCCTTCTGGTTGCTCCATATAGATCTCTTCCTCCAGATCTCCATGGAGAAATGTTGTCTTTACATCTAACTGTTCAAGATGTAAATCCTCCGCTGCTACAAGACTTAAAATAGTTCTGATTGAAGTCATCTTAACAACAGGAGAAAATATTTCATCAAAATCAATACCTTTCTTTTGTGCAAACCCCTTCACCACAAGTCTAGCTTTGTACCTTTGTTTTCCTCCATATTCTTCCTTCAGCCTGTAAACCTATTTATTCTGCAATTTAGTTTTACCTGCAGGCTTCCTGATTAAGTCCCAAGTCTAGTTATGCATTAAGGATTCCATCTCTTCTTCCACAGCTATCTCCCACTTGTTCCTGGTTTCAACCTACATTGCTTCTTCATAACATTCGGTTTCACCAGAATCAGTCAACAATAAATAATATAATGAAGGAGAGTATCGTTCAGGGGGTTTACTTATCTTGGTAGATCTTCTGACACCACTTTCAGGTGTTTGAGGTGTCTGTTGTTGTTGTGGTGGTTGTTGTTGTTGTGGCTGTTGATTATTATTATTTTCAGGCACCTTTACATTTTCTATGATCTCATCAAGAACTTTGTATTCTTTGTTTTCTTTTTCCAGTTTCTTTTCCTGCAATTGATTCTTATACAAGACTTTTTCATTAAATATTACATCTCTGCTCTTAATGATTTTGTGATTTTCATAATCATATAAGCGATAACCAAAATCATTAACACCATATCCAATAAAGGTACATTTCTTTTATTTTGCCTCAAGATTTGTTTTGTTTTCTTTATTAATATGGACAAAGGCCTCACAACCAAAAGGCTTTAAAAAAGAGTAGTTTACTTTTTTACCTGTCCATGCCTCCTCTGGAATACCACCATCCAAGGAACTTGAAGGCCCTCTATTTATTAGATAAACAACAGTATCTACAGCATCTTCCCAAAATTGTAAAGGCAATCCCGCGTGTAATCTCATGCACCTTGCACGCTCCATGATTGTTTTGTTCATCCTTTCTGACACACCATTTTCTTGTGGTGTTCTTGGAACTGTCTTCTCTCTGTGAATTCCATGTTCTGAACAGTACCTATCAAACTCTTTACTGCAATATTCACCTCCATTATATGATCTGAGCCACTTCAACTTCTTTCCTGTCTTAATCTCAACCAAAGCTTTCCATTTCTTGAAAGTATCAAATACATCAGATTTATTCTGAATACAATAAATCCAAGTCTTTCTAGTTGCATCATCAATAAAAGTAACATAATAACGAAAGCCACTGAGAGATGATACCTGAGCAGGTCCCCATACATCTGTATGCACAAGCTCTAATTTTTCGCTCTTCTTTTCTTTCCCAACTCTAAGAAATATGACTCTCTTTTGTTTTCCATAAATGCAATTCTCACAAAAATCCAAATCAACATTCTTCAAACCCGGCAAAAAATTTCTTGAGTGAAGAATATTCATCCCCTTCTCACTCATGTGTCCGAGCCTATGATGCCATAATGCTACATCTGCTCCTTTGAAAGTTAAAGCATTAACAGAGTTAGAAATACCATTGCATAAATACAATGTACCAACCTTTTCTCCTTTTTCTATTACCAGGGCTCCTTTGGTGACCTTCCAAGTTTTATCTATGAAAGTTGTCACACAACCTTCACTGCTTATCTTCCCTATTGAAATCAGATTTTTCTTCAGATTTGGAACATGCCTTACCTCATTTAACAGCCATTGGTTTCCATTCTATTGTTTTACAAGAACTTTACCCATTCCAACAATTTCACAGGGTTTATCATCACCCAAATGAACTTTCCAAAATCTTCTTGAACATAGTCATGAAAATATTTCTTATCAGGTGTGGCATGGAATGAGGCACCTGAATCTACCACCTAGGAATCAGTAACATTTTCGAAAGAAAGAATCAAAGCATCTTGTAACACATCACCTGTCACATTTTCTTCATGATTGTTTTCTTGTTGTGCGTCTCCTTTTTTTCCCTTCCGAGTTCTATAGTATTTCTTCAGGTGTCCTTTCTTTCTGCATTTCCAGCACACTATCCCCGATCTGGACTTGGATCTGCCTTTCCTTGATTTACTGTGATATCCTGAACCCTTTCCTCTTTCCATTCTTCTTCCCCTATACTCTTCACTCAAAGCTTTACCCGATGTCTCATAGGATCTTTTCCGTCACATTTCCTCACTAAGGATAGCACCGACAACATCATCAAAATTTAAAGTACTATATCCAGAGACAGAGTTACTAATGGCCATAACTAAACCATTCCAGATTTCTGGAAATGAGCACATAAACAAGAGAGCCCTAACTTCGTCATCAAAGTTTACCCCTACAGAACTTAACTGACTAGTAACTGTATGAAAATCATTTAAATGGTCTGCAACAGATCCACCTTCCGACATCTTCATATTAAATAAATGTTTCATAAGAAACACATTGTTTGAGGCCGAGATTTTTTCATATAGTTTTTCCTATGCCTTAATCAAACCCTATGTTGTTGTTTCCTTCGAAATATTGAAGGCTACCGACGCCGCAAGGCACAACCGTACTTTTCCAAGTGCCTTTCTATCGAGAATTTCCCATTGGGCGTCTATCATAGCCATCGGCTTCTTTGTTTTTCCGCTCAATGGTAGGTACAGATCTTTCTGATACAGATAATCTTCCATCTACATCTTCCACAGCGGGAATTTTTGGCCGTTAAATTTCTCGACCTTAAACTTACCATCTTCCGCCATTGCTACCACTCAAACTAGGAACCCTTATTTCCTGCGAGTTTATCAGCCAAATAAACCTTCGGCTCTGATACCAGTTTTTACAGAATTATATATTACAGAGAAATGCAACACATAAAATATGCGAAAAATAGAAGCACACAAAACAAATAAAACCAGAGAGACACAGATATATGTGGTTCACCCAGTTTGAGATACGTCCACCCTGAACATCCAGTCCTTCCTTTCTATTATCCCGCAAAATGAAGAGACAACCTACATCATATCCATTGTAATATCGTCTATTCTCTCTCACAGTCTGCCTATCTATTTCTCGCTTTGAGAATACACATACAATCCACAGCCGCAATACAATACCCTCATAAAAGCAAGGGGTTGCCTTCTAGGGAAAAAAACCCTAAATTAAACATAACTTCTACCGTCAGATCATTGGCCTAATAAACAACCTAGATTGACTAGAAATTACTATACTTTTACAAGGAAATTTTACATCTGTTTTTAGCTTCGGGGGCGCTGCCCCTGAAACCCCCCGCTAGCGGGGGGCTCCATAAAGTCGCAGTCGCCGCCCCTGGACCCCCCAGGTAGCGTTTACTTACGAGCGGCGTTGCCGCCCCCATTAAGGTACGGGGGTCCAATGTTGTGTTACAAAATAAACAAGATAATCATGCTCCACACCCAACAAGCAAGCGTTTTATAAATCTGAAGATGAAATTAGCACATAAAAACTAACATTCATACTCAAATCAAGTTGGTATCAGAGCCTGGTTGAAAGGCAAGGTTGTTTTCTTAACAATTGCTTGAGTTTTGTCCAAGTAATGTTTTAATGGTTGCAAATTTGTGATGCTTACAAGATTGAAATTGCAGAAAGGTGAAGGGAAATAGTTGGTTGCAAGTCCTGAGATTAGGATCAGAATAAGGAGAGCCACAAGGGCACCATCTCCACCCAAATTTTCACTCAAATTTGTGCTTGAAGCACCTCAAGTTTTATCTCAAGACGCTGAGATTGAAGAGGCACAAGCACCAGAAGCTAAGCTTGAATCCATATCCGTCATGTCAAATGTTGGAGAGAATGAAGGTCATTTAGAAGAGAATGATGTCAAGAGATACTTCAATGACATAAAGAGGATGGTTAAAATTATGTTTGATGCATTTACTATTGGGATGGCAGGAGAAGGTTCTAAGCCTCCACATGGAGAAGTAACTTCAGATGATAAGAAGGATGAAGAAAAGCATTCAAAGGCTAGTGGAGGAAAGCCACCTCAATATCCACCATCTTCATAATACTCATCATCACCATCAGCATCATCTTCCACTTCCACAATCAAAATTTCCCATACTCACTCAAAATCCACAAAAGGAAAAACTCCCTTACTCAAACTTGATGTCAAATTTGAGCTTCCAATGTATAATGGCGAGGTAAATGCAAGAATATTGGACAATTGGATACGTAAATTGGATGTGTATTGCATAATTCAGAACCTTCATGAAGATTCCATAAAGATTCAATTGGCTTCTTTGAGGATGGAAGGATCTGCACTTGTATGGTGGGAAGAAAGGACTCAATAAGAGATTAAAAACTACGGTAAGATCTCTATGTCTTGGTAAATTTTTATTGCTACCATTAAAAGGAAATTCTATCCATTATATTACATGAAAAAGGCCATTCTAGACTAAAGCAATTTTGGACAGTTGAAATGGAAAAGTGTGCAAGATTATACTCATGAATTTAGGAGAAGAGCTCTTATTTTGGGTATTAATTTATATTCTCAAGAAAATTTGTTAAAGTACATTGGGGCTTTGCATAGTTACCTTAGGCACACTATTCTCGTGTTTAATCCCACAAACATAGATGAGGTTTGTGTTCAAGCCACACACTTAAAATCAAGAGGGAAACAGAACATAGATGAGAAAAGTGATAGTGAGGTTAAAGGAAAGGGCATGTTTCATGGAAGAGGAAAGAGAAATAGCTCTCTCAAAAGAGAGAAAGATAAACTCACATGTAAACATTGTTTGAATAATGGCCATGATGAAGATCATTGTTGGCAACTTCATCTAGAGTTGAAGCCAAACAAACTGAAATCCAAAGAAAAGGGGAATATTGTTGCTATAGTTGAACATGAATTAGGTTCAGATTCAGGAGATGAGACAAATATTACAGCCATCGGTTTGAAAGGTAAAAACATAGCAAGCACTAGTTCTTCAAATTGTTCTAATGTCACTAAAGATGAAGATACAAGAATAGAACTTTTCCATATTAGAGACATCTCTAAACATACAAAGATAGATACACTTTTTGACAGTGGCTCACAAGATAATCTGATTTTTGAAGACTTGGTTAAGCAGCTAGACCTTGAAACTCTTAGACATCCAAGACCTTATCCTTTAGGGTGGATATGTAACAATTCAAACTTGCAGGTTACGAATAAGTGCATACTAAGATTCGCCATCAATTCAAACTTTTTTGATGAATTTGAACTTGATGTGGTGCAGTTTGAGATATTAGGTATTGTATTGGGAAGTCCTTATATTTATTATAGGAAAGCAGTATTTCATCGCCATGAGAATAAGTATCACTTGTTTAAAGAATTAATTGAGTACATAGTTAGAGCGCATAAGAAGAAGACAATTTTGTCTTTTATACATGTAGGAGAAATGAAGAGGATAGTGAATGCAAGTAAGAATTTGACATTGTTGGTGATAAAACATAGAGATGTTTTGAATAAAACCTTTCAAAAATATGCATCAAATGAACAAGTTGATTTCATTAAAGTTTCTTATGCTTGTAATGATATGTTTCAAGACTCTAATAGGTTTCCTTTGAAAGGAGGTGAACAAGATGTAAAACATTTGCAGCAGTCAACATCAGTGTTGAGCAGTGTTGGAAACAAGATGTCGGTGCAAGAGAGTGCAAAGGTCAAAGAGAAAGCGAAAAAGAAGTTTGACAAAGAAGGCATGGGTTCCAAAAATGCTTGTTTTTGGTTTCAAAAAGATACATGGCAATGGCGAAGATACTTGGTCAAGATTTGACGCAAATACTAAGCAAGAGTAGTTAAGAATCGCCATGATGACAATGTGCAAGGTGAGACACTTTTTAAGTTTCCTTTGATTAATGACCGAGGTAGGAACAAGATTTTTTCTACAAGAATAGCTTGTTTCTCTTCAAATTCATGGGAATTGCAGCATGACGGTGTCAATGACAGCAAGAGAAGGTCGCAAGGGTCAAGGAAAAATTTAAGTTTTTGTGAAAAGCTCAATTTGATGAAAATGGGAAAATTTCAGTGTATAGAGACTAGAAGGGTGAGGGAACTGTTGATCCAGGTGAATATTGGTGGCCACCCACCTATTCCACTTGGCCCCCCACCATTGTCTCTTTCAGTTTTTCAGTTTCGGCATAACTTACTATTTAGTGCAGCTGTCCAATCTTCCTGAGTTTGCTGAGGTCCAAACGACGTTAGGGTATCAAAGTGCTGGCCAGACGGATGGAACACCATCTCTAAAGCTATCTTGACAGCTTCTAATGATGTATCATATGCGTCAAACGGAGATAGTATGCCAAAGTTACGTCCCTGGGAAGTTGAAACACCACTTTACCCAAACGGGGCCCATAGTTTTGGCGCTTCATCTCCTAGGGTTAGGTTTTTGGGATGTTTAGGGTTCTCCATTGTTTCTCAATAATAAATAGGCCCTCGAGCCTCATTGTAATTCAGTTCAGAGGCCTGTAGCCGCCACATCTCTTCTCAGAGATAGCTACCAGTGCCCTAGCTAGTTTTATTTCCATTCTGTCTGTAAGAAAATTTCAGTTCTTTGATATTAATGAAATGAAGTGTTATTTCCGCTGCATCTCCGTATTTATGGTTATGTGTTTATTCTGTTGCGTTCCTGCATAAATCCGGATCAGTGGTATCAGAGCGGTCTTCTTTTTCTCGATCCTTCTTTGCATGTCCCCAACGAGGTCGGGGTATAAGGAGCTAGGGCTCGATCTGGTGGAACCTTTGCAAGATCAACCTCGCAAACCTCGACGGACGCCCATGGGGGACGAAAAGAAAGATGAGGGAGCAGGAGATCCTATCAAAATATTGCTCGAGGAGGCCCTCGAAAAACAAAGGAACGCGATGATGGATAGCTTTGCTCGGATCCTTCAACGGCTGCCCACCGGCGGCGCATCTGCATCCAGTAGCCACTCTGGAGTTGCGACTCCCTTTAAGGTACAAGTAAATTTTGACATTCCCATATTTGAGGGTCAAATAGACGCAGATGCCGTAGATAGATGGTTGAATCTATTAGAAGGATATTTCTCTGTTCATGACTTTTCAGACCGGGAGAAGATTATTTTTGCACTCCTCAAAGCTACCCCCCATGTTAACTACCCCCCATGTTAAGGACTGGTGGGAAACCTACTATGAGAACAGGGGCGGACGAGAACCCCTCTGTTCTCGCCGCCTGTAAAATTCTTTAGAACAGATGAGAGCAGTACTATCTGTGGCGAGCTTTGAGGACAAGTACATACAATGGACCACGCTGCGACAACAAAGGGATCAAGATGTGCACGAGCTGACGAATCTGTTCCATACCCTGCGCACAAAGTTGGGTATCAAAGATTCAGAGAAACATTTAGTGCTAAAGTATCGCAGCTGTCTGCACAGATACATTCAGGAGGAAATGGAGTTCCTCGACTTCTCCTCGCTTGGTACGGCATACCGGTATGCTGCCAAGATTGAGCAGAAATTCAAACAGAAGAAGCGAGACTTTGGATCTGCGAATCAAAAGCAAGGAAAAGGTGCTTCCAAACCGCAGAACAAAGGACAGAGCATGGCGGCTAAAGATAACCCGTCAAAGCCACAAGACAAGAACAACACCGTAAAGCCAAAGAAGGACACGGGAAAGTGGTGTGAGTTCCATAAGAGCTCCACTCACAACACAAGTGAGTGTCGGGCCAGGCAGTCGCTAGTGGCCGAGATGAGGGCTTCTGAGTCAGATGCATGCTCCGACTCCGAATCAGAACCTGAAAAGGGGAATGAAAAAGGGAAACAGATTATTGATGCGGAGCCCAATGCCACTGTTGCCACTACAAAGGTCTAGAAGGAGGAACCGGAAGATCCAGAGGAGGAGGAACGTCTCTTCCACTCCCAGATGTGGGTAAAGGGCTCCCCTGTACAGTTCATTATCGACAATGGGAGCCAAAAGAACCTCATTTCAGCAGATGCCGTGAAGCGGTTGGGCTTGCCGACCACAGCTCACCCACATCCATACACCATCGGGTGGCTTCACCAAGGACGAGATCTCCGCGTCAGCCAGCGGTGCCGCCTTCCCTATAGCATCAAGCCCTTCACGGATGAGGTATTATGTGACGTTGCTCCTATTGATGTTTCTGATGTATTATTAGGACAACCATACTTGTGGAAGCGTCATGCTGTGTATGAGTCTCGACCTCGTGCTGTTATTGTTACTTTGGGAAATAAGTTGTACAGGATACCAGAGGTACCACCTCCTGCTGCTATCTCTTTGGTTACTGCAAAACAATGCAGTAAGCTCATTTCCCAAACTAGGAAATTTATTTTCCTGATGATCCGCCCCAGGGCAAGAAGAAGACTGTGGCCACGACCTCTAGACAGGGCTCCTCTGCACAACAACAACAAATGGATAAGGTTGTGGAGGAGTACGGGGACATATTCACCTCACCCACAGGGGTTCCTCTGCACTGTCAGGTCAAGCACCCGATTGATCTGACCCCCGGTGCGCCGCTACCTAATGGACCGATCTATCGGCGCTCTGTTATGGAAAATGATGAAATCAAGAGGCAGATTCAGGAGCTGTTGCAGAAAGGTCACATCAGACCAAGTTCATCGCCCTGTGGGAGCCCGATCGTGTTGGTACGGAAGAAGGATGGGACGTGGAGACTCTGTATTGACTATCGGGCGCTGAACAAGATCACTGTCCGGAATAGGTACCCAATCCCACGGATTGATGACCTTATGGACCAACTCCAAGGTGCAAAATATTTCAGTAAGATCGACCTGAAGTCTGGGTATCACCAGGTACCAATTGAACCCTCTGATGTGTGGAAGACTTCCTTCAAAGCTAAGGAAGGCCTTTTTGAATGGCTGGTCATGCCTTTCGGGTTGACGAATGCTCCCACAACCTTCATGAGGATGATGGACGACATCTTGCGGCCATTCACCAACTCATTTGTAGTGGTGTACTTGGATGACATTCTGATCTTCAACAAGACTTGGGAAGAGCACCTTCACCACATTCGACAAGTCCTCCAAACACTGTGACAACACAAGTTGTGTGCCAATTTGGAGAAGTGCACGTTTGGCATGACCCAGGTTCAATATCTGGGATACATTATTGATGAAAGGGGGGTGCATGTGGATCCAGCCAAGATCCAAGTCATTCGGGATTGGCCAGCCCCAACTACTATAACAGAGCTTCGCAGCTTTCTGGGTCTTGCTAATTTCTACCGTAGATTCGTGCTGGGATTCTCTCATATCACTTGGCCCTTGAGTCAAGTCACCAAAGGAGGAGCGAGAGCAAAATTCTTTTGGTCGGAACCTCAACGGAAGGCGTTCAAAGAATTGAAAAATCGCCTCTGTTCTGCCCCAGTGCTCACCTTACCAGACTTGCAGCAGCCATTTGAGATCGAGACAGATGCCTCTGACTATGCTATTGGGGCAGTTCTTACTCAACGGGGACATCCAGTGGCATATCACAGTGAGACATTGTCTGAGACAGTTCGCAAGTATCCCACCTATGACAAAGAAATGTATTCCATTGTGCAAGCCTGTCGACAATGGAAGCATTACATTTTGGGGAAGAAAACAATCATCCACACAGACCACCGGCCCCTGCAGTTCATACAGACACAAGGGAAGTTGCAGAATGATCGCCATCAGAAGTGGTCCACATATCTGCAACAGTTTCATTTGAACATCAAGTACAAGAAGGGTAGCACCAATAATGTTGCAGACTGCCTCAGTTGACCACCGATCGTGGCGCTCACCACCGTGCTCAACTCTTGTGGGCACGAGACTTCTGATTGGCCGCTTCTCTATGAGAGTGACCCAGAATTCGGCCACACTTACAAGGCACTCTTGGGGGGTACGCAAGTTCCAAATTTTCATTTTCACCTCCAAGATGCACTTTTATGTCACCTGGGACACCTTTGTGTTCCTTCAAGCGAGCGTGCCAAGATGATATGGGAAGCACACTACAGTCGAGTCGCTAGGCATTTCGGGGTCGAGAAAACAGTAGCAATACTACAGAAGTATTTCTATTGGCCGAAACTTCGCAAGGATGTCGAGAAGCACATCAGATCCTGCACTGCTTGTGCCATTGCCAAACCGACCATCAAGAAGCAGGGCCTATATACTCCACTACCTACCCCTAGTCGACCTTGGGAATCCATCTCCATGGATTACATGTCGGGCCTGCCTTCTACTAAGAATGGAAATGACTGTGTTTTCGTGGTCGTTGACATATTCTCGAAGATGGCCATTATGGTGGCCTGTAAGAAGAATATCACAGCAGAAGCCACTGCTAAACTCTTCTTTGAACGAGTGTGGGTGCACTTTGGGATCCCACAGTCTATCATATCAGATCGAGACAGCAGGTTCCTCAGCACATTTTGGTCCAGCCTCTGGTCAATGTTGGACACAAAGCTCACCAATTCCACAGCTTTCCATCCCCAAACAGATGGCCAGACAGAGGTCGTCAACAGAATGATTGTACACATTCTGCGCATGTACAATTCAAAGCATCCACGCACATGGGACGAGAGCCTCCCTTATGTACACCATAGTTATAATCGGGCTCTCCACAGTTCAATCGGCCATAGCCCCTTTCAGGTGGGCTTGGGATTCCAGCCACTATGTCCCATTGACGTAGCCATGCCATTTGCAGCTGCTCAGGCCAATTCAGCTCATGTCCAGTCTGAAGTTGAAAAAGCAATTAGCTTCATCGAGCGCATTCAACACATCTGCCAATAGTTTCATGATATATTTGAAAGAGCCAATGCCAAGTACAAGAAACGCCATGATCAACACGAAAAGCGACAACTTCAAAAGGAAAGTACGGCCGCATTTGCGTAAGGAGCGCCTCACTGGGACCTCACCGCAAGCTTCGCCCACTTCGACATGGGCAATACACCCGATCACCAAGGCCGTAGGCAACAATGCTTTCGAGCTTGGTATTCCACCATTCCTGGCCCGCACCCGCCTAATGTGGATCGCCTTCATCCTTACTTCCCACCTCATTTACCGGACACTTCGAACACGAACAACTCACACCAACAGAAAGTTAAACCCAAACGTATGGGAATATGCCACCATAGATTGTATCATGGACATGCAAATTAAGAACACTGCCAACGAGGATCCAATCAGACGGTTGTCAAAGGCCGGCCAACTCTCGCACCAAGGAAAGTGGTTCACCAGGGATCAAGTTCAGCAGAAATTTCCTCATCTCATGGAGGAACTCAACGCAATGGGGACCATTACTTCCTAAGGGGGATGGAATGATCCAGGTGGATATTGGTGGCCACCCACCTATTCCACTTGGCCCCCACCATTGTCTCTTTTAGTTTTTCAGTTTCGGCATAACTTACTATTTTTAGCAGTTTTTTGGGTCCTGAACTTCCGGAGCCGTTTTGAGGCCCTAAACGACGTTTTTTGGGTATCAAAGCACCAACAAATTTGATCATCAAATTTTTCCCGAAATTTGTATTCCTCGGATATATCTTTCTAATGATGTATCATGTGCATCAAACGGAGATAGTATGCCAAAGTTACGTCCCTGGGAAGTTGAAACAACCACCAACTCAGATCTGGCCCACAGTTTTGGCGCTCATCTCCTAGGTTAGTTTTTGGGATGTTTAGGGTTCTCCATTGTTTCTCAACAACAAATAGGCCCTCGAGCCTCATTGTAATGTAGTTCAGAGGCCTGTAGCCGCCACATCTCTTCTCAGAGATAGCTACCAGTGCCCTAGCTAGTTTTATTTCCATTCTGTCTATAAGCAAATTTCAGTTCTTTGATATTAATGAAATGAAGTGTTATTTCCGATGCATCTCTGTATTTATGGTTATGTGTTTATTCTGTTGTGTTCCTGCATAAATCCGGATCAACTGTACCCTCATCCACATGATCAGTAATCAAAGATATTTTTGGGTCCAAAAGGCTTCTGGTGGGGTGGAATGATCAGGTGCTCAATGTAAAATCTAAAAAATGAAAGTGCTTAGAATTGATTGGAAACCTAACAACAGCGAAGAGCTCGTCGCCAAGAATCCGGCGCAATTTGTTTCATAAAAAACGGAGTCCGAATGAAGGAGATAGAGCATGTTGTTCGTTTTCCTAAACAACTAAAAAAATTGCATAATAGTGACAGGTTGATGATGTGGCAGCCCAGTCAGCATACAGGGAATATTCTTCAGTTTCGTCAAATGACAGTGACAAGTTTCACTACAAGATTCGCCAAATTGGTTTGAAGGTGAATTTTTTTTACAATTGCTCCTAAGGTTGAATGAGAATTTTTTTTATGGTTTGGGACAACCCAACCAGAGGCTGACACATGATGCATCCAGGGGCCGCTACTTGCCCCCTCTAGTGGACCCTCTCCAATGGTCGAATTCCATACAGCAATGGTCGAATGTTATAGAATTTCATTTTATGTAAACTCTGAATTTTATTCAATGGTTCAAAACACATATTTCCAAAGTCCTAAATTTTGGATGGTCGAATTGATATTCCATATCAAAGTCTGAGGTTTGATATATTTTATATGGTGTCATTTTATTTATATAACCAAAATTTCATATGGAGGGCGCATTTAATTTAATTTTCAAAGGTTCATATGTTATCCGTCAATGAAAAATATATGTAAGGATGGGCGGAGGGCGAGTCAAACCCGTGACCTCCCCCTCCTAATCCAAAGTTCTTACCACTATACTGGCGGGCGGGACTTGTTATACGGTGGCGGCAACATTATATTTCAAATTCCAAGTATCTCCAACAGCAGGAATGGAGGGAGCCAACCCCGCAGGCCAACCCCCTCCAATGTGACCACACCATACAACCTCTTCAAAGTGCCAATGATAAACGCGCTTAAGCGCATTTTAATCCGCCCTTATCCCATTTAATCCACCATTAGAACTAATTAAACTAAAGTTAAGTTGGCAGTGAATTCAGCAGAGTCCGCCAAGTTCGGCAGACCTCCATAATTGGCAGCCCTAACTGTCGTCTTCTGCAGTTTTAGAGGTAGTTTACTAGGAAAAATGGTTTTGGCCATATCTTTAGAAATTTTCAACAAAATTGAGAGTGGGAAGAGTCATTTCTGATATATTTGGACATTCTGGACTCATTGAAGCATGTTTCATGAGATGTGGGTGAATTTAAATAGCAATTTTTGCACTTTTGATCTAATACAGAGGCCCAAGCCATGGAAGCTGGACCAAGGAGATGTAGCCCAGGAGGGGTGAACTCCTTCATCAAAACACTATGTTGATGGATCAATTGTGATGGTTTGCTATACTTTTCTTTTCTTTTTTCAGCATTTGTTACTCATGCTTTAAGCTCTTAAATTTAATTAAAAACTCAGAGTCATTTTCCTGTTTGACACACATAAACACCAAGGAAACCTATGCACAATAAAGCATAAGATCAACAAATGTTTTATAAATCTGAAGATTGAATTAGCACAGCAAAACTAACATTCATACTCAGATTAGGAGGGGACTTCAATACAACCATCCATAAAAGAGAAAAAAAATGGGCATTTGTTGTTTGTGACCCTTTCCAAGAGAGCATGGAAGAATTTATGAGACATTTATATCTTATGAGCAATAAACCTTCGCGCCTTTTACATACTTGCAACAGTAAAATACTTGTCCTGTGCCATATTGCTACAAGTTTGGATCGGTTCTTAGCCTCTAATGATTTCCTATAATTCAACCTTTCCCCGCACTAATTCATTCTCCCTTGGAACATCTTGGACCATCATCCTATTAAGCTAGCTCTCTTTGCCCATCTCAACTATGGAAGAATCCCCATTAGATACTCTTCACTCTAGACCTTGTCCCTGAAATTTCATGATTTAGTGTCCTCATCATGGCTCCCTTAGGTTGAGGAAATCCCAATTCATATCTGAGGATCCAGAATAAAAAGACTCAAAAGGAGCATCAAAATTTGGCTAGTAGAATCCAAGACTGATCGGAAAGAAACTATACAGGAGATAGAATATAAAATAAAGCAAATCCAAACTTCCATGGAAAATGAATCAGTCACGGAAGAAATGTTATTTCAAGAAAAATAATCCTTTGCAAAATATCATTTGCTCCTAAAATAGGAATAAGGGTACTAGAGGCTCAAATCGTGTAGTATATAGCAGTCTTCAAGAGGGTGATAGAAATACCAATTTTTTCAAAATAAAGCTAAAACCGATAAAGGAAAAATAATATTCATAGATACAGGTGCAAGGAATAAAAATTGACAAGTTTCAAAACATCAATGAGAAGTTACCACCCATTTTAGTAATTTGTGTATACATAGTGATCCTCCCTTAGAAGAAGATGAATACTACATGCTTGAGCATATCTCGACGTTGGTCACTGAAGACATGAATCACCATTTAACTGCTCATCCCACTGAGGAATAAATAAGTAAGGTGGTCTTCTCCTTTCATCCTGATAAATGCCCCTGTCCTGATGGAGTTCCAACTCACTTCTACCAACACTTTTGGAATTTTATCAAGGGAGATTTGTGCAGAATGGTATAATATTCCTTAAAATAACTATGAATTGGTGGAGGCATCAATTCTTCATTTCTGGACGTATTCCTAACGAATCTAATCACTCTTCCTTTGATAGATTTCACCCTATATCTCTCTACAATGTTTCATATAAAATAATATCCAAACTTCTAGTGGATAGTTGAAAAAATGTCATTCCTTATATTTTATTAGAAAACCAAGGAGGTTTCATTCCGAAAATACATAACATAGAAAAAATCATTCTATTTCAAGAGGTTGTAGATTCCATTTGGACAAGGGATGATCAAGGAATGACTATTAAAATGGACCTAGCTAACACCTTCAATAGAGTAAGGCACAACTTCCCAATTAATTTCATGAATAGGATGGGATTCCAAGAAAAAATGATCCAATGGATTTACCTCTACATAAACTCCCCTTGGATATCCCCCCTAATGAATGGCCAAGTTGTAAAAAAATTCAAAGCCTCTTAGGGATTGTAGTAAGGAATTTTCCCTCTATCCCCCCTTTTAGACATCATCATGGAGGATTCTTTAATTCATGACTATATTTCAAACAAAGTAATGGTCAGCTCCCAGGTCTATACATTCTCCAAATGTTAAAATTTCCAATAACTCTTGATTTTCATATGACACCATCCTCTTGGGTGGAGATTCTCTAACAATTTCCAAGATATTCAAATTTGTTCTTGATAAATTCCTCTCAACTTCAGGAGGCTTAGCCAATGCATCCAAATCCAAAATATTTTCCTAGAACATATCTGGATCCAAACAAAAGTAAATTGGATATATTCTTGGCTTCAAGCCTATCCTAATATAGAAAGAATTCAAGTGTCTGGGGATCCCCATCTGCCTCATACACCATTCTCCTCAAGCATGTCAGAACACTCTTTTGAAAATAAAAGGCAAGTTGGAATATTGGGGAGCCAGATGGATTAACATATTTGGCCACATCATTCTCATAAAGTCAGTCTTATCAACCATCCCCTTGTTCTAATTCTTAGCACTCCTTGCACTATAATATCAATAAATTCACATGAGAAAGAGGAAAAACCTTTAAAATAGTTCCACTTGGTACACTGGGCTAACGTGCGAGCTTCAAAACTTCATGGAGGACTTGGTATTTGGGACCCCATTTTAATAAATCAAGTCATAAGAGCCAAGTTGGGCTATAAACTCAAAACTCATGAAAAGACTCGGTGGGTTCAAGTCATCAAGGAAAAGTAATTTCATCATGGAAACCAAAGTGAGATTGATCAAATTGAAACATCTTAGCACAGATCCCTTATTTGGAAGCTCATATTTTCCACAGCTACACTCATCAATGACCACCTCAATTAGATTCATGGGAATGGAAGGAAAAATCACCTATGGATTGATTATATAATGTATCAATTTTTTCTTCACAAATCAGAGGACCTGAGACCCTTGGAAAACTTCATGTGTAACTCTAATAAAATCACACTTGCTCATATTTCTAGATGGGATGACTCAGGTGCGGTGGATCGAATGGAACCGGGATGACCTCCCCAAAAATCTATATTCCCTTCGGGAACCTTTGAAAGGAAAATTAATGGGGTGTGCTCCCTAGTGCTAACATGTTGAAGACAAGCTAGGGTGGAAATGTTATGTCTAGACAGTAAAGGAAGGTTACAAGGAACTCATTTTCTCTTCACAAATCCCCCCAAAGTCCTCCCTACCGAAAAATATCTAGAAACCTAATTCCATACCTAAAGTTAATAGCTTCTACTTCCTCTCCCATAAAAGAATTTTGACCTCTGAAAATGTCAGGCAATGGGGTATACAAGGCCCTTCTCATTTCCCTTTATGTGAGAAACATGAAGAGTCAATAATTCATATTTTTCTCTCATGCCCTTACTCCAAGCTTTGGAACACTACTCTGGGCCCTTTGTATCCCTACATAATATTTCCATCTGAACTCCTCGCTTTCATCTCCTCTTGGAATAATCACTACACTATATCCTTCACTATAAAATATAAACTCAAAAAAACTTGGGTTTCCCTCCCTAAATACCTCTGTTGGCCAATTTGGTTGTCTAGGAATAGTGCCATATTAAAAAATACCTATGTCCCTCAGATCCATTTCCCTTTCCCTCTGCATGGTGCTTATCAATGCCTCTCTTCCTCCCTTGATCATTCCTTAGACCATCATGAGAAAGTATGGTTAAACTCTCTCCCTGGTCCCTTGCAAAATTTCCCCACCTCTACTCCTAGATCATGCCCATTGGAAAGACATGGAAGCTTTGATTGTCTGATAAATCCTTGGAAGACTGGAAAAAAAGGAAAAATCAATGGATCATATATTTTGATGGAGCCTCTAAGAGTAATTCAGGGGTGGCAGGAGGGGGAGGTATTATTTCCAATCTCAAAGGAAAAACTATTTCCAAATACTCTTGGGGGCTCAGTAATAAAACCAACAATCAAGCATAAATGTATGGTCTTTTATTAGGTCCACCTTTGGCCCATGACATGGGAATTTTAAATCTAGAAATCATGGGTGACTCTTTGATTACTATTCAACACTTGACCAATGGTTACTACCCAAATAGAATCTCCTTAAACTTATCCTCCAAATAAAAAATTGTGCTTTGAGTCTCTTTTCCTAAAAATATCTCTATCATATCCTCATAAGCCAAAACTAAGAGGCTGACCATAAAGCCAATCTAGCATACCTTCTAGAAGTGGATCAAAAGGATGTCAATGATCTCAAGGATTGGCACACAATTCCTTAGCTCCCCTATAACAAATATATATCCCATGTTATCCTTCCCACATCACCCTCATGTGAACAATCTAAGGAACATTGAAAATATAAAATTAAAGTTTTAAGAACCATGTTGGATGGCATCATGACACATATTGAATTTCCACGATTCTGGGTCTAGGTTAGAGTCTTAATATCATTGACGCTGCTAAACCAAGAATCTCAACTAGAACTACTTTGCACAGCGGAAAATATAAAGCAGTAAATCACAAATGCACAAGTGTACACAATTTTTAACAAAATTTTACAATAATATACAACCCAATCTTTGTTATACTAAACCAATATGATTAATACAACATTCTATGGTATACAAGATACAAAGAAAAAATTTGTTGATCAGACTCGATGTCGTATCTTTTCCTAACGGTCCTTCGCTTTCGTACTGCTCACTAGCTTCCCCTTAGTCCTTCAAAGGGAAACACATCGAGACCTGGGAGAGCTGCCACCTAACACTGCTACAAGTCACTTATGTTGTATGTACACGGGTTGATCCAATCTGCTCTCTAGGCTGGCCACTTCTCGAGCTCCAATCTTCCATGCTAGCAGTCACTTTTGTCGATCAAAGTGTTGCACTTTTGGCACCAATCTTCACCCAACCTTCAACTCTTCTTCGTCACTTCAAGATAGCTTATCTAGGGATACTTTTGGTAGCCAACACATTGCCCTAAAACAAACCAATGGCACCTAATCCAATTATTGCAAGATATGCTCCAATGAAGGCTCTTTATCACCGAATCATGCCTCCAAATTGGCTCCCACAGTCTGTTATATTTCAGATCCAAAAATGACCCAAAAACAAGGATCCAACACCTCAAAAACACACCTCCAACTCATTGTTTGAGTTCCACTCTTATATTGCAACGTAGGCCTGGTTAGGGCATCATTAAAACCCCATTTCCAACCTTCAACTCTGCCCAGATTTTTTCTCTAGGAGTGTGGTTTCCCTTTGTTAGGAGGTTGTCCCTCTTCGCTGTAATTTTGGGCAGTCTCTAGCCCTTACCACAAACTCGACATACCTTAAATTCTGGTGGTCTGCTACATCAAGGCTCCACAATCCTGTGGTAGCCTTTTTTAAGGTCTTCTCGCCTCCAAATATCCCTCAAACAACCCAATCTTGTGCTCCTCTACCTCGGCCCTCTTGCAAAGCTCCTCGACCCTCCAATCAGCACTTCGGCCTCCTGAAATAGGCACTGAAACAAACTTATATCCACGTTGGTATGTTCCTTCTTTTCTACGGATAAAACAGAGGAGAACTTCTCCCTTCAATGAGCTCTTGTTTTGTATTTGTTTCCAAAAATGGACGAGGAATAATTTCCTCATGTCACCTTGTATATATACCATACACAAGGGATTCCTCCAACGTCATCTAAGGGCTTGAAAATTTTTCACAAGCCTAAATAACACTAGGCCAACCTTGACACTTCTTGTGTAAGCCCACAAAATAACTTCAAAAATTCATATTTCTCTAAGGAAAACTCAGAATTCAACTATTATCGAAGCATTGGATTCTCCTTTCCGCCCTCTATCATCTCATGCCATCACATATCCAAATTTCTCCATGGAAATTCCCCAAACACGATCGGTGCAAAACCCCAAGCTTGGGTTCCAAGCCCACAAGTGACTCTTGTGGTTCTTTTCCCTCCAATCCCCGAACCTCAAGGCTTGGATTACCTCCCAAGATACTCAAAAATAAACACTCCCTCTTAGAAAGGGAGGTACTTCTAAAACTAGGAAGTAACTCGTAATCATCATCACTACTCGCAACACTCGTCCAAATCTTGGCACTCACAATTGCAGCAATCCCTGTTCTATGAAATACGCCTCTCGGAAGTATCATTATCACTGTTGGAAGCATCCTGCTTCTTCTTCTTCTCTTGTATTGCTTTCCAATATCTCCATGATTCCTACTTCGCAGTTGTAGGAGCACCCTTTCTCCCCACTGACCATGCACTTTTCTTGGGCTAAAAATTCTCCCTTTGAACCAGCAAGCTCCCGCTAGAACTCGACTCGCTCTGAGTCTCTGGAAAATGGACCTTCTTCGGTGGAACCTGTAGCTGACCCTCTAAAGCCTGCACCTGCACCAGCTTCTTCTTCTTTCCATGATCCTTAGGCTTTCCCATCAGTCTGTAGAGACCATTCTCTCTAACTCCAAGTAAAATCACGTCAGAGCTAGAGCCTCTAGGTTTGAGTCTTTCCTTCCCATCCTAGAAAAACACCTCAAACCCCTTCTTCTCGATCATCGAGATAGAAATCATGCTATATCTAAGTCCTAGTACAAACATTACATCTTAGACCCACATCACTCATCCTATATCCATCTTTAATGGCACAACACCCGATCCTCAAATCTCCAACTGAATCTTGTCACCCAACACCATATGCAACTTTGAGTTCCATTCAGCTAGAGTCTCAAAAACCTCTTGTGACCCTGTCATATGTTTTGTCGCACCACTGTCCATGTACCATCCATCCTCGTTGAAAATACCCTGCAAGAAATGATAGATCATACCAAATTCCTCCTCCAATATCCTAGTGATATCATCTATCTCAGTTGAAGTGGCAACACCAGCGACCTTCTTCCCTTTTCTCTTCTCGTCATTTCCCTTCTTCATTGGACATCTCGATGAAAAATGACCCATTTCGCCACAATTGAAACACTTGACTGTACTCGATTCCTTTTGCTTACCCTTCATTTGTGTTGCAAGTTCCACGTCCTCATCTGCCCTCTTCGTTGGATGAATATACTCGCCTCGCAACTCTTCCTGAATGAAGTCACCCCACAGCCTATTCCAGTCTGGCAATTCATCTCTGGCAATGATCCCTTTGATGAAGAGATTCCATTCCTCGGTGAACCCTTTCAAGGCAATCCTCCCATATCTCCATCTGAAATAGTCACACCGATGGAAACAATCTCATCTCTGACCTAAGAAAATATCATCATATATGAAGTCACTTCTTCACCCTTTATCATATTGGTGGACTTAAAATTATCCTCCAATACCAACACATGGTTCTCGTTCTTATTCTAGAAAAAATCCTGAAGAGCCATCCACATATCATGTGCGGTGTTCTTCCCAGACAAATGAGGCATTAGGGCATCCTTCACACCATCTAGGATGATCAATCTCCTTAGGGTCCAAATCTTCATATATTTGCAGCTCCTTAGGGTCGGTTGGCTTCTTGATGGCTTTCTCGGCAAACTCCCAATTCTTGTTGACCTGCAAGACCAGCCTGATCCTTTCCTTCCAAGGACTATAGTTGGGAAACCCCTCCAACTTGTCCTCATATCGGAGACCTGCCTGCAACTTCGACATTGTCACCTACAATGTGACCAACTCCCTCTCACATTGTACTTCGTTGTGCACAACTCTGATTCACTATCTTCCAAAGTAGCTTAGACATGCTATGATACCTTGTTGAATTTCCATGATCTTGGGTTTAGGTTAGAGTCATAAAATCACTGACGCTACCAAATCAAGAATCTCAACTAGAACTACTTTTCACAGTGGAAAATATAAAGCAATAAATCACACATGCACAAGTTTAGACAATTCAATTAACAAAATTGTACAATAATGTACAACCCAATCTTTGTTATATTAAACCAATCTGAATAATACAACAATCTATGGTATACAAGATACAATGACAAAAAAATTTGATCAGACTCGATGTTGTATCTTGTCCTGTTGGACCTTTGCTTCTGTATTCTTGCTAGTTTCCCCTTAGTCCTTCAAAGGACAACACATCGAGACTCCAGGAGGGATGCCACCTAACATTGTTGCAAGTCACTTTTGTTGCATGTACACAGGCTGATCCAATCTTCTCTCTAGGCTGGCCACTTCCCGAGCTCTAATATGTCACTCTAGAAGTCACTTTTGTCCATCAAAGTGGCTTCCCTTTGTTAGCAGTCACTTTTGGCACCAATCTTCACCCAACCTTCAGCTCTTCTTCATCACTTCAAGATAGCTTGTCTAGGGCTACTTTGGGAAGCCAAAACGTCGCCCTCCAACATACCAATGGCACCTAATACACTCACTTCAAGATCTGCTCTAATGAAGGCTCTTGATAATCTAATTACGCCTCCAAATTGGCTCCCACATGTTGCTGTAATTTTGATCCAAAAATGACCCAAAAACAAGAATCCAACACCTCAAAAACACACCTCCATCTCATTGTTTGAGGTCCACTCCTATGTTGCAACCTAGGCCTGTTTAGGGCATCATTACAATCCCATTTCCAACCTTCAACTATGCCCATATTTTTCTTTAGGAATGTGGCTTTCCTTTTTTAGGAGGTTGTCCCTCTTCACTGTAATTATGGGCAGTCTCTAGCCCTTAAAACAAACTTGACCTACATTAAATGCATGCGGCCTCCTACAACAAGACTCCACAAGCTTGTGGTATCCTTGTTTAAGGTTTGTCTGCCCTCCAAATATCCCTCAAACAACCCAATATTTTTCTCCTCTGCGTCGGCTTTCTTGCAAAGCTCCTCGACCCTCCTATCAGCACTTCGGCCTCCTGAAATAGGCACTGAAACAATCTTTTATCCACATTGTTATGTTCCTTATTTTCTACGGCTAAAACAAAGGAGACCTTCTCCCTTCAAAGAGCTTTTGTTTTGTATGTGTTTCCCAAAATGGATGAGGAATAATGTCCTCATGTAACCTTGTATATATACCATACACAAGGGCTTCCTCCAAGGTCATCTAAGGGCTTGACAAGTTGACACAAGCCTAAATAACACTAGGTCGACCTTGACACTTCTTGTGCAAACCCAACAAAGAACTTCAAAAAAAAAATATCACTAAAGAAAACTCGGAATTCAATGATTCTCGATCGCATGCCATCACATGTCCAAAGTGCTCCATGGAAATTCCCCAAACCCGATTGGTACAAAACCCCAAGCTTGGGTTCCAAGCCCACAAGTGTGGCGCTTTTCCCTCCAATCCCTGAACCCTAGGGCTTGGAATACCTCCCAAGCTACTAAAAAATAAACAGCACATGTTGAAAGTTTGATGCATGCATGGGAGTTTATATTAACTCCCCACGCTTCTCCCCACCCAATACAAAGGAACTCGCCTCTTTCTGCTCCACCAACCTACATTGTGATGACTTCTACAAGCTCGAGCTTGCAGAGTCTTAATTGTGATTCAATGGGCACTGCATGGGAGGGATGTCTCTCCAATGTTAAATTTCAAGCTTGGTTTGGACCTCCTCACATCATTGTTTATGTAGTTTCTCAGCAAATAAACTTTCCTTCTCACCCTCGTCATAAATTTGGTTTCTTCCCCCTTGTATCATATTGGAATTTGAAATATTGTGCACCAAGAGGCTTTGTAATGATCCCCAAGTGATTGATATCACTCTTCACATACGTGGGACGAGGCCTTGGCTCCCCCATCCCTGCGACCTAGTCAACTGGAGAAACTTTCTCTTGGGGACCCTTCCTAAGAATATTGTCAAAAGAGCCAAAGTTCGAGATAGTTTTTGCAGCTTGGGTTTCAATTGTGATGAGAATCTCCAAGTTTTGCTTCAGTGCATTTTCTCTATTTTTATCTAGACCCTCTTTCCTTTTGTAATGATTTTCTCCACTTTGGATATACACTGTAAATTTGGGTCATTCTAGAACTACCTCTGACCAATTGTGTTGTTTTGGAACATATTTTCCTTTTCCCCCCTCTTTGTGGTTGAATACAGTATTTTCTTCTCATCTTCAGACCTCTCTGGTGTCCCCCTCCTTACTCTCGACTCCAAGGGATTAACTTCCCTAACCTTAGTTGATGAATCTTCCTTAATACTCTATCCTTGGATACCCTGTAGCCCATATTGTCTCAGGAATCCCTTGTGAATCCTTCTTCATATTCTTCTTGTGCACATTCTATGCTACCTTCCCAACCCCCCTCATTAATGGACAATTCATCTCTACCAGTCTTAAAAGATCTGCCACTTCTAGAATTATTGCTTGTAATGCATGCATTAAGAATGAGGCCTTGCAAGTAGAAAATATGGATTTAACATGGAAAATTAATTAGCAGGGAAACTTTCTCATTATCATCATCAAAGAACTTCAATCTCTCCCATCATGAGGAAAAGTTTGATGTCATTCGAGGACAACTAAATGAAATCAAGCAAATTGGAAATGCCTCAGGAAACCAGGACTTTCTCAGCTCTACCCCAAACCCTATCTCTAGGAACCTGCATCTTGACCTGAATAGGCTCACAGACGAAGTTGTCTAATTTCTTCTTTAATGGGCTCTTTCTACAAATTTACTCTTCCATTGTCCCAATTTTGTTGAGTATATGTATGTAGGCATGATATCGTAGTCCTTTTCCTTGGTAGTTTTTTTAATTTGATAATTAGTTCCTCAATGAAACTAGTGAAAATGTAATGTATTCCCTATGTATTTTGTTGCGACTGGGTGAAATTTTAATATAATCATTATTCATTGGTGTTTTTAAAAAAATCTTTCAAATCTTGTACTTAATGTAGAAAAATTAATGCAATTTTAATTATTTTAAAAAAATTGTATATTTTTTAGTTGGCTTAATAGTTAAAAATGCATGTCTCCTCTTAGAAGTTATAGGTTTAAGGTACTATACACCATTTTACTCTATGACTTCATTGTTAGATTTGTTTAATCTAACATTCTTTACTAGGATGTATAATATTGATGATAAAATCATGGGTGTCTTCACTTTTAAATAGTGAAATGATTTATGTTAACTTTTCCATGTCTTAATATAAATATTTAGAGATTTCTTTAGTTATAAGTTACAATTAAAAATTTATACTTTCACTTGTAATATAAAAATTTAAGTTGATATTACAAAATTAATTGTTAATTTTTTTATAAAGAAATTATTTGTTTTTCATAATTGTTTTCATTGAAGAAAGTAATTGATTGTCCTTTTCAACTCATCACTACTTTAATAGATTATTATTTATTTATTTATTTTTATTTGTAATTCAAATCTTTATTCATCGTTTCAAAAAGAAATACATCAAAGGAAAGTCGCAGGTAGTCTCATCCCGACCAGGGTTGTTGACTACTGCCTAAAGCATATGCCAATGAAATAGAAAAACAAAGAGAGACACAGTCCACAACTTCAAAGGCCATAGGCACCAATAAACAGACAAAACATATAAAACACCTATATCCATGTTATTTGTCAGATGTGATGGAGGTTTGGTTGTCTGGGGTTTTTCTAGGAGGAAGCAGAGGACGAAAGGAGCATTGGACATGCTCTTAAAATGGGTCATCCAGGCCTCCATCTTATCAACCTTCTCTGATAACAAATTCTGGTCACGCCAGACCACCATGACATGCTCTCGGACATGGCACTAGAAGTAATGCATTTTGTTCAGAGTTGTTATCAAATCAGTATGCTCCTCCTATCGAACCCGCTCTGACGTCTTGAGACGCTCAGAATTGACTAAACCATGTCTCGACAATGCTCAACACAACAGACTTGTCGCTGACCACAACTACCCTGACGCATTGGCACACGACGCCCAGAACCACCATGGCGAGTCGAACCCCCACGATGTAGAACTAACAAAGTGAGGTCACCATGACCCCCCACTGAGCCCCTGCGCCTACCACCCTGAGTCGTTGGCCCCACACATCCAGAACACCCCTACTGACCACTACCCATGCCCCTCGAAGTCACGCAGCTCAACCCACCTCTGCTCAGACCTCCCTTACCCTCACCACCATTTCCACTCACTAACTCAAGCCGAGATCGGGACTTGGCCGCACCTAAACTACCCGAATTGGGCAACACCAGGGTGGAGGAATGCCCCGACTGAGGAACATGTCGCATAATTGGATTCCTGACACCATCGGAGCGAACCAAAGACCACCCACCCAATACCTCTTGAGCGACCCACGCAGAAGGAGAAACCACCAGCCCCTACTGAACCTCCACTCCCCCGACGTCGAGTACCCACAGCTCATGAAACTAACACCCACCACGAACCAGCAACAATCACCCCCCCCCCAATGAAGTGGCCTCTCACAAGTCCAGTGAACCAAAGCCTGAGAATGGTGCTCCAATGGCTCCACCCAGCAACCCAGGAACCTGTAAGTGGATAGGAGAGGAACACTTCAACTTCCCCACTCCAGAAAAGGCGAAATCCAACCCAGCATGGACTGAAACCACGCAAAATAAAATGAAAGCAACAACAAATCACCCAAATTAGATGATTGTGCACTGCTTTCCTTGCAAACTCACACTGAAAAAGCCCAATTTGGAAATTGACAACAACCCACACCCAAAATTTTGGGCAAAAACTCCTACGGAGATGTTGCCCCCTCACCCGGCACGGAGAACCTATGTAATTACCTCCTCTTCTAACAAAACCCAAACCATAGACCCCAAAACTCTCGCAGACACATAATGCCCATCGAACACCCCTGCCACCCTCCATAAAGTTCAGACACTCACCTCCCCCCACGAAACTCAAGGCAATTTGAGACTTCCCACGCCGGAAATAACTATCTCTTGTACTCAAGGTATTATGGGAGGGTCGTGAGGCCAACCCACCCGCCTGAAGCCATGTGCTCAGCATACACCCATGCGTTCCCTCGAAAACGTCATCCTCTCCATTTCCATCGGGGAATTTAAAATTTTATTTTTAATTATCAAACAACTTGCTCATAAATTCATTCATGAATTAACATTATACTTTTATAAAGTTTCAATATCAATATTGAATAATTTCATCCAAATCTTGTGTTTAATTTACAAGAATTAATGTAGTTTCAATTATTTCGAAAAATATGTATAGTATGAGTTGGTTGAATACTTAAAAGTGTGTCTCCTCTTAAACGACATATTTATTTGAGGATTATACGCCCTTTTAGTGTTTGACTTTGCTATTAGATTTTTTTAATCCTAGAATATATAATATTGATGATAAAATCATCAATGTCTTCACTTTTCCATGTCTTAATCTAAATTTTTTAGAAATTTCTTTAATTATGAAATTATATTTTAATTTGCAATAATAAGAATATAACGAAATTATATTTTTATTTAAAATTTAATATTTAAATAAAAATAATTTTATATTGATAAAATTGTAAAAATATATTATAATAAAGACATTTTATAATATTAAATTTATTTTTAAATAATTTAAATGAAAATATTATAATACATTTTTAAAGTAACAAATAAAATAAAAAGAATCAAATTTAATTTTACTCATGTGAGCTATTGGAAATCAAAATTATTTATTTTACTTCTTTTTATTTATTTGAGTTATTAGAAACAAACTTTTATATATAAAAACAATTCTATATATTCATCTAATCTTTATACTTGTAGTGGTCATGGTCTAACTTGGGAAATCACCCTTTTTCCCGGACCTATTCGGTCAATTATACTGTGAGATCTACATCGAAGTTGTTTCCTTCTCCTCTTATTTTTAAAAAATAATAATATCTGAAAATGCGAACCTGCAACAACCATGAAAAAAAAAAAAAAAAAAAAAAGATATAATAAATGCAAATGTGTGATCCGATAGGCAGTAAAAATTGAAAATAATTTAAACTATGGCAATACTAGAAGAAAATTTATTGCATGCCATAGTTGTTGTAGGACAGGTGCGCACGTCGAGGCCTCCAAAAAGTCGTATGTAAAGACAACTCCAATTTAAAGCATGATACCAACCTCCCATGCTTCGTTCTTATAACCTTCACAAACTCAAAAATGAAAGAATATGGCTCTTTGATTTTCTTCACAAAGATTCAATTGTCATGGTGCCAAACATGTCTTGTCCCTCAAAAATGGCAACCCATTATTTTCAAGCCCTAGAAAAGTCCATAACTATTATGTTTCCAACCTTCACATATTGATAATTAGATCCCATTTGATTAAGATATTTTGACAAATAATTTGTAGTCAATTGAAATATTTTTTCAAACAATTTTTAGATGTATTTTGAATATTTTCTTCTACTCTTTGCCTTTGGCCCATGTAAGCCTAGTCTTGAAACTAGAGTTGTGATACCACTTTGTAATGTACCTGGCCACAATATCTACAGGGTACTAGGAAATTACTAAATTTCTCTTTAAATTCACCATAACAACCACATTATAATAGAACTAACGATATGACCTACAATTAATGTCAACAATACTTTATTCTATATGATATATACACAGAATCTCCCTTAAATCAAGCATGCAGAATATAACATACAAGACCACAACGTTATAATTCACGATATTAAAACATAACAACAGGGCATTTAGCATAGCACGTGAACGAAGTACTTATCTTTTGAAAGTCACAGAATGGTTGCAAGCCTTGGATGTTCCTCCCAGCCATAGATTCAACTGCATCAATGCTCTCAACAATGAATCACCCTTGAACTAGGGCTACAACTCCGCAAGGGTAAAGGCTTACTTAAAGCCAATTATGGTACATAACTAATACCAAACACAGTCAAGGCCAAGGTATCAAACCTTGATAGTACTCCAATGTATAGTCTTGCGTTCCCCATCAACCTGCACAACCCAATGTAGTGTGCTCTCTTCTTTGCCTCTATAGTCCCTCAGGCTACACCACTACCTTTTCAAGGCACCAACACAAGTCAACCAAGAAGTCTCAAAGCCCTAACCTCCAAACATCTGAACTTATTCAAGTCATTAATGGAGCTTAGAAAAGTCACATTTTCGTTGGTTATCGAGAAATTTTCCATTTCCTAACAAAATATGGATGGATCTAGAAGATCTCGAATCCAATGGTCTACCCTTTCCATCTATTATCGAGGTACTATCATGCCACCTAATAGAATTTGAATATCTAAAATATTTGAAATTCGACAATCGTTGCTTTCGTAGGATTTTCCTAGTGTCCTTTAACAAAATTAGGATCCAAAAGTCTAAAAATCCAAAACTTCTTGAAAATGTACCTTTTGAGAAATCCTGGATTCAAATGCCAATAAAGTAGACAACAAGGCGATTGGTGTGGCACGTGATGTGGTGGCTGACGTGACCATTGATGTGTCATCAATGATGTGGCATGCCATATAAGATCATATGATGTGGCATGTTGACATGATATACTAACATGGCATGCTAACATGGTGTGCTAACATGACATCCAAGGTATGGTCGCGCTGATGTGGCGACGAAGGTGGCATCCCTTGTGGATAATGAAATGGAGACCAAAACACCAAATTTTGAATGTTTATTTAAATGGATGTTTTGGATTTTTCCAGATATTAGAAACTCCATATATCTGAATGTGCAAGGAAGATAGCATAATGCAGTGATGACATGTGGCCACAAGACTACCACATGTAAATCATGACCACTGTACAAATACTAACATGACATAAATTGACAAATATTCTAAGGGCCATAACTTTGTGTCCAAAACTCAAAATGAAGTAAAATTTATATCATTGGAAAGCTCTTGACTAATAGAAGATGATGGTGATCTTAGAAAGAAGACTAGAGATGGCCCAAAGAAAACTTATTAAAAAATAATAATAATAATAATAATAATACCCCACCTCCATAAAGGTGTCTCGAGGTTTAGGACATTTGCTAGGAGATCTATCTTATTTGAATGGCACAAACCTTGTTGGAGTGCATTCATCTTCATTGTCACACATGTCCATGTTGATTTAATATACTAGTTACTATTGGGAAATTATACTATGGTTGTACACAAGCATTCAACTTTTGCACATATGTTGAAGTTAATTTCACCATTCAATGATTAATTTAATCCATATATTAATTTAATCCATTTTATATGGATTAAGGTTAACTCTCTAACCACCCCACTTCAATTGGTAGTTATGCACACTTTGAGTGGTTTATTTGGAGGAGACTTAGGGTTTTGGCTTAAGTACTTCTCTTTTGGGCATAATTATCAAGGAAGGCTTGCATGGTTATTTAATCATTGTTGGAGAGGTTGGCACACTTCTCCGTAGTGTAATTTTTCTTTTGCACGTGGTTTGAGGAAATCGATTGATGGTATTGGCACAAAAACACATGGTTCTAGCATGAGTATTGATGAGATCTCGCTACTTTTGGCACTTCTTTCAAGGGTGCAATTCATAGGGGTATTTTTATTATTTATTGAGTAAACAAAGATTAGGTTGCACAATTTTCTAAGGTGTACCTCTCCTCGTTATTCATCCTTATTGCATGGATATTTCAACTATATTTGTCATCTTTTGAACTTTATTGGAAAATGCCCTCACCCTCTTGAATTGGCACATATATTATTTTATTTGAGATGGTTATGAGGATGATTTGTTGAGAGGCATGTCACATATTTGGAGGGCCACATGTGGCATATTGCATGTTGTTGTTTGGTCTTCTTTCTATTATTGGTGTCTTATCGTGCACTTACGAGATGATCCACCTTGTTGGGAGGTTGACCTTCTATTTTCTTGTAGAGTGCTCCATCTAAATGGCACTTACCAAATACATCCATGGAGTTGGCTCCTTGGAATCCATACATATGGATTGCAATGGAATTGGTTCCTTGGAATCCATACATATGGATTGGTTGTATGCATTCTTTAGACCACTTTGTTATTTTTTGTCTGGTTATTATGGAGCAATATTCTAGGAGGAATTTTTTATTGTTTCTCTCATACATTTTGGAGGGATCTCTTTTAGGTGGATCCTTGAGCACATCCTATTACGTTTTTGCATGCACACATCTAGGAGGGTGCATTTTATGTGTATCTTTTGCATGTTGACTTGGTTATCATGTATATTTTAATGCATAAACCCTCTCTTAAAACTTTGACGTAATTTCATTCATTTTTTTGGTTGAGGGAACGCATAGCTTGACATAATCAATCATGGATTGAAGAGGGATATGATTTTTTAACGTAAGAGGGAAGAGACCCCCACTATAAAGGTGAGCTTTATCTTTACTATAATGATTGTTGAGACTTTGGATATTGATGAGCTCTCCCTTTTGACTACATTTGTACATCATATGCATGAAACTTAATAGAAGATTGGATGTATAGTATTTTTCCTTTATGTAAGACTTAATGGGATTTTAATTATGCATTGATTTTACTATATGAAACCCTTGTAACTTTGTTGTGAAGACCTTGTAACAAACCATGTTTAATTTGGGTGATGTTTTATCATTTTAATACATTACCTTACATCTCGATAGATTCACCCCCTTTGATCCATACTTGATTAACTCCATTTGCCCATGGTATAGTTAGCACTTAGTCTTGGGGTTTTGACTTCATCTTTTGTTTTCACACCTTCATTATTTCAATTATGCTACAACCACTTATTTTGCCTCAATAAATCACCTTGTGCCTACACTCTATAGCCTAATCAATCCTATCTTTAGGGAAGCCCCCTTGAATTAGAGAAAAAAAGGGCTATTGTGGCAACATTGGGTAACCTTCCTGAGTTACACTTTCTGCAATTGATAGGAGATTAAAATAAATTTGAGAAACTAGAACATTTCATTTTATGGCACAAACCTGGTCTCATCCCCAAAAAAAACATGAAGACCAAACACATGAAATAATGAAGTTACCAACTAACTTAATCATTCATACAATACTATAGAGAGAAGTATTGCAACTTAAAGTTATGTTTTGTTCAGTTTAATTTGTAGGAGATGGTTTCCAAGTAACAAATAATGAAAATATAATACTAAATAATAAAATGTGTTTATATCTAAATATGTCTATGTTTTGTTTGTTTTTTGTTTTTGTTTTTTTTTCACAAACCTAGAGATCGGTGACCACTACGCCCATGGAATATTTGTACCAAACAAATCCATCCCAAGGGATCACTTCTTGTTGGCTAACCACGGAGCCTAACCCAAAAAGTGTCAAGAGAATTGAACCTGTGACCTCTCAAGAGCCAATAGCAAAGTGTTGTCACAATAGGGACTCAACCACTAAAACTAAATATAAACATATTATAAACTAGAATAGCTAATTAAACATAGTCAAAAGAAAAAATAAACTACAATATCACAATATACGAAATAAACTCACAAATTTCAAAACAAAAACTAAAAAATAAAACATACTTTCTCTCTAATATTATTTTTTAAATTACAAATAGAATACATGTAAATTCTAATAATATATAATAAAAACCATCCTCTTACAATTTTCTTTATTAAAAAAAATACTCTTATACCAGACATAAATTATCTTCCCTTTTGGAAAAACTATCCTCAAGCAATTTCCTTAATAAAGAAAATACACTCCTATCAAATTCAATTTTCTTAATTAAAAAACTATCCTTATATCAATTATAATTTATTATTTTTTAAATTACTCATATATTAATACAAAAACTGAGATATATCCTCAAGCAATTTTCTTAATAAATAAAATACAGTTCTATCAAATTCAATTTTCTTAGTTAAAAAACTACCCTTATATCAATTATAATTTATTATTTTTTTAAATTACTCTTATATTAATACAAAAACTAAGATATAATCATATTTTAAAATTTATGTCACATTAAAATTTATTAATAAAATGTTTTTTTTTTTTTTAACCATGAAAAATAAATAAATAAAAACAAATATATTTAAAAGCTAATAGCATATCATGTAAAAATCAAGCCTCAAAACATATATACAAAAATCAACGTACAAAATCTGTTTCGCTCTGTTGGGGAGATTCTTCGTTCATTTTTATCCTTCTCCTGCCAGCATATCTATCTAGAAAATAATGACAAGGCTGATCAGCTTCTAAGAGAGGGATTTTGCAGGACGAAGGTATCTGGAGGATTAGAGAACATTTGGATGGTGATATTTCCGAATACTTCCATCCATCTGTATTTGATTAAGAGGTTACTGGTTTATGTGTTGGCCTGCAATTTGCCAACAGATTATTACACAATGTGTGCTGTGTCAACGGTTTGGTGAGGGTGGATGGGAATTATCACTCTTTTTTGATATATCAACAAACTGCCATTAGATATCTTTCACAAGGTGTGCTGTCTCAACAGGTCGGTGTTGGTGGGTGAGATTTATCACTCGTTTTTACTTTGGTGGTCATGCTGGTCGATACGTCTGCCTTGGACTGGATTCAAATCTTCAAGAATGTTTTCTGAGGGCTGCTGATTTTTGATCGAGCTTCTGAGAGGGGGTTCCAGCTGGTCGCGGGCTATCTGGAGGATCAGTGATCTTCTGGATGGAAATATCTCTGTATACTTGCATCCTCTCGCGTTTTGACGGTGTGGCTACAGTGTGCTTTGGTAGGCCGGACATTGTGCCAACTGATGCATACACATGGTCTGCGTTATTCTCCACTTTTTTTGCTGAAGCTGGATGTGTCTTATAACTGTTTTATCTGGGCTCCTTGCACGTTGGACAGCTTGCTATAGGTCGTATCTGTTTCTAACAGGTTTGATTTGTTTTGGCTGCTTACACTTGGTGAGCACTTTCCCAGTTATTTTCAATTTCATTCGGTATATTACACTTGATGGGCTACAACAGAGGGCTGGTCAAAATTATAATCGATAAACAGTGAAGGCTGGTGCTTTATTACAGTTTCTTTGTGCCTTATCAGTTGGGTGCTTCCAGCTGGCCCTCTAGTTTTGACTGAGCTATGTCTGTCAGATGAGCAATGTTTCTGTCGGATTCTTGATCAGTTTTGTTCCACAATGGGACTGTATGAACAGTTTGTTTTTATGAACAGTTTTGTCTTTGCCAGCTTCTGGATCTGCATAGACATGTTGTCACTATGAAACTGTTTTATGTACACAAACTCCCGGATTTGTCTCTTTTGAATACACATCTATGTGTTTCACAATGTAATTTTGTACTCACCTGCAGTAATAAAATTACGCTTTTTTCTCGAGGAAAAAAAAATATACAAAAATCAACGAAAAGAGAAATGTATAAAATTATATAAAATTAAGAATTAATATAAAATTAAAAATTAATATAAAATTAAGAATTAATCTAAAATAATTTAACAATAATTATATCCGAAAGTCTACCAATAAAACGAAATAATTACATGACCAATTAAACTGAAGAACTATATACATAAAAGTTCATCAATAAAATAACAACAACAACAAAAATGTCCAAATGGGGTGTCTAATTGCCAACATCTAGTAACCACTAACACTATGATAGGCCATTCACATATTACAAATGCTAAATGAAAAATTAAACTTGGTCTCTGGTAAATCCCTTATGAGTTCTCTCTGCCAACATTCTACTCCCATGGTCATGATAAGAGATATGAAATGGAGGGATTTAAGCTCCCACGGTAGGAAGATTATTGAAGATATTTTATCCAACGTTCCTTCAAGTTTCTAAAATGTAATGTAAAGTGTGGAAACACACTACACTATCCATATTTTAGAGAAATTCAGCAGATGGGTTTGGTCAAGTTCCTAGAGTTGGGTTGTTCTGAAATTGTAAAAATATAATAATAATAATTATCACCATCACTCAATTTATGTAAAATTTATAATTACATAATGCCAACACTAAGTTTAAAATTATAAATAAAATATTCATGATAAATAATAAATATTAAACTCTAAATTATAAATTGAAATTAAGTATTTTCTTTCTTTCTGAATGTTTTTGTATTAGTTCCCCAACCAACCCACTTTCATATATGCTGTGGATGGGGTGAAAGGAAATAAATTATTAAAGAGTGATAAGTCGAAGAATTGACAGTCAGAAGTTGAAACTTTTTTAACTCTAAATACTAAGAGGAGTTAAAATAAACCAACATCAAATGAGTATCAAGGGATTAATTCCATTGGCTGATCTTTTATCTGCTGTACAAAGGTATCAGGCCAGGGTGTCATTATCTCAGTTAAAGGTGCTGTTATGAAAAAACCAGGGATAGGTAAAGTGAAGTAAGTAGTCTTCGAGGATATTAGAAAAAAAAACTGTAAAAGGGAGCCTTCAACAGTACTACTTTTTGGGATAGGGTGCACGGTGAAATGTTTCCTCATGCAACCCTCATCCAGAAGCCATGGGAAACGTGGGGGTGCTCTTCCAATCCTCGTACAGGACAGGCCCCCGTGTAACACTGATTTTATCTCATGCATTTTATGTCATGCTATGGAGAAGGGTTATCAATGTTTTTATGGTCTTTGGAAGCCGAGACTAGTAAGGCTCATTCAATCCCCATTTGGGATGTTTTTAAAACTGCCAAGGGAGACTAAACTTATTATCCTGCTCATGGAGTAATAGGAACAAAATTCTGGGGATTGCTGTAGAGAGAAAAGAAGGGCGAAGGATATTTGCATGAGACAAGGGTAAAGAGCACCTCTGCTGACAAAACCATGACAAAATGACCATGTGGGCACCCTAGCAGGCAGCCTCACCTTCTCAACCTGGAGGCCTTCCTCTCTCTTCCTAAATGAAAGCAACCAGAAGCAGCACAGTGAATGACTTCACATGTAAAATTCAAATGAACAATCGCAAAGAAGGCGTGGAACCATGTTGCTGAGAGTGAGAGGGAAGATCCAGGCTGTGACCCTGGTTAGACTAGAAGCAGACAAACATTTATTGCCAAGACATCAAGAATATTCTGGGCCATCAAAGAATTCAAGGCAAATGCCCTAGAAGATGTTGCCCAAAACTCCCAGTTTAGACCGGAGCACAAAGGTAAGAACATTTTCAGTGCTATTGCTAATCTGCAGGTATATTTCAGAGATGAGAGCCAGTATCCACGAACGCCAAACGACTCTTGTCAGATTCGCAATTGGTAGCCATGGGCAACCATATGGAGATGCCTTAGTCTGTTTGCTTTTGGCTACCTTGATACTGTATGCTCATCTGAGTGGATTACCATCTTCATGTTTTTCTTTTTTTAGTGCTCTGATAGTACTCATAGGCAGCTTTTTACAACTTTTAAGATGTATAAGAATGACACTCTAGTCAGTCTTTATTTTGCTGCTAAGAAGGCACCTTCAAATATTGTAGAAATCCCTAGCTTGAAGGGTACAAGATGGGCCCTTTTTATAACAACAGGCAATGTTTTAAACAGTTTGAACTTTGAGAGGCTTTTACCCAAAGGATTCTGAATTGGTTCAGACTGGTTAGAATCAGCATGTTTCTTTCGTAAATTATCTGTAAATTTAATATAAATCTCTGCTGTTTTATTTTAAAAAAGGAAGAGTCGAGAGTATCGGGAGATGCACAAAAAATAAATGCAGTTATGTTATCCAATCCATTGCTAATTCTTTTCTTGGAATAATAGTGGAATTACTTCAGTTATTCAGCACAAGACACATTCAATTCTTCCCCGCCCTTTGTTAACACAAATTCAGAATTTAGAGCAAATGAAAATTTAAATCAATAATAGTTCGTACAGAATGACATCTGGCAGGTACACACATGAACATGGCATGACAAGTCCGTCAAGCTGTGGTCTATGGCTTGACAAGCCCGTTCAAATTTTAAATCTTGGCAGCCTTGTGACTATTTGGTAATATTACATACTGTGGATGTCGCTCTCAAGCAAGTTACCAACAAACCCTTACTTTTCACTTAGTGTGTGAGTAGATCGAGCTTATTTCCAAGTAAATCTTTGAAAGTTAGGTTCCAAACTTCCAAGTGGGTTGAGCTTATTTCCAAATTTACCATCTGTAAATAGATAGGTTAGAAAAATATGCCATGACAAGGTAATTAGACTTAAAGCTCACTAATGGCAATCCTCGGTAGGCCTCCAATCAGAGTTTGCACTGTTGTATGATTAAAGGGCAATGTTTTGAATAAAAATGGTGTAACAAAGCTATAGGGATAATGCGATGGTTAATATGATTAACAATCAATTTATATCCGAAACAAGAAAGATGCAATAATTTATTCAATTTCGGGAGAACAAAATATTTATAGCGCTGAAATCACGAGTACAGAATAAGGAAATCCAAACCTGCAACTTGAGCCTTGTCATTGTCATAGCAGCATATATGGAACAGGCTTAAGCCTCTAAAATTAAAGCCGGCAGATACGAGTGCTTGCAAAGCAGCATATATACAGAAAACATACTAACTGTTGGTGAGCAAAACAAGATGACTATTAGCCACAAAAGTAAAGTTACTCATGTTTTCCGACTGATAATTGGCAATAATGCAAAGTGTTGATATATTGTATAAAATCATTTGTTTGCAAATACATAAATTATTCTAACTATTGGTGAGCAAAACGAGATGGCTACTAGCCACAAAAGTAGGCATTCGAGAATCATGCAAACCGTAGGCATATTGCATATAATCACCATGTTTCCGAAAAAAGTAAACACTTGATATATGGAATTGCCTTCTTATGTGTAAATAACGACAACCAATGTCTTCCCTCCCCTGCTGGAATCTAACGGCCCAACAGTTTGAATTTCCAGCCAATGTAGAACTCCAATCATTTTTCTGAGCATCTGTCTTGGTTTGAAATAGGGCAAAATCATTGGAGGCAAGGTTCCAGAACACATGGAACTTCAATTTGCAAAACTCAGGCAACCCCTGAAACGTCTTTATATTTTGTAGGTACGAGGGCATCGGAGACATGTAAGGAATATAAAATTGATTTTTGGGAAAAGGAGATGTATTTTCTATCACTCACCAAAATAAGAAAAAACAAACAGAGCTAGAGAAAAGGAAAAAGAAAAGGGCCGAGAACAAAGATGGCTTTGGGCAATAGCCAACGGATGGAGGGGCGTTAAAGCATCGATTGTTGGTCAGACTTTATTTTAAGCTTTGCTGACACCTAGGGAAGTAAGCACATATTTCTTGTGTTTTCAGAAGTATATTAACCCAAGAATTTGTAACAGCAATAAGAAGCCATTGCAGCATTGCATGTAAACATCAAAAGGGAAGGAAATAGTGAGACGGCACACATAAGGGGTGTTGGAATACCAGTCTGTGGTCCAGGGAAGCAAAGAGGTGCTGAAAATGAGAATATTGAGCAGCTGAGTGCCACGGAAGCTGGCTCGGAAAAGAGGAGTTGCGGCTACTATCCCTGATGTGAGTGATGATATGCGGAAACCCGAAGTTCTATGAGAACTTGAGAAATCCCAAGCCCATAGGAAAGGCTTCTAAGGGCATTGACAGATTTAAGAGGAAGACCATACATAGAATCCCCAACCCACAAAACTGATTAATTGGATTAGGAAAATGTTGTTTTTTGCTTTTGAGCAAATTGAAGATCCGATGAGATTGAAGCTTGCATGCACCAAGCAGAAAGGGCATACATCTCTGGTGGGATGATTTACAATTGGGCAGGCAAAAAAATGCAAATAGAAGTTTGGAGCTTGGAACAGGATGGTTGCCATGTTGAAAGGTAAAGTCTACGCCAGTAACCTTTATATCTGTCTAGGAAGCTGCAAAACTTGAGACAAAAATGAGAAGAGCACGGCCAATTTCACAGACGTGTTTTTATTATGGTCCATTATATCTAGAGAAAGTGACTTGGGCAATGCCGTTGTTGTTTAATACATTAATGGCTTTAAATATACCAATATTAACTTAAAATGGTGAGTGAAAATTCAATTTCTGGCAGAGGCATACCAGCCTGCATTGAAGGCCAAAGAGAACATGCTAAAGGAAGAAAGAAGAAGAGGCTCAAACAAGCACTCCTAGCCAAAAATTCAAGGGAAATGAAGATTTCCCCAGAGGCCAAGGAACTTCTAAAGGAAGACAAGGAAAATTCAGAGCTCAGTTCAAGGGCATCAGGCTTATGAATATACAGAGTATCTGAAATTTGAATACCAACATAAGATACAGAAGGGAAAACTCACATGGCTCAAGGCACCAAGAATTCAACAACCAGATCTGTTGTTGAAGATGAAATTGGCAAGGTTCAATCAGAACACAGAGAAAACCTCATGTTCTAGAGAGTGCTGTTAAAGCCAGAGCAACAACTTAACGGAAGGCACAAGAGCACCGAGAGGCAATCTTCAAACCCTAATTCAAGATTGGAGGTATGTATCGTTCACCCAATGTTGATGGAGGTAGCACAGAGAATTTGGGGTCTACAGAAATGACGTAAAAGTTGAATTTGAAACTAAGTTACCTGGTTCATGTTTGTGTTTGAATTCAACAACAATGAAATTCGAAAAAAAATATTGCCCAACTAACAACCATTCCAAAAGTTTGCCATTAAGTGTGAGAATGTGTTTTAATTTTAGACATTTGAGGTTAGCTTCTAGGCCCAACTCCAAAATGCTGATATGTTAGACTATTCATGCTGGTTAGTAGCTGCAAGTCTTAGAGGTGGTGATTGATTTTGTGGGATTCATTTCCCTAGTTTCAGTCCCACTTCTTCACCCATGTTAATATCACCTAATGCAATGTGTTAAGTGAACTATTCAAGCTCATGTGACATTGGTCAATGACCTATGCTTATGGAAGACGAGTCTCATTTGAGTGACTTGAGACTCTACAAAGTCAATCAGAAAAATGATATTATGTCATGTCTTTATATTAACCTAAATTATATGATTAATAATACATATTATATAACCTAACTTCTTGTCTCGGGGACAGGGCTGACACTTCGTGCTGGGTGCACTCCCCTCAAGGGGAATATTCTCCAAAGATGGGCTATTTGTATATTATTGCTGACAGAGAGCCAGGGGATCTAGCTTGGTGGTGGAAGAGATTATTGAAGTAAAGCTGCCCAGCAAAAGCGAGGCTCTTTCAATGGTGTATCTTGGAAAACAGGATCCCCACTGCTGATAACCTAAAAAAGAGATGCATATTGGGCCTAGCTGGAGCACACTTTGTAAAAATGCAAAGGAGTCAGTGGACCATCTTTTCCTTGTGTGCCCTTTTGTCATTGCTGTTTGGAACACTGTTAGTTATGTTTTGGCACTTGACTCCTTCTGGCAGGGTCTCTCCTGCAAGGAAGCTTGGCAAACATGGTAGCATCACACAGCACCTAAGAAACTTGGAAAGCTCCCACCAATCATCAGTTGGGGAATTTGGATTGCAAGGAACAATGATATTTTCCAAGCAAAGACTACAACTCCAGATAGGGTGGCAGCACATGTTTTAGCCACATATGACTTAATTTCAGAAGCTGTTAAAGTGCACCGGCCACAGAACATTACTGTTGAAGAAGTTGACCATTCCTACCCCTGGACATACTTCGATGGGGCATCCCTTGTTGGGGGGTTGAGGGGGTGGGTCATGTTTTATTTCTGAAGGAAAACCACTTTTATAAATTTCAGAGTGAGATAGGCAGGAATACAAATAACTATGCAGAATTACTCAGTCTCAAATTTTTGCTCTTGTTTGCTGTAGAAAAGGGATGGAAGAAGCTTCAGATTTTTGGGGATTCTTTGATTGTTATAAATTGATTCAATGAGATCACCACATGGCACATGCACACACTGATTCTGATTCTTGAAAAAAAAATTACCGCTGAAACTGGTTTTGATCAGATTTCCTATTGTCACATATACAGGGAAAGGAACACCACTACAAACGATCTCTCCAAAACGGGGTGCTGAACAGAATTTGGGAATTTGGAAGATAATGGAGCAGTTAGATGACACTTTCTATGAGTACTATCATAGGCCTTTCATAGAAGGTGTGCAGAGGGATATCATTCATGAATGAAGACAGTACATTTCATTTTTTATCTGTTCTTCTCTGAGATACACTTCCGGGATGACTGGTTGTTTATTGCTTTTTGGCTATATATTTATGACATGGGAAATGCTTGAAGGACCTGCTATTTTGATCCTTTTGATGGATGGCTGCACTTAAAAACAGCCCAGTTTTGCATGCACATCTATGCATATTTTGAATATAATTTTCATAACTCTTTAATGAAAATTGTGATTTTTCCTTTGGAAAAAATAACGTAACTTTTGTATTTATTCATAGCCTAACCTTGTATATATTTGATAAATTAATACTAAATATAATTTAACTTAAACCCATTATTTATATCATACCATTAAAATATCAGCATGGGCACATGAATCGGCAATTTATGGCACCATAATAGGCGAGGGCTAATCAACAAAGATGACTAGCCGAGCACAAGTGCCTGAATCGGCAATTAGCAGGTGTCTGAATTGACAATTTGCTGGGCATAATGGGCTATTTGAGGCAGCGAGCCAACAAAAATGAGTCTTTGATTCCACTGTGCATACTTAACGGTGAGTTTTGATTATTGCAGAGGACCATAAACCGTAAATCTGAACAGGGCATTCCTTTAATTCTGAGAAATTAAAATTTTCTTTTAAAAAATTGATGAATAGGGATTTAAAGTAAGCGAGAACGTTTTCACCTAAAAAGCCCAGTGAGAGGAAAACTCAAGCTCCAGCAAGGTGAAGACACTGCTAGACCGCGAGTGGACCAGCAAATGGATGGAATAGTGAAGGTATGGAGTACACGGAAATGATACCCATTTTATTTAGCCAAATTTAACGGATGAATCTAAATGACTTTGTTCGCCATTCTTTGACATTCGGCCAATTTCGAAAAACACACTGATTTAGATTTGCAATGCAACCCAAACCCAAATGCATATAGGGCTTCTTGATTGTAGAACAGATATCATGTCACTGCTTTTGAAATTTTGGTTATAGGACAGACATCATGTCACAGTTTTGAAATAGTGCTTGATAAATTCCCACTTGGGGAATTACCATGACCAAGTTCTATGTGATGGTGTGCCAATGAACGCCGGTCACCTTTGGTTGGGAAGGCTTTGGAACTTATGGAAAGTTGTTTATGAGGAAGTAAAGAATACCTTTTTATTCGAAAAGGGTGGAAAGTTATTCAGGTTGCTCCCCATAAAAGAGGGCTAAAAAGGATCAACAATGAAAGCTGCAGCAATGATAGTAATGTAATGCTGTGTATAACAAATGAGTTTTTGAAAGTAAGGAAATAAGAGTAAAAATTTTCTTTGCAATCATGTAAAAGAAGGTCAAATCTGAAATTTGAACTGAGATAGGATGACATACCAGCACATATTGCAGAGATGTGAACAAAGTTTATGGAGCTTCCAAGGGGATTGCCACTTGTAATCAAACTTTCCCATTCCTGGTTCAAGTTTGCCAAATAAGGCACCCCATTGGTTGACTAAGTCTGAAAGTGAAGAGATTAATGGGGAAGTTCGAGAGATCTTAGATCAAGCACTGACAAAAAAAAAATACGTGAGCCTATGTGCAATAAATGTTGCTATAGCATTGAACATAGGAGGAGGTTGAGGATGTAAACTGATTCAAGGGTTATCAACAAGATCAGCATCAAGTATCTAAGGAGGAGGTTGAGGATGTAAACTGATTCAAGGGTTATCAACAAGATCAGCATCAAGTATCTATTTCCATTGCAAAGGATGGATGATTTGATGAATAGTTTGAGTGAAGTACTAAATGTTGCTATAGCATTGAACAAAGGAGGAGGTTGAGGATGTAAACTGATTCAAGGGTTATCAACAAGATCAGCATCAAGTATCTAATTCCATTGCAAAGGATGGATGATTTGATGAATTGAGTGAAGCAAAGTACTTCACTAAGATTGATCTGAAGAACAGATATATCACCAAATCCAAATCCATTAAAGTGATAAGTCAAAATAACAACTTTCAAGACAAAAGGAGGATTGTATGAATGGTTAGTGATGCCATTTGTATTGACAAATGCACTTGAAAATTTACATGATTTTAACTAACAAAACCACTAAGATCTTACTTGGATAAGTTCATGGTTGTGTATCTTGATCATATACTAATTATACTAATTTTCAATGTGACGAAGAAAGATCCGATGATGCAACCAAAGCAAGTATTGGATCCACTGGGGAAGGTGAAGTTGCTAATAAATATTCAAAATTGTTCATTTATGCAGGAAGGACTTGGAATTTGTGATATCTGAAGACAGATTGAAGATGGATCCAGAGAAGATCAATTGTGGTAAAAATGAGTACCTTTGAGCTAAAAGTGTTCATGGTTTTCCAGGCTTCTACCAAAATTTTATTCGGAATTGCGCATGAAAAGGGAGTTCTAATAAAAACACAATAGCCAAAGAGGCTTTGAAATGTAGAAAAAGAAGGTAACTGCAAGAATCCAATATTGGCTTTGCTAGAGCTTGGGAAAACATTCCAAATAGATTGAGATGCTAGCAAAACAGCAATTGAAGTAGTGCTTAGCAAATACTTGCTACCCTAGGAATTTGCCATTTACATCAATCAACAAGCACTACAAAATATAAACAAAACAATCAAAGTTGAAAGCAATGACACACTAAATGGTTTGAGTTCTTGCAGAGCTATTCATTTGTGTTGAAGCATAGATTCAGAAGGTAAATTGTTGATGCCTTGAGTAGATGGTCAACATTTCTCACTACCATGACTGTGGAGATGATAGGGTTGGATGAGATGACGAGCATGTTGAGAATTTGGTAGGGCGGTGATTAATTCAAATTCTCTTCTTGATTATTACTTGTGAGCTTACTTTTCTTACTTATGTATTCTCTTCTTAGCTTATTATGTCTTTCATCAAGTTAAGCCAGGGCCAAAATCTCTCACTCTTGGAGAGGAAAACCCGCAAGGAACTCTTCTTATAGACTTTCAATTGACAAGTACCATGACCGTGACTCAGACCCTTGACCTTGTCACTGCTTCTTCCTTGACTTCTTAAGCTGATTCTTCTTTTCTGCACCGACCTGCATTGCCCTGCACCATCACTAGAGAACTCGGCCTCTAAGTCTATCTTTCTTGATCTAGCCTCGGTTACCCAAACACTTCTTCTCTACTTATTCTTCTTTGTCCTTAGTTGATCCGAATTTTATGCAAGAACGCAACAGAATACAAAAATAAGCATAAATATAGAGATGCAGCGGAAATAATGCGTCATTTCATTAATATCAAATAACAGAAATATGCTTACAGACATAACGGAAATAAAATAGCTAAGGTGCTGGTAGCGAATCTCTGAGAAGAGATGTGGTGGCTACAGACCTCTGAACTGTGTTACAATGAGGCTCGAGGGCCTATTTATTATTGAGAAACAATGGAAAAACTGAAACGTCAAAAAACCTAACTCTAGGAGATGAAGCGCCAAAACTGTGGATCCCGTTTGGGTAAATTGGTGTTTCAACTTCCCGCGGACGTAACTTTGGCATCCGATCTCCGTTTTACGCGCTCAATAGCTCGTTAGAAAGATCTAACGAGGAGTACAACTTTTGAGTGAACAACATTGGTCTACGATCCATGTTGCTCCCCATTTTCCCAAAAAACGTCATTTAGGGCCTCAAAACGGCTTCGGAAGTTCAAGACCCGAAAAACTGCTAAAAATAGTAAGTTGTGTTGAAAATTACAAACTGAACGAACTGATGGTGGGGGTTCAAATGGAATAGGTGGGTGGCCACCAATATCCACCTGGATCATTAAGGCCCCAAAACGGCTCCGGGAGTGCAGGGCCCGAAAACCTGCTAAAAATAGTAAGTGGTGCTGAATGTGAAAAGTTGCAAGGATTGATGGTGCGAGTCCAAATGGAATAGGTGGGTGGCCACCGATATCCACCTGGATCATTAGTACCCTAAACAAAGATCATTCTTACTATTGTAGCACGTCTTTGCACTTTGCATGACAAAATAGTAATGCCTCTCCACAGACTTCTTTACATACAGGTATTATAGACAAGGTTATCCAAGACCCTATCCTTTACTTCATATGTCCTTGAAGCCTCTCCTTTTGAGATATATGGTTATCCAAGACCCTATCCTTTACTTCGTATGTCCTTGAAGCCTCTCCTTTTGAGATATATATCCTCCTCTTTTCGCACTGTAACTCGGGTAAATCACAGATTTATCTTCTTTCTTTCTTCACACTGCAACTCGGAGATAGACCACACACTTACCTACTTTTATCCTTAGTTGGACAGTCACCTTTCTCGCATCAAAACTCTATTCTTATCCTCGCATTTTATCATAGTATATGATATGAATCCTTTCTGTAATTCTGTCGGAAGATCTTAGACTTGTCTGAATTCTCTTCTTGCAAATGAACCGCAAAGCTACCTTAAATTTAGTGTCCTCCTTCATCTGTTTTAGGCCGACCCTACAATCTATTTGTAGGCCAACTTGTCTACTACTCATAGGTTGTCTAGAGGAGATATTCAACGTTGATCTTTAGCACCATATTGAGTCATTTCTTCAAGCTTAATATGACAAGGTCTTGAGCATACTTCTTTGACTAGACTCTCATATACATGACTCTTAATTACTACATTTATGACAAGATGACAAATCCCTAAAAGACATCAAGAAGAAGTCTTTTGACCTATATAAAACCTTGCTCATGAAACCCATGAAGAAAGCATACCAAAAATTCATTTTATTATCTTTGTCTTCTTCATTACATAAATACATAATTACATAGTCAAATATGAAGACCGAACCTAGTTACACTTTCCAACACTCCCTCTTAACTAGGGAGGTATTCATAATAGTACATGGTCACTTTCAATCTGAAGAATCTCATAAGAAGAATCAGATTGGTAATCGCATTTGTATAGCATCATATTAACCAGCATTGTCCTAGTGCAAGGCCTTGACTAACAGCCCCATCTCTCAACGAGACAATGGGCTACAATGCTGGCGAGACACATGACTTATAGACACCATAATCATTGTCTCTCCAAGGTACATACTCCACCCAGGTGTTCCCAGAGTATGACCTTCTTGGACTATTCTTCTCTTGGGTGGCCAGCCCTCAAAGAATATCGGTCCTCGACTACTCTTATCTTGAATGCCCTATCTCATTCTCAAAGAGTATCGAATGCCAGATGATTACCCAATCCTCCATTCTGTCTTCCCAGGTGAAGACCAGTATGATGTGTCTATCCATTTTCTCCTCATGGCCTTCACTAAGACTTATGGCTATTAGTCCTAGTCTAGTGCATGACACATGAATTAGAGAATTATATACGTCACTCCCTCTTAACTCAAGAAGGACCTGCAGCAACAATGGTGAGACATCCAACTGCTCATGAAGACTTCCTCCCCTCGATGTCATGGATTTCGATATTGAGGAATGTTCAACTTTCGGCTTCATAGGGCACAAATCATCCATCACTTTCATCCACGAGTCATGTCAACCATCAGAAAGTGATTCATCAGTCTTTCTCATCTGATCCACCTTTATGCCATGTTGCTTTCCTTCGAACCATCTCCCAAGGATCTTACATCCTTCCATATGATTGGCAGCCCTGCATAAACTCATCCAGATAAACATATACATAAGAACTTTTAAATCAAAAGTTACCTCACTGATGATCTTTCACCATGACATCTTCATGTAGGCATCGGCATCCTCTATTCAGATTGACATATCTCCTAAAAATATCTTGTCAAGGATCTTCTTGTTTACCATACTTCTATCAAAGTCCACATATCTTCCCAGGAGATCTCCTAGTCACATCTTCTTGGCTTCCGGATGATAACCGCCTCTTTACATGGTTGCACTTCATGATCTCTTCAATTCTTTCTACGCACAGCTTCATCCCCAGGAACTTCCAGTATCCAATTCCTTGTTTGTACATAATCACCTCATATTCCATATGAGGACATATTTAGTGGCAACCTGTGCACCACAAGAGATCCTCCTTCATAGATCATACTTCTAAAGATAGAAGTCCATTACCTGCAACCATATGACATGACTTCACAGCGTCCAGTGTCAACACATAGATATATGTACCTCGTCCTTTTCCTTATGAGTGATCCTACAGCAATTTTAATAGAATGAAGAACTTCATTCCCTTGACCCACTTCATCAATATGTCAGTATATCCTAATCCCAAAATTTTGAAAGATAGAATTCCCGATGAAACCTTTCGCTTTCTTTCTAGTCAATGTCAGCACTTGTTTCATACTAATCATTGAATGATGATCCTTGATCTTGATGACTTCCTTCCATCAATGTTATTATCAGGCGATACTTTTTCAAATGCTCCTTCCATGCTTCAATCATGATGCTTACTACTTCCTATCATACTATTTTACAACCAATAGAACCACTTAAAGTGGAAGATGATCTCAATCATAGAGATCTTACGTTTCTTCTTTCTTAGATTTCTTTGCATCAAGTTCTTCTCTTTCATCTGTGACATGGGCTTCTTCCATTTTTCTCTTGTCCTTTCTAGATTTAGGACAATCCCTTTTATAATGCCCAAAAACATTATATCCAAAGCATCATGCTTTGTCCATATTTCTTCTTTTATTTTGAGGACCAAATTTACCGAATCTTCCTTTCTTCCTGGATATGGCTGCAAAGGCTTGATTCCTTTCACTTGATCCTGTATCAGCTTTGGCTTTCATTCTTGTTTCTTCTATCTTACTTACACCCTGGAATGGCATGGTTTCTTCTTTCCCATCTATGCTTGAAGTGAAACCTCTCCATTCTTTCGGTAGAGAATTTTGTACCATAGTGAGTATTTCTCCATCAAACATTAATTCTCTCAATTTTTGCAGTTGATCTCGTATTGTGAAAATCTCCATAAGATATGGAATTATTCCTTCCTTTCTTAACATTCTCAATTTGTATAATTTTTGTCTAAGGGATATTATTTCCCCTGCAGAACCTTTCGAGAATAACTCCACCAATTTGTTATATATTTCTTTTGAGGATTCTAGATTTGATACATAGGGAATGAGAGAGTTCTTTATGGATTCTATAAGAATCCTTCGAGCTCTTATGTCGCCCTTCATGTATTTAATATATGGTAGAATGTCTTCTTTTGAAGGTTGAATTGAAGATCCTTCGATGTAGCTCATAACTTCATTTTCAATTAGTTTCAAATCTGTCCTCTTCTTCCATGCACTAAAGTTTGATGACCTAACCAATTTGTTGTTTTCTTTGCAATAAGTCATTTTGACAAATTTAAATAAGGTCATAGATACTTACTTGAGTGGGGGTGACTTCCTCCTTATAACAGCTTCCTTGATGATGATGAAGATGAAGTTGGGAACTTCTTCTTAGATTGAATTTTCCAGTGTTGCTGACCTTGGATCTCCTTGATGATAAATGATGTTTTGAAAAAGATGATGTCTCTTCCAACAATGTCTTCAATATGAATCTTTGATGGCAAAGCTTATCTCCTTGATAAGTGAATCTTTTGAATGAGATTGAAGGTCTTCTTGAGATGACTTTTCAATGTAGACTTTGATTCTTGCTTCCTTGAGTGTCTCTTCGTCAAGTAGCCCTCGCCTTCAGCACCTTAGATCTGAGTCCATGTTGAGAATTTGGTAGGGCGGTGATTAATTCAAATTCTCTTATTGATAATTACTTGTGAGCTTATTTTTCTTACTTATGTATTCTCTTCTTAGCTTATTATGTCTGTCATCAAGTCAATTATCAAAACACACGAGACACAAATATAGGCTCTTCAAGCCAGGGCCAAAACCTCTCCCTCTTGGAGAGGAAAACCCGCAAGGAATTCTTCTTATAGAATTTCAATTGACAAGTACCATGACCATGACTCAAACCCTTGACATGTGTATGCCTCTAAGACCTTGTCACTGCTTCTTCCTTGACTTCTTAAGCTGATCCTTCTTTTTTGCACCAACCTGCATTGTCCTGCACCATTACTAGAGAACTCGGTCTCTAAGTCTAACTTTCTTGATCTAGCCTCGGTTACCCAAACACTTCTTCTACACTTATTCTTCTTTGTCCTTAGTACCCTAAACAAAGATCCTTCTTACTGTTGTAGCACGTCTCTACACTTTGCATGACAGAATAGTAATGCCTCTACACAGACTTCTTTACATACAAGTATTATAGACAAGGTTATCTGAGACCCTATCCTTTACTTCGCATGTCCTTGAAGCCTCTCCCTTTGAGATATATATCCTCCTCTTTTTGCATCATAACTCATGGGTAAATCGCAGATTTATCTTCTTTCTTTCCTCGCACTGCAACTCGAAGATAGAACACAGACTTACCTACTTTTATCCTTAGTTGGATAGTCACCTTTCTCGCATCAAACCTTTGTTTTTATCCTCGCATTTCATCACAGTATATGATCTAAATCCTGTTTGTAATTCTGCGTGAAGATCTCGAACTTGTCTGAATTCTCTTCTTGCAAATGAACCGCAGAGCTACCTTAAATATAGTGTCCTCCTTCATCTGTTTTAGGCCGACCCTACAATTTGTTTGTAGGCCAACTTGTTCAGGGGTATGTAGGTCGACTTGTCCACTACTCATACGCTATCTAGAGGAGATATTCAACGTTGATCTTGAGCACCATCTTGAGTCATTTCTTCAAGCTTAATATGACAAGGCCTTCAGCATACTTCTTTGACTAGACTCTTCATACACATGACTCTTGATTAGTACATTTATGACAAGATGACAAATCCCTAAAAGACATCAAGAAGAAGTCTTTTGACCTATATAAAAACCTTGCTCGTGAAACCCATGAAGCAAGCATACCAAAATTACATTTTATTATCTTTGTCTTCTTCATTACATAAATACATAATTACATAGTCAAATATGAAGACCGAACCTAGATACACTTTCCAACAGAGCATGCATGAGAAAGATGTAGATTCTATTGAAGCATGGAAGGCCAACAAAGAATCATGGATTGAAGATTGCACTCTAAGAGTTCTTCTTCCATGAAGGATTTATGTTTAGAATTCAACATTTGTGGATTCCAAGAAGCAAAATAAGGGAAAACCTTATAAGAGAGGGCATTTTTGCTACCTGAGAGGGCATTTTTGCACATATAAGACTAGGAGAGCATTGGTTAAGGAGCACAACTATGTTGCATGAAACGTGGAAACATCTGGAAGTTTCCAAAACAAGGATGGCTAGAAATGTGACCCAACTCCCCTGCCAAAAAAAATGGAAACGTCAAGCAAAACATCATGTGTCTGTGTGTACCCAATTTTTTTACAAATAAGTTAATAACACATTATCTTGCAAGGAAAAAAAGAATGAGACACATAAATGACATTTTAGAAGGAATACTCACTCTTATAGATGATTACATGATGCAAAATCCAAAATTATCCTTTATAGATAAAGTTGTACAACAAAGATTCCAAATCAGCCTTCATATATGGTTATATGTGCTGAAAATGAAATAAAACATGAGCTAATGACAAGTACAATTATGTAATTTAATAATCTTCATCATCATCCTCATTAACAAAAATAGAACACAGTGCTTTTTTAGCAAAACTAAAGCATGAATTGATTAGAGATAAATTAGTTTGTGGAGTGATTAGTATTAAATTTTAGCAGTAGTTTAAATCTTTTTTGGCTATAGAAGGGCCTCACACCTTCGGTGCATGGGTGGAATACATAAGCAAAGAAGTCGTGGAAACGAAGCATATTTGGTCTGAAACACTACCAAAACATTTTGGTGGCATTTCGATGGCATTTCCAAATCAGGAAACATCATACAAGCATTTCAGTCAAGTTTCAATGGTGCTTCAACATTTCAGGGCATTTCGAGTACAGGTACGCCAACTTGGGGGGTGTATCCTGCAACATAGCAGCACCATTGTTGGTAAGGAATTGCCAAAGACGTGAAAAAATGAGTGGAAAGTTGCAGAATTCGCCAACATACAAAGAGGAAGAGTCAAAATATTGAATTGAACACACCATTGCCAATCCCAAAAGCACCATTAGAAGATATCCACATGGATTTTGTGTTGGTATTGCCGAACCCAATGAGGCAGTGGTTCTACTTTTGTAGTTGAAGATGAATCATTGAAAACTAGTGATGCAATGAACATAGTTGTTTTGTTTTTTTTGGAAAAGTTGCTCATTTGCATGGCTTGCCTATAAACAAAATCTCACACAAAAAATGACAGGCTTGATTGTCCTAGAGGACCTTGTGGAAGAAACATGACACGAGGTTGTAGTTCAGCTTTGAATACCATCTACGCATTTGACACGCAAACAGAAGCGGGATTAATAGAAGCCTTGGAAATCCATTGAGATGTTGAGTAGGAGAGAAGCCAAGACAATGGATTCAACATCAGTGCAAACAAAGTTTGTCTGCAACAATTTTTTTAAACAGACCCACTAGAAAGAGTCCTCTCCAATTTGTGAATTGGCGACTAACCACGAGGAGTGACAAATTTGGCAAGCTTCCCTAAATCAGGGGAAGTGAAAATGCATAATTATTTGCCAAGCAATGCAAGAAGTTTTTAAGTGTAGCGACAATTATGATGAAGCAGCCAAGAAAACAAACAAGCATTAATAAAAAAAGAAGTGCAAAGAAATTCAAAGAAGAGGACCTTTTGTACTAGCACTTGAGGAATAGAAAGTCTTCAGAAAACACATATAACAAGTTGAAACTGAAGATGATCCCAATTTGCAGGATTCTAAAGAAAATATTGGATAATGCTTATGTATTGAGCCAGAAAGTTGGATAGCTCACCAAACTTTCAATGCAGTAAGATTTGTACGAGTACCATGAGAGTGCACTATGGATGAAGATGAGCACGTTGTTGATTCAAAAGAATGAATTCCCAAGCAAAAAAATGATAATATCATAAAGATCTTGGAAAAATGAGTTGCCAGTAGAACCAAGAGTCACAAACAAAGGATTATTTGGTCCTTCAGAAGGCAAGAGCATGGAAAACGTTACTTGATCTCAAAAGCATAGTTAGATTAAATCACACAAAAATTTCATGAAGATTCTATCAATCTTGTGAGCGAGAGCTCACTTGTTTACAAGGGGAGTGTGACAAAAGAGCATTGCCCTCCCTCCTTGATTCCAAGGAACCATGCAAAGTATTCTCATTCATGCAAGCAACAAATAGCTTGGGGAGAGGGTGAATCCCTCGTCCATCAAATTGCAACCTTAACAGACAACTAGGATCTCCACCATGTCATAAGGGGGTGTAGGTTGGAGCAAAGTATTAAAAACCGGAACCGGTGACCGAACCGGTGAACCTAATGAACCGGTAACCGGACCGGAACCGGTACCGATCAGATATAAACGAACCGGTTTTTAAAAAAATACATTAAATACTTATTTTTTAATAAAAAAAACTATTTTTAAGATTTGCAACCATGATTCCAAGCCAATAGAGACAAAATATGCAAAGTTTGCTCATTTATATACCATGTAAAGGTGAATATATCAAAATGGCATTATGGCATCGAGTGCAATACATATCATTGAAAAAATACATAAGCAATGAGGCTCCAAATGACCCATAAAGTCCAAAAACAATGCTACAAGCTATGAGCATTGAGGCCATTGGCCTACATAGTACAGTGACAGTCTACTACAAATCTACATATATGATATTACTAAATTCTAATTAATGATCAACATTACCACTTGAAAGTTGAAACTTCTAATCATGATCAAAGTTCAAACTCAGTTGGTTGAACTTGAGTCTCCCGACTCTCGATTGCCAAACTTTGCAACTGCTCCAGTCACAAACTTCTCTATTGGTTCAGTGACTTGAGTTTCAAACTTCTGAAGGTATTCTACCCTGATATGCCCTATTACTTCATTTGGTGCTCCACATGGCTTTACATGGCCTCCTATCCCAGCCAAGTGTTGCTGGAACCTGTAAATACCCCCTCCTGCAATAGATTTTTGGCAATATTTGCAAATCATTTTGCCATCAATCATATCACAATGAGCCCATGCAGTATCCTTGCCTTTTGGAGGCATGATGGCTACTACTTAGCTCAAACTCTATGTTGTTCCACTACTCCAGCAAACACTCAACTCTTCAAGCTCTCAACCAAACTCACAAAAGCTCAAAATGAGATGTGTGAAACAAATGAGAGGGTACCCCTATCTGTATAGGATTGGGGAGGGTGTTTTTGGAGGGCAAAAACCCCCCTTTTCCCTCCAAAACCACCCATTACTGGCCAAATCAACTTAGCTCAAATTCTATGTTGTTCCACTACTCTAGCAAACACTCAACTCTTCAAGCTCTCAACCAAACTCACAAAAGCTCAAAATGAGATGTGTGAGACAAATGAGAAGGTACCCCTCTCTTTATAGGATTGGGGAGGGTGTTTTTGGAGGGTAAAAACCCCCCTTTTCCCTCCAAAACCACCCATTACTGGCCAAATCAACTTCTGTGGGTCCTTTTTGTGGCCGTGGCAGCTAACCGGCCGGTTTATTGATAAACCGGCTGATTTATCAATAAACCGACCGTTAGACCAGTTTGACCGGAAAAAAAAAAGTGAAATGGGGTGCCTAACCGGGTTTTTTGACCGGTTTTGCCTGGTTGGGCCCCTGACCGGCCAGTTTGACCGGTTACCGGTTCAAACCAGCAAGTTTTTAATACTATGGGTTGGAGTCCAAATGACAAAGAAAGAGCCCTTCCGATCAATCTTTAATCAATGGTGTTGTTGAGTACTATGATGATCCAACACATGACAAATTTTCAGGTGTCACATTGTTCGTGAATTGATGCCTTTGTGAGAGTGTTGGAGAAATTTAAGGGATATAATATGATTTTGAGGGGTAACTAAAGGTGTTCTCTATGACTAGAGAAAAAGAGAAAAAAACCAAAGAGAGAAAAGAGGGGAAGAGAAAAAAAAAGGATACCGAAGAAGCCATTGGGCAACAAAGAAGGGAAAGAGATGAGATTGAAGCATTGAGTTTTGGTGAGACGTAATTGTAAGCCTGCGTGAGACGGACCTGCGGGCAGATCTTTTTGTTGTTTTAAAAAGTATATAACCCAGAAATACATAACAGCAGTTAGGACCCATTAAGGCATACATGTAAATGCTTTGGAGGCCAAATAACAAACTGGTTTAGAGTATTTTCCTCCATTATGTACTTTTTTAATTCTATATTATGTGTGGTTCCATTTGTATATTATGTGCTCTGAGCTTGAATTGCAGCCTTTCATGTGACTGTATTTTAGTGCGCCTAGAAATCCAGCAATATATCAGTACTCATCTGCATACACGGCAGTTTTCGTGGATTACCACTTCATGAAGTTATACTGAGTCAGTCATAAGTCCCTGCTAGCAGTAAAATAAGCCCATAACTCACAACAGTCCTCTCTACAAGCTAGAATGAATTTGGTTTTGAATTGCAGCCTTTCATGTGGCTTGCATGCTTGTGTGTGGCTGTATTTTAGTGCCTAGAAATTCAGCAATATATCAGTACTCATCTGCATACACGGCAGTTTTCGTGGATTACCACTTCATGAAGTTATACTGAGTCAGTCATAAGTCCCTGCTAGCAGTAAAATAAGCCCATAACTCACAACAGTCCTCTCCACAAGCTACAATGAATTTGGTTATAATGTACAAAGAATTAGAATTAGAAAGAGAAAGAAAAGAAGAAGCCTTTGAGAAACAATGAAGAGAAACTGAAGCGCCAAGTTTTGGTAAGACCTCATTTTAAGCCTAGGTGAGACTTAGACCTGCAGGCACTTTTGTTGTTTTGAAAAGTATATAACCCAGGAATTTATAACTGCACTAAATACCCATAAGGCAGGCATGTAAATGCTTTGAAGATTAAATAACAAACAGGTTAAGCAGGTCTTCATGTAGTTTGTATGCATGTCTGTGGTTGCACAATCAACTCACAAACTAGCTGTATTTTAGTGCCTGAAAATTCAGCATATATTAGTAATTGTATGCACACACAAATGTTCATGGATTACCACTTTCATGAAGATATACTAAGTCAGCCATAAGTCCCTGTTAGCCGTAAAATACACCCAGAACTCGCAACAGCCATCTCCACAAGCTACAATGAATTTGATTGTAATGTACAGAGAATTAGATGACACCTCATTGGCCACATTTAATAGGATCCCCATGTGATAAGTGTTTCCTAATAGACTTGCAGGAGTCTCCCACAAATTTAAATTTTAAATAAATACTGAACAAATACCACTGCCCACAACAGGCAATACCATAACAAGACAAAATCAGCACCCAAAATAGGTCTTACCGTCGTAACAGAACAAAATCACTGCCCACAAGAGTCCTTGCCATAACCGAATGGACGACAAAACTTGCACGAGGTATCAGAGATATACAGCTAACAGGATCCTCATATGATAAGTATTTCCTAATAGACTTGCAGGAGTCTCCCACAACTTTAAATTCAAATAAATACTGAACTAATACCACTGCCCACAAGAATCCGTGCCAAAACAGAATGGCCGACGAAACTTGCATGAGGTATCAGGGATATACAGCTTATAGAATCAAACACTGAATATATAGAATTAGAAGTTTTTTCAAACTGCAAATTTTGATGGTTGATATCCAACCTCAAAAGTAAATAAGGGGCAATTGCCAACTCCCAAAAACAAAATCGGATGTGCAGAGCAATTAATAAATACAGAAATCCTATCGTCATTGCAAAAAATTTCAGAAAGGCTGAGAAAGCCTGGCTGTATGCTTGCCAAGTTACAGGGGTCTCAAAAACCAGTCAGGGGCTCATGCAAGTATGCACTGTATCTGATGGCAGACATGCACACCAAAAATGTCCTTGGATCTTACGCCACAAATCAGCACTGACCAAATCTTGCAAAATCCATGCTAATAACAGAACTGGGTAGGCAATCTTAGTACCCTCCATTCCTCACAGGTGCTTTAAGCTCTTCCAAACGGACCTTGCACTCCTCCTGCAACAGATCAAGTCTTTTAGAATAAGCTTCTATCTCTAAAATCTGTTGTTCGCGCCATTTTTGTTCAAGTGCTTCCGCTTTCACTCTATTCAAAACCAGAGACCCTCTTGCAGAGTGAAACCCATTGATCCTTTCATTGTTTAGTGACTGGAGATGATCAGTCCTACTGTTGAAGCGACCTTCGATCATAGCCCTTGACCTCAATTCAGACTCCTTCAATATTATCACCGCGGCATTCTGTAGCCCAGCCACCATAGCATTCATTTCCTCCCGGAACCGCGAATCATGAGCAACATTCTCTACCATATTCATAGCCACGGCCTTCTCACTTTTAGACCCATCTTCATCTTCCCCTTCCTCATCTTCTTCTTCCCCTTTCTCTTCCTCCTTTATTCTTTCCCGTTGATCTTCTTGGTATTCAACTTGCTCCTTTTTTTCCCATTGATCTTCTTGGTCTTCAACTTCCTCCTCTTTTACTCGCTGATCTTCTTGGTCTTCATCCCTTTTTCCCCCTTGAAATTCTTCGTCTTCAGGTTTTTGCATATCCTCCTCTCCATGCGCAGGCTTGCTCCTTCTCTTCTTCTTCTTCTTCTCTTCCTTCCCATTCATGGACCCTTGATATTCCTGTTCTTCAGGTTTTAGCATATCCTCCTCTCCATCCTTCTCCTTCGGCAGGACAGGCTTCCTCCTCTTCTTATTCTCCTTCCCATTCCCATTCATGGATGCTTTGAGTACATTTTCCGCATCACAACCACCAATGCTGTGATCCTCATTTTTCTCTTCATTCTCAGCACCACCCTCCTCCGGCTCACCCCACAACTGTTTACAGATATTATACATCGCAGCCTCATGTGGGTTCCTAAACTGGAAGGTATTGTCCTTCATCTTGTCCTGGGCTGCACGAAACTTGGCCTTCCAGCGGGAAGACTTGTCACTCAACTGCCTGTTACTATAGTGATTGTCCAATGTATTCCTGATATGGTCATAAACAGGAGCAATGGTTTTAGGTAAACCCTTACCTCTTTCGCAAAAAGCCAAAAGCCCATTCAAGAAAGCAAGCTCGTCTTTGGGATTCCATCTCTGAGCAACCTTCCTGAGGGACTTCTGTGGCGAATGCGGTGTGCTGACAGATTCTTGTTTCGGCGGTTTCTTCTTTTTGTTCTCTTTAGGTGGGCTTTCTTGCTGGACAGCGTGTAGTGTTTTCTTCAAGGTGGGAGGCTCTCGGACTTCATTCTCCTCCTCCTCTTCTTCCTGTCGGTCTTCTCTTGGGCGTTTAGCAGACATTTTAGTGGCGGCCGAATTGTTGGTAATGGAAGCCGGTGGCGATGGTTGCTTCTTCTTCTTGTTGTCTTTCTTGTGATGTTGGTCTGTTTTCGGCGGTGGTGTGAACCAACTCGATTCATCATCATATTTTGATGATGATGATGACGATGTAGGAGGCCGAGCTGCATAGCCGGGCGCGGAGAATCGGCTGTGTAATATCTCATCGGAAGAGGAGTTTTTGCTGCCCTCAGTGGTCGAATACTGGGAAGCCATGACTGCAGAATGAAAGAGTAAAGGTTCCTTCACTGAGAATTAATAGAATATGTGGCAGATGGAGATCTGTACAGTTTTGGAATCAAGAAAACCTCAGACAGACTAAGATTGCATGGAATTTTAGCAGTGACAGGGGTGGCTGGGATGAACATACTATGATTTGAATTTAAATTGTGAAATTAGGGCAAACTCACGGTACAAAAAGCGGCACTCGTTTCGACATTGCCGCAAAGGTGCGAATGCCCGGCCACTGGCATGGTAAGAACGTTAATGGTGTAGAAAGACATGGAAATAGCATTAATAGAAATAATTTCAAGAAGTATACATGATGTTAGGTCTGTTGATTTTATTTAATAATATTGATTTTTTATTTTTTTATTTGAAGGGCACAATATTTGGTTGAGCGTATTTTTTTTTTCCCCGAGAAAAAGCGTAATTTTATTACTGCAGTTGAGTACAAAATTACAATGAGAATCACATGTACTATGTGTTCTATGAAGACAAACCCAGAGAGTTTGTATACAAAAAGCATTTACAAAGAAGAAATAAACATTCCAGTTCTGTATCCAAATCTGTTTTTAACCATATTCGGATGGAGAAACTGCTGTTCAAAATTTAAAAACAGTTGTTGCTAACTCCTTTTAAAACAGTCCTGCAAGAAAGAAGGAAAAAAAATTCAAGTACTCCGAGCCAATCAAAGCCCACTGTCAGGGACCAAGTGGTTGCTCCAATGCTTAAAAAAGCCTCACAAATTAATTCTGTAATAGGCAATGTGTTTGTCGAAAAAGAAGGGACATATGACTGTGTATGTCATATTGAAGAAGCACCGCCCAGGTAAAATTTGTGTATGTCGAAATAGAAAGGGACCAGCCCACTGAAGTGTTCCTATAGGCATGAAGACCAGTCATATAATGCAGCCATCATGATACCATTTTCCACGCTGAAAAACACAGCAAACCATAAACCCGAACTACCACAGCATATAATCCATAGTTGAATGTTTCTGCCCACAGCAAAGCATAAACCCGAGGCTGCTCCCCAGATAGAGAAAGATGGCATATGTGTACCAGTCCACAGCAATAAAACTCTACCACTAGCACCATGTGTGTTCATTCAGATGGCAAATGTTTATCATGCCAACAAAGGTACCCTGAAGCCTCTCAATCAAAGATGAAAGTATTCAGAAATATTCCCACGCTGAAAAATAAACACAGCAAAATACTACCACAGCATATAAGGTGTGCCCACAGCAAAGCATAACCACGAGGCTGCAACCCCAGATAGAAAATAGATGGCATATGTGTACCAGTCCACAGCAAAAACTCTACCACTAGACTGCATCCCCAGGCAGATGCAAGATAATAGTTGTCAAAGCATTAAAGGTTGTCCTGCCCACAGCAAAGACACATCCACGAGACTGCTACCCCAGAGATAATAGCAGTGATCACACCCAACTGCATCTAACCTGTTGAGAAAAGAAAGAAGCATTCACACCGTGTGTGATCTGTCAGTTGGCAAATGTTTATCATGCCAACAAAGGTACCCTGAATCCTCTCAATCAAATAATGAAGGATGAAAGTATTCAGAAATATTCCCATCCTCATGTTCTCTGATAGTCTAGATTCCCTCATCCAGCTGAATCCCCCTCTTTGAAGCTCGATCAGCCCCTTCATTGTTTTCTCGGTATATATGTTGACAGGAGAACGATTCAAAAGAGAGGAGGATCTCCCTAATAGAGCGCATCAAATGTTGTAAATGGAAAACTCTGCAGATCTGGAAACCTTTTACCCAATTAATCACATTCAATGAGTCTCCAAAGAGATTTATCTTTCTGCAACCTCTTTCCACAACGAACAACAGGAGTATCTTGAGACTCAGCAGTTCTGCAAAATTGTTTGTACCTTCCCCAAGCCCAGCTGAGATCTCAAACCAATGTGAATCAGAAAGAAATAGCAGAGCCCCTCCACCACAAATATTTTGCTGCATAGCCCCATCGAAAAAGCCCCAAGGAATCCTCCTATCAATGTCCATCTGTAGAATCTCCCTCTGATTGGTTGCACGAATATGAATAGGAAAGGCAGAGTGCAGACCTACAGTCATGGCACCAATGATCTCTGGTGTGCTGACCGACCCATCAAAAAGCAATCGATTACGAGCCAACCAACAAACCCAGATTACAAGGAGAGGCAAAGCTTTTTGTTTATGCTCAGCATAAGCCACCCACCACAGATCCCATGCATGAGCCACAGATTGGCCCTCCCATCTGCAATGTATACCCACTAACCTGGAAACTTCTAGCCAAACACCTTTGATGAAGGGACAACTGAGGAATAGGTGGTTTATTGATTCCTCATCAGCTTTGCACAGACAACACCATCCAGGGCCCTGAAAACATCTGTGTTGCAGCACCTCCCAGGTAGGGACTTTATTTTCGAGGACACACCACATAAAAAGGCGAGTCTTAGGAGGGCAGTTTAGTTTCCAGAGTTTCTTCCACCACCACCTCTCTTCACCCAAGTCAGCTCCAGCACTTAGTTTTGTGTATCCCGCCCGAGGAGAATAGGTCCCCGAAGAATCAAAATCCCAAAGCTATCATATCATCCCTATCCTGAAGGAATATATGGGTCTGTTTTAAAGCTCGGATATAAACGGCCAAAGCCCTCTCATCAATAGCATCCAGCCCCAAGGAAGAGGCCAATATCCATGGCTGATTTCCCAGCCTTCTCCGATCAGGATCAGCAAGATGGGAAAGAAAGGTAATCCCCCTCTGCCTTATGGCCTCAACCGTGTGCCGGGGCAAGATGTGTTGTTGATCACTTCCCATCCAAGGATCCTCCCCAACCCGGAGCTTCCTGCCACTACCCACATCCCAAGCCAGGCTTGATTCCAGAATGTGAAAGGATTTGACAAGGGCCTTCCAAATTATCGACCCACCTGCAAAAGATTTCCTTGGATTCCTAATCCAGTCAACAATAGAATAAGGAGCAATATATTTCTGAGTGATCACCCGAGTCCAAAGGCTGTCCACAGTGATGAGTCTCCACCCACCTTTAGCAGCAAGAGCCTGAGCAAAAAGGAAGATATTTTTCAGTCCCCATCCTCCCATCCCTTTTGGGACAACAATTTTTTCCCATCGCACCCAAGGGGTCACCAAAGAATCCTGTTTCCCACTCCAAAGGAATCTAAAGCAGATCCTCCTCGCTGCCTCCAAGATACCCTTCGGAATCCAAGAGAGGGACAGCCAATATACAGGAACAGCCTCCAGAACAGACTTAACCAAAATCAGCCTCCCAGCTCTGGACAGCCATTTATGACACCAAACTCTCAAGCGCTTTTCCAGCTTTTCCAACAACCAGCTCCAATCCTGTTTCCTATAGTCATTGGGTTTTAAATGGAACCCCAAATAATTCAGCCCTGCATCCAAACCAGCAGAAATATAGGGAAAGATCCTCACAAATTCATGCCTCTCCTCATCCCTCAGAAAATGAGTAGTTAAGGTAGACTTCCCAGCATTCACTTCCATACCTGTAGCCTTGCTAAACAGATCCAAAATCTCTCCTATAGTGGTAGCATCACGCACCGAGCCAGAGCAGAAAATTAAAACATCATCTACAAAGAGTAGGTGAGTGATGAATAGATTAGGAGCAACCTGTATACCCTTTAAAGAGCCCTGCCTCTTGGCCTCCTGAAGTGCCCTGCTTAAACCCTCAGCAACCAATAAAAACAAAAGGGGGGAAAGGGGGCACCCCTGACGCAGACCCCTTTCAGCATGAAAAAAGGAAGAGGCAGCCCCGTTAAGCAAAACAGAGAAAGAGACAGTTGTAATGCAACTCATGATCCATCTTATGAAACCAATGTCAAAACCAAGGTGAGTCAAAAGCATACGAATATATAACCAGCTTACCCGGTCAAATGCTTTGGAGAGGTCTATTTTCAGCACAGTCCCTTTCAGATTCTTGGTCTTCATGCTATGGAGGGCCTCTTGAGCCGTCCCGATTGCTTCATGTATTTGTCGACCATCCAAAAAGCCAAATTGTTCACCGGAGATATGTGAAGACAGTATGCATTTGAGCCTTCTCGCAACCACCTTGGCTACCACTTTGTAAATACAGTTGAACAAAGAGATAGGTCGAAAATCAGCCAGTGTAAGTGGGTTATCCACTTTCGGGATTAAAGCAATAAAAGTGGAATTGAAACAAGCAGGAATCCTCCCTGAAATTCTGGTATCCTCCACTTCTTTCAGCAAATCTGCCCCTAACACATCATACAGTGCCAAGAAAAATTCTACGGACCATCCATCTGGCCCAGGACTTTTGTCTTTTTGGAAACTATGAAGAACCTCCTTTAGCTCCTTCTCAGAAACCTCAGCCATTAGTGATCTGTTATCAGCCTCCTGTACAAATCTTGGAAAGAAATGTGCAACTCTAATCACTTCCGCAATAGATGCCTGAGCTGGAGCCTTATATAGAGCCTTGAAATGATCAATCCCCAGCTTTGCTTTAGCCTCAAAAGTAGTATGTTCCATTCCCTGTCCATCTCTTAAGCTCCAAATAGTATTCACCGCCTTCCGTCCACGAGCATAGGCATGAAAAAACTTTGTATTATCATCCCCACTTGCCAACCAAGTGGCCCTGCTTTTCAACCTCCATGTTTCCTCCTTATCCATAAGTAGGGAGTGTCTTCTTTTTTCTAGTGAAACAAGAGTGTCTTTATCTGCTTGAGTTTGAAACCCTCCACCAAACCCCTCATAGATCTTACAAAGATCCTCTTCTACCTGCTTCAAGTCCAGATCCTCCCTCTGTCTCTTTGCAGCCGACCAAATCTTAACAGCAGCCTTGATGCGTTTAAAGTTTTCTGCAAATTGAAAAGCCGCAGAAAGAGGAATATCCGCCCTAAAGGGGATCCACCTAGCATGAACAAGTGCTTTAAAAGTTTCATCCCTAAGCCAGATTTTGTTGAATTTTAAAGGGCTGGGGGGCTGCCTAGGCCCAATCTTAAACTCAAGAAAAATGGGAAAATGATCAGATGCACCCCCACATCCAATCCACTGCCTAATCTGAAAAGGCTTGTCCACAAGCTGTTCAGCCACCAGGAAACGGTCAAGTCGCTTAGCAATTCTACCTTCAGAACACCTATTGTTCCTCCAAGTGGGTTTCATCTTTAAGGGCTCGATATCAAGCAAATGATTCTCCTCCAATTTTTGAGTGAAGTACTCAGTCAACGAATCTAATTGTGCATGAGGACCCCATACCTCACACTGTCCTATTGTAAAATTTAGATCCCCACCCAAAATCACTGAGTCCCCCTTAAGTAAAGTATTTCCCAATAGTGTGTCCCAGAAAGGAACCCTATCTTGATAAGGGCCATAAATATTAAATATGTTAAAAGCTTCACCAAGCTCCAACGACAGAAAATTTAATCCAAGGACCGACTCCATACCCCAGAAGTTCAGTGGTTTGATTGTTCTTTCATTCCAGCCAACAGCCAAACCCCCCGACCTCCCTCTAGCATCCAATGTCTCAAAAATCCATCCTGGCAGCCAACCCTCCAATCTAGCTTTGACCACATTCCCATCACCTAAGGTTTCTTGAAGCATAATGATATCCGGACAATCCAGAGTTATAATCCTCCGGAAAGCAGGTTTCTTAAGGGGGCCTGCCAATCCCCTACAATTAAAAGACAGAATCTTCATCACACACCAGGCCTCAGGGAATGACTTGCTCTAAGTGCCCTGTCTACTGACATCTGCCGCCCATCAAATACATCCAACACAGCTCTATCCTGAGCTTTCGCCAACAAGGAGATCCTTCCCCTGCCCCGTATTGCTGGGGATTTCCCCCTTCCAAACCCACCAGCTCCTTTTTTTGCACTGGATCTCAAGTTATAGCTAGAGACCGGGGGGGCAGCAAGATCCGATGGAGTCAACAGCCCATCACCCGGGTCAAATACAATAACCTTCTCTTGTAGCGCTAACTGTGTGGAAAGTGTGGAAACTGTACAAGACAGCTTGTCACATTCAATCTTCTGGACCAAATCTGTAGACGAAATCAAGTTAAGAGAAAAATTTATAATGGGTGAGAATGGGAAGGATCCCATAAGAGATGTTTTACACAGAGTTAAAACAGTCTTCATCAAACCGTCATTTCTAAACTGGAAAGCCGCACCATGATGCCGACTATGGGTCAACACAGTTGAAAGCGCTCCACAGACAGGAATCTGTGGGAGCAACTCTTGCCCAGCAGGAGGACTAGACTCCTCGACCAACACCTGTAAGCCCAGTTTATCCTGAGAGCTGGAAACATTGACAGCAAGGTTCGATACACAGGTAGTAGTAGGAGAGGGTACAACCTGCGTATTGAGGGGTCTAGAACCTGCCCTCATCGAGCTAGTCTCCGCCGCAGATGGTCTAGACCTCCTGCTGTTCACAGTTCGTGAAAAAGAAGCACATTCGGAAGCTAGATGGCCATATACATGACAGCGGCGGCATCTGAACGGAACGTTTTCGTAATCTAAAAGCTGCTTAATAACATAGAGTCCCCAACGGAGGTTCATGGATTCAGCAAGTCCTTCTCGAATGTTAATCATGACAAGTATTCGAGCCACCCTCTTGTGATTTGTCGTGAGAAAGGAGAGATCTGCCTGTAAGAAAACCCCAAGTGTATTTCCAATACCCCGGAGGTGCTCCTCAGTCCAGTAATGGAGAGGCAGGCCAGGAATACGCACCCACAGGGGAACCGAGTCCACCCTCTCCCTACTAGCATCAAATAGGGGGTGCCAAGGCTTTAAGAGCAATGGAGAATGGTCCAAAGCCCAGCACCGATGCATCACCCACTGTGTATGTTCTGGCTGAAGAAAGTTGAATGCATACCATCCCTTTGAGAGGGACACCACCTCAGGAACATATCCAAGAGCCTCTTTCCATTGTGCATCGGCCCAAGCAATGACGGTTTTCAGAACAAAAACTCTCCCCACAGCCCTGCCTACCAGTGTCCTGTTAGCCATTTGAGATACTTGCTCCCAGCCTATGTCTTCACCCAAAACATAGTTATACTGTGTTTTTTTGACCTTGATCCAGTTTCGTTTTCTGCTACCCTTTTTCGTTGCTCCAGCCTCCCTTGCATCGGTTGAGCCAGACTCTTTCTTGTTACCAGAAGCATGGAAACCACTCTGTTCTTCCCAACTTATATGTTCTGAGGCAACGTACGAGTTCTCCCTATCTCTGTTCTCATCCCCCCATCTGTTCGTGAGCACCGAAGGGTCTTTAACATTTTCCCCCCGCTCTAAACTGTGCCCTCGTTGATCAATACCCACGTTCGAAGATTTTGTCAGTCTCAGCGCCTGCAGGTCAAAGCCATTTACCACCAATGCCCCCGTCAAAACGCCTCCCTCCCTCCCTTCAAATTCACCACTGTAGCCAACGGACGACAGCGTTCCTCCAGAGGATGTATAAAACTCCACCGCTCCTTTTGAGAGAATACCTGGCTGCGCACTATTCCTTGACAGATCCTCGATTGTCTCGGCGCTCAGAACCTGCGCAGATTTCCTCCCATCGCCATTCAAAACTGTGAAACTCCCGCCCAGCACCATCGGGAACCCCGCTCCCTAGAACTTCATTGTTCAACACTTGGTTATTATTTGGTTGAGCGTATACTAGGTAACCGTATAGATTTATTGTTTTACTAAGTTTTTTTATTTATTAAAATTTTATCATTTTTTGAGGGATAAAATTTCTTTAAAGAGATTTTCATTTTAAAAAGGCTTCGGGAGATCCTGAACTAAGTGGTATTTAGGTTTTAATTATAATTATAACCATATTTTTATTTTTATTTTTATTGAGTTAAAATGTTAAATGTGATATTGTAACATCTTTATCATAAGTGGTTAAAGAGTCTTTTTCAACACAAAAAAAAATGGTTATATCTAGTATTATTATGTGTTTTTATCATGTCAAATTTTGTGACTAATTTATTTTATGGTGTTAATTTTAATTAATTTTTATGAGGATTGTGGTGGTCGTCTCAAGAGATTTGAGATGACCACAACTCTATTTTCATAGTTAGACTTGCTTGGAATTTTTATAGTCTTGTTGAAACAAATGACCTAATCAAATATCACTTTCTGTATCAAAACTATACAAGTTTATAAAAGTAGGAATTCCATTAAGGAGAATTGCAAAGTCAGGAGTCATAGCCCTGATAGTCATTAATGTCTTATTTACAGCTATGAACTACAGACTTGTGGGTTGTCAATGATATTCAGGAATGGCATTGTGTTTTGTATAGGAATTCATGGCTCTTGTGTCTAGTTGTGCATCCAAGTAATATTGCTTATAATCATTGACCTTGGCATCTATTCTAATAACAATCCTATCTTCAAATCTTTTCATCTTTTCATATGAAGAATATAAGTACCTAGTTCTACCTGGTGATCTTCTGGTATACATTGCAATGCTTGTTGCTCTCGGTCATGATCTTCTTCTTCTTTGAGCACATCTTCAAATTCTTTGATCATCAGTGAATCTTTTAACTTTGAAATTTGTTTTTGTTTTTTAGCCAGCGTCTTTTGGTCAACTCTCATGTTGGTTAGGATTTCTTTAACCATACCTCTTTTCTCTTCAATGGTGGTTTTTAAGTGTAATATTTCTCCTTGTAGCTAGCTTGGTCAGCTTGTTAGATTGTAATAGGCAAAGTTTGTAATGAGCTAGGAAGCCTTCGACCTATGAACAATGTTAGCTTTAAATTTCTCGTTTTCAGTCTCGTTGATAAATGTTCTTATAGTCAATATTTGTATATTTCTAATTTATTCGATGTAATCATTATTATCTGTCAATAAAAAAAATGTGTCTTATCAATCTCTAAGATGTCTCAATTTTTTGAGTAAGCATTTTGAGCCATATTAACTATTAGCATAGCAAGCGAGACATGGTTAGTAGTGTGCAGACATGATATGAAAGCTTGTTGCAGCACAATTTGTTGGTAGACCATGTTTTCGAAGAATTGTAGCCAAAGGAAGGTGTTGTAACTCTGTGGGAGTCCCTTTCCTCAAGTGTATAGTATTTTACCTTAACATATTTATTTTCCTTACATGTTTGCTCAACACTGAGTAGTGAGCAGGTAGTAAAAATGGCCTCGAGGCCCTGTACCCTGTCGGACGCATCGGACAAAGGTCAAGAAGTATTAGACCCCTTCCTGGCTGGCTACTGGATCACTCTAGTGCTTCCCCTGGCTTGGTCAAGGTAGGGTACTACGAACCCTCTGACTGCCATCCATTGCAGCATAGCAAAGCCATTCAATGAGCAGTTTTCCCTCCCTATGGAAGAAAGAAGCGGGTCGGGCATAGTGATTGGATATTCCACTACTCATTGGGAAGTCGTTTTGATTTCTCTATTGATATTAAACTCCAAAAAAAACTCACTAGATTGGAAGGATATTAAACAAGTCGCAGTCTGAACCATTGTATGATACTAGGGTGGTAGTCCAAGAGTTTAGTCCTAATCCAAATTGGTAGATTCCTTAGATATCTCCTAAGGTTTATGGCCTTCCTATGTTTAAATTATGTGTATTTGATATGCCTCTATAAATATACCTATCAGTCTCACTCAACAAATGTATCAAATCCCTCTCTCAAAACGAACAGATATCCCCTAGTCTTGAGCAAGGGTATAAATATGTGCATATTAGGCTAATACAATTCGGAATTAATCCTCTGATTAGACCTGGTTTGAATACACCATGCCTAGCTTGTGTAATTGAATCATGTCACAATTGATTTATTGATGGCCTACCAAGAGGATTTGAAGCCCCTCTGCACAATGGCCCGGTTTGGTTATCCATTATCTCGAGGTACCAAGTTTCATTAATTCTCCAAGATTACATGCATTTTTTTGGTTTTTATATGACTAAGCAGTCTAATATTGCCCAATTACATTCCATTGTTTGTTTATGTTTTGTTTCTACAACTCTTCTAACACTTAATCCTCAACTTACATAGAGAGCCACTACATAAGGCATGTTGTTAGGACCTAGAAATGCCACTCCTATCACATTAGGATTTTCCCAATTGACAATTTCTAATGAATGGACCTCAAAACACCATCCATTATCTCAAAAGTATTTTCCCCTTCCGGAACCTCAAATATTGTCTATCGCTAAGTCGAGTAGAGGACCAATCATTGAATTAAGAAATGAAAAATTAGCATCCAAACTCCCTGTCAGAAGTCACTCCCTCAAAAGCCATGATTCTTCATATCTCAGCAGACATCTGGAAAAACACAAGTATGAATCACCCTCTCAATGCAAGCTTTGCATAGCTACTAAAAGTCTAAGTTTTGATAAAAAGTTTCAAGTCTTCCATAGACCCCAATCTATCTTGAAAGATGAACACTTAGGCCAGCATGTAGAATTTCAAGATTGCTTATAGGTTGCCTCTCCAAGGGACATTAAATTCATGAGATACACATTTCTTAGAGAACAGGTAGGAGAAGATATTGATAAACATCTACTCCCATAAAGAAGACTTGCCCCTGGAAATTTTGTTCAAAAATTCAAATATGGGAATGTAATAGCTGATGTAGATTTGCTACAATATATGAAATTGACTGATGAGAAGCCCCAACACATTATAAGGCTTTAAAACCATAATAACTATGAGCTGACATGTGTGGTACAGAATCTAGATGACCTATCACAAGAAGTGTTAAAAATTCAGTCCCATGTGTTGACTTCATTCAAGTTTAGATGAATTGAGTCATAAAGTTTTTGAACATTTTGATAGTTTAAAATATGTAAATATGAAATTAGAAAAGATTATAGAAGTGGTAGTATATTTGAAGTTAAGCCTAGAAAAGGAAAATCTTGAGTTAGAAGAATCACTTAGCATTGCCGAAGCTTACAACCAAACATTCCAGCTACAAGAAAAAGATCCTGAGAAGAAAAATATTCCACTTTTGCTCAAACAATTTTCTGTGCATGATCCTAGAATTTTGCAAGTCGAAAAATTCATTTTATTTGCTAGAGAAAATTTAACTCTAGTTCAATCCCAAATCTCAGTATTTTATCTGCCACATCAAGAAAAGGAAAAAATAAAAATGGTAAAGGAAGAAGGAGGAGGATCTAGCAAAATACCCAAAAGTGCAGATGGTGATAAACCAAACCAACCCTTTGAAGCTGCATGGGAAAAATGGTGTAATGAAAAGTATGGTTCTACCATAAAACCCCCATATGATCTGTTGGCTTGATGGGGCCTAGACCTAGGTTCAAAGTGATTGTGCAGTCCAACAAAACCCACTATTATCGGCCCTTTTAGCAACGATATGCTTGTGCAGACCGAAGTCTCACCCGAGGCAATATAGGGGGATGCTAGAACCAGGTTTCTGCATCTAGAAGGATAGAGGATTGTGGCTTTAGGGCTTTTCCTTCTTATCATCTCTTCGCAGATCAGATCTATCAATGTTATAGGCGTTGTTCAACACATCTATTGAACTTACTATAGACTGCGCAATCTTACTTAGTTATGTATTAAAGAAAGTAAATAACCATAAACAATACTGTGTTATTCAATTACAGACCAAAACCATTATTCATCATAGACATTCATAAGCAAAAAGAAAACACATCAATATAACTTAGATCTTCTCAATAATTCTTTCGTTAATAGCCAGATCTTTCTCATACATTCAGTGTCACCCTGCGCACACAGCTGCAGGGGTCTATGCACATAACTGCAGTGTTCCTAAGGTATCCACGCACATAGCTGCATGGACCTTTTCTTTAACCCAAAACACAGACTTTGACTCAAAACAATCTTACATCCAAATGCATTTCATCAACTTCTACTTGACTGCCTATGAATTTTATCTAGACTCCTTATATAGATTTTACATTTACAATACCATGGTTCAAAACCATGGGCAGATTTCAACATTCAAAAAATATTACATTACATTATATGATGAGGGGATTTGACCCACCCCAAAGCCCCTATGACTCAAAATAGACTATGCGTTGTGTGTCGCGCTCCTCGATCTGTGAAGTCTTTCCTTGTTGCTTTCTTTAAGGGGATCCCATCTCCAACAAGCCCCCAACACAAAATTGTGACTCGTCCTGAGTCACAAAGCTTGTGCGCCATCGATCTTCACTTTGATTCTGCTCAAGGCATCCTTCAAAGGGGAACTGCTTCAGTACTTTTCATCCACATACTGGAACCTCTCTCACTTGAGTCGCGCTCTCCTAAAGCCCGCTCGCTTGATGCACACTCACTTGTGTTTGCAACCCAATTAGAGTCTCATGCCCCCGACCAGCTGCACGGAACATCCAGACTCTATGTCGACCAAATAGTCATTGCGAACTACTAGGGGCAGAGTCATCTTTGTATAACTTTAATTTGCTACCATTAATACAACTAGGGAGCAATTCTCCATTCAGCTTGGTGAGTTGGATTGTGCCTCCGTCTGTCACCTCTTGGACAATATACGAGCCTAGACAGTGCATTTGCAGCTTTCCCAGGAACATTACAAACTTTTTTCAATACAACAAAACTAGATCCCTATCTTTGAACGTCTTTTGCTTAATATGTTGATCATGTCAGGCCTTCTCTCTTTCCTTTTGAACTTGTTCATGAAATCTAGCGATGAACCGATCCTCTTCCAACTCAAGCAGTTGTGACAATATCTGCTCCATAATGTTGTTTTTCGCCATATTCGTCATTTCTGCGATGCGGAGACTAGGTACGATATACTCCATCGACATCACTGCTTCCTGGCCATACACTAGTCGGAAGGGGGTCTGACCTGTCAACTTCTTTCAGGTAGTTCTGTAAGGCCATAACAAGGCAGGAATGTGCAAATCCTAGTCATTTCTATTAACATTTCATAATTTTGTTAGTGTGTTCTCCAATATTTTGTTGAAATCTTCTACTGTGCCATTCGCCTAGGGGTGGTGTGTCATACTCTTGTGGCGACCGACTTGTAATTCTTTGGTCAAGGCCTTGACAATGCTATTCAGGAAATGTGTACCCCGGTCGCTCATCAAAATTTTCAGACAACCAAATCGTGACACAATATGCTCAAAAATGAATTTCGTTGTTGTGTCTGCAGTACAATTCTTTACTGGTTGTGCCTCAGCCCACTAAGTGAGGTAATCAGTCGCAGTAATTATGTATCGCGCACATGTTTTTTTCCCTAGAGGATCGATTGGTCCTACAAAGTCAATCACTCATTTATCGAAATCTTGCAACGTGACTTGGGGTTGCAACGTTGTTTCATCTCTTCGCGATGATCTTCCAGTCCTCTAACAAACATCGCATGTGCTACAATACTCCTTTGAATATTTATGTATTGTAGGCCGCGATAATTCGACAAGCAGAATCTTCTGCGCAGTAGCTTTTCCTGCGTAGTGACCTCCAGCTACTCTACCATGTGCTTCAACCAATATGTTGTGTCGTTCGTGCTCAGGAACAGATCTTCACAAAATTTCATCAGCCCCCATTTTATATAGGTTTCTTGCAATCAGAGTAAAATCTTCCACCTTACAACGAGCTCTTTCTTATGTTGCATAATGTATTCCGTAGGAGCGATTCCTGTTGAGAGAAACTGAATGATATCCAGGAAATGCTCATCTGCAACCTTGATAGCGAAAAACTGCACATCACGTAATCATTCCTCAAGATTTGTTGGTTCCTCTCTTGTCTCAATTCTAGACAGTTGGTTTGGTTCGACATTCAAACGACTTGGCTTGACAATTACCTCGAAATCATATTCTTGGAACAACAGTAACCATTGGCAAATCTTCCCCCCAACACAGGCTTGTTGACCAGGTACTTCAAAGCAGAATGATCCGTGAACATTTTGAAGTGTGGCCCCAATAGATAGTGCCTGTATTTTTGCAGAGCATATAGCATTGCCAACCCTTCACGCTCTGTGGTGGAGTAGTTTCTCTCTTCTTTAGACATCTTCCTGCTTGCAAAGGCTACAGGGTGATCAATATCTCCTTCTCCGGGTTGCACTAACACAAGCCCCAAGGCTATGCAGGATGCATCGACATGGACGTGAAATTCCTTCTTCCAACCAGAAAAGATAATCGTCATCTCAACAGAAATTGACATCCTTCTTTAATAACTTCTCCATAGGCACAGTAATATGCATGTACACCTTAATGAACTTCCTGTAATAGCCTATATGTCTGAGAGTCATGTGTAGCTGTTTTACACTTGTTGGGGGTTCCCAAAAAAATACCATATGGTACACTGAAAATGCACTTCTCAGGTTTAAGGAGATCTAATACTTCCTGCAGGTATCTAGCATCAAGCGCATACTAGAGACATGCTTCTTTAATAGGCCAAATATTGTCCAGAAACCGAAATATACTTCCAGGAACTTGTGGATATATTCTTTGAAATCTGCAACAACAACCCTGGAAAATATAGTTGGCTTGTTCTTCAACCCAAATGGCATGACAGTGTACTGAAAGGACACCCACTCAGTAGCAAAGGTGGTCTTGCTCTTGTCTTCCGATGCAATCCTGATCTGATGATACCCAGAGAATCCATCTGTAAATGAGTAGGCTTCCTTCCCACCAACATTCTCTAAAACTTCGTGGGAAACGAATCATGGACACATGCATCGTTCAACTTGCGGAGATCAACACAGATCCTTATATCTCCGTTAGTCTTCTTCTCCTGGACCACCATAGGGATAACCCACTAAGACTCCTCGACTGGTTCAATGATGCCAACGTCAAGCATTTTTTCGATTTCTTCCCTCACTTTCTCCTTGTACTTTGGGTTCAACCGATATGGGCATTCCTTGACTGGTTTTGCATCAGGCTCCAAAGTGATGTGCATTACTCCTAGATCACCCACAATGCCTTTTAATTCCGAGAATTTTGTAGGGAATAGGTCCTATTATTCATGCAGCAACTCAGTGGCCTTGTTGATTGTGTCATCATCCCAATAGTCCCCTATCTTGGCAAACTTGGGCTCCACCACTAAGCCTATGTTGACCTGTTGCGTCCTGACCGGTTGTGCTACATCTGGTATTGTTATCTCGGGCCCAACAACTGCGCATTATACTTCGGACTCATGGATGTGAATGTCGTGTGGATCCTCCTCACCTTCCTCTGCGGTCAAATTGTAGCATTCACGGGCTTGTGCCAACTACGCAGCCCAGTCGGGTTGTACCAAGGTTCTCGGTTTCTTAGTAATGTGAAATATTTCCGCCTTAATGTCTTGAAGGGCCTCATTAATACATTCCTAACCATCAACGAAGTTATAAGTTAACAATAACCCATCTATCATCTTATCCCAATCCACGATTCCATGGCACAACTCTGTTTCAACGAGGTATTGTATCCAACGAGTGAAAAAACATGTGTACCCATTCTGGTTGAGGTTCGACACCCCAAGCTTCAATCCAGTGAGCCAAGTTCTTGCGAGGATCCCTCTGACCATCATACTTATCCACAATCTTCATATCTACTTGACCAAATCTCAGCCTTATCATCTTGCAAAACTCCTTCCATCCTCTGAAACTTACCCTGTGCACACCCCACCATCGGGTTGGGGTAGACCTCAATGTGAAGTCCAAAGCTTCGTGTCTTTGGTCCTCAGGTACCTTTTTTCTCAAATTCCTCCAAAAATAATCCAACATTCCCCGTTCTATCATAAATGGCAAGTAATAATAAAGAACAAGGTAATAATAAAGAATATGTACCTTTTTGTCGTTGATTGATGACTTATTTGATTAGTTGAAGGGAGAAACAAGGTTCTCAAAGATTGACTTGAGATCATGATATCATCAGGTACGCATCAAAGAATAGGACATCTACAAGACTGCATTTTGTACCAGGTATGGGCATTATGAGTTTGTGGTAGTTCATTTTGCGCTTACTAATGCTTCAACTACTTTCATGTGTTTGACGAAAAGTGTGTTGTGTCCTTATCTAGACAAGTTTGGGATATTATTCATTGATGACATATTGATATATTCTAAGAATGAATAATAGCATGCAAAACACCTAGCGACAGTGTTAAAATTGCTAAGAGAACGTTAGTTTTATGCCAAGTTTAGTAAGTGTAGTTTCTTTCAGACATAAGTTCATTGCTTTGGACATGTTGTTTACAAGGAAGTTATAACAGTGGACCTGAAGAAAAAAAATCAGAGCTATCATGGAGTGGGTAGCTCCTGGGAATGTGGATAAGGTCAAATCATTCATGGGACTAGCAGGTTACTACAGGCGGTTCATCAGGAACTTCTCATGAATTTCCTATCTTATTACATCATTGCAAAGAAAATGAAATAAGTTTGAACGGACTGAGGAGTGTGCAACTAGTTTTGAGCAGTTGAAGCATATTCTTACAAATGCTCTAGTCTTGAAGATTGCATATCCTGATAAAGAGTTTGTGGTATGTATAGATGCTTACGAGGGAGGACTTAGTGGATTCCTGATGCAGGAAGGATGGGTGGTATACTATAAGCCAATGAATTTTAATGAGCATGAGCAGAACTATGTGACACATGATCTCGAGTTGGCAACTATAATTCATGCATTGAAGATTTGGATACAGTATGTTCTTGGCAGGAGGTTTGTATTGACAAGTGATCACAATGGATCGAGGTACTTGTTTTACCAACCTAATCTAAAAGCCAAACAAGCTATATGGTTGGATACTCTTAATGAGTTTGATTTCAAGATCAGGTACATTGTTGTGTAACCAGCTCCAAAAATAGAAGAAAAGAGATATCAACGCCTTAGAAATAAGCCACTTCAAGGGGGCAACCTCCAATACATTACATAAATGAAAAAATCTTGGATGATACAATTTACAAAACCTCCTTTCTATATATAGGAGTCCATGGGGCCATAATGTAATCCTAGTGGGCCACAATGTAATCCTAGCCGACCTAACAATAATAATTTAAGGGCACAATAATAACAAAATGGGGGTTACAAGGGTACAATAATAACAATAGGGGGGTTACACTAACAACAATAAGGGACTATACTAGTCATATAGGGACCTAACATGCCCCTCTTCTTCAAAAAAGTGTTGTCCTCAACGCTTGAGTAGCTCTGGGTGCTTCTGTATAAAATTCTCATCCTCCCATGTAGAATCTTCAGTGGGTAAGTTCTTCCACTTGATGAGATACTCTGAAATTGATCGATTCCGTAGTTGTCGAGTTCTTGTTTCTGTGACCGCTTAAGGTTCCAATATGATTTTTCCTTCCTCATCAAGTTCTGGCAATATTGTTTGAACTGGAATATTTTCACCTATAACCTTCTTTAAGCACGAAACATGGAAAACCGGATGTACTCGCGAAGAAGCAGGAAGCTCCAATTTGTATGCCATAGTACCAATCTTTTGCAACACCTTGTAAGGACCATAGTACTTTGGCGATAATTTATTATCCTTCTTAGCTTGCTTGAGGGACATTTGTTTATATGGTTGTAGCCGTAAAAATACCCAATCTCCTACATCAAAACTTCTCTCGCTGCGATGTTGATCTGCCCGTTGTTTCATTCGATTTTGTGCCAAATTCAGGTTATCCTTTAAGAGTTGGAGAACTTCTTGTTGATGCTCGATGTGATCTTCCACCGCTTGAACCTTCGAATTTTCTCTTAAAGATGATGTGATGGATGGTGGATGATATCCATAAAGTGCCATAAATGGGGTCATTTTTGCTGCAGTATGGAAGGAAGTGTTATACCACCATTCACCAAGAGGTAACCACTTGACCCATTGTGTTTGTTTATCAGATACAAAACAACGAAGATATCCTTCCAAACATTTATTTACTATCTCAGTTTGACCATCAGATTGAGGATGATAAGATGAGCTATGAGCTAATTGAGTACCCAAACAAGAAAATAACTCCGTCCAAAAATTTTCAGTAAAAATGGATCTTTGTCACTCACAATAACCCTTGGGCTTCCATGTAAATTTTGAATTCTGTCCATAAATGTAGTAGCAACTGTACTTGCTTTAAATGGATGAGATAATGCACAAAAGTGTGCATACTTGGTAAGTCTATCAACTACCACCATGATGACATTCTTTCCTTCGGACTTAGGTAAACCTGTGATAAAATCCATTTAAATCTCCTCCCAACGTTGACTTGGAATGGATAAAGGTTGTAGAAGTCCTGGGGTCTTAATTGTCTCCATTTTTTTCTGCTGGCAAACCAAACATTCCGCCACAAACTTTTGAATATCAGATTTAAGGCCATCCCAAAAAAATTATTTCTTCACCTTGTGGTAAGTTTTTAAAAATCCTGAGTGTCCTCCTAAAGGAGAAGTGTGCAATTCCAGAAGAATCTTTTGTTTTAGTTGGGAATTATTACAAAAATATAATCGATCTTTGTACCATAAGGAATCATTTTTCCAACTAAATGTATCAGATGTACTAGGATCTTGCTGCAACTTTTGAATGAGTGTCCATACATCTTTGTCTTTCTTCCATTCATCTCTTGCTTCAGTTATCCAATCTGGTTGGATAATAGAAATGGCACAAAGCAATGCTTCCACCTCTTCATTCTTTCTTGAGAGTGCATCTGCAACAACATTAAGCTTTCATTTTTGTAGATTATTTCAAAGTCATAACCCAACATCTTTGTGACCCATTTTTGCTGCTCTTCTGAAGATAGTCTTTGTTCCAAAAAGTGTTTAAGACTATCATGATCAGTTTTTACCTTGAAGTGTCTTCCCATTAGGTAAGTTCACTATTTCTTTAGTGCATGCAGTATTGCTAACATTTCCTTCTCATAAATAGGTTTTTGTAAATACTTTCCTTTGATTGGACGACTTTCAAAAGCAATGGGTCTTCCTTCCTGCATTAAAACTGCACCAATTCCATTTCCTGAGGCATCACATTCCACAATAAAGGTTTTGTGAAGTCTGGCGTAGCTAAGACCGGTGCTAGGCACATTGCCTCTTTAAGATGTTCAAAGGCCTTAGTTGCTTCAGGAGTCCATGAAAATGCATCTTTCTTCAATAATGTTGTTAGAGGTGCTGCTATTCTCCCATAATTCTTAACAAACTTGCGATAATACCCTGTTAACCCGAGAAATCTCGCAACTGCTTTATGGTTGTGGGGACTTTCCATTCCTTAATGGCTTTAATTTTGTTAGGGTCTACTTTAACACCCTCGTGAGATACAATATGACCCAGATATTCCACCTCTTGTACTCCAAAGAAACATTTGGATGTTTTTCATATAATTGTTTCTCCTGCAATAGTTTGAGCACCCTGTCAACATGTTGAACATGATCCTTCCAAGACCTATTGTAGATTAGTATATCATCAAAAATACTAGCACAAATTTTCTAAGGAAGGGTTTGAAAATGGAATTCATCAACCCTTGAAATGTAGAAGGTGCATTGGTAAGGCCAAAAGGCATGACCAAGAATTCATAATGACCCTCATGAGTTCGAAATGCTGTTTTTGGAATATCTTCAGTCTTCATTCTAATTTGATGATATCCTGAACGAAGATCCAACTTGGTAAAATAAATTGCTCCATGTAATTCATCCAATAATTCATCAATCACAGAATGGGAAATTTATCTTTAATGGTGAGCTTATTGAGCTCCCTATAATCCGGACACATGCGCCATGATCCATCCTTCTTGTGTACCAATACTACAGGAGCAGAGAAAGAACTTTGACTAGGTTGAATTATACCCGCCTCTAACATTTCTGCAATCATACGTTCAATTTCGCTCTTTTGGAAGTTAGGATATCTATAAGGCCTGATGTTTGGAGGAACACTTCCTGGAATCAAATGAATAGCATGATCATGATCACGAATAGGTGGGAGTCCTTTGGGAGTTTCAAACACCTTGGAATGATTGTCCAAGACTTGTTGGAGATCTGCAGAAACAGATGATTTTGATGTCGGAACTTCTAGTGAGCATAATTGTGCAATTACGCCTCGTTGTTCTTTCTTTAGAAGCTTTGTCATGACATTAGAGCTTATTATCCTTCCCGGCTTCCCTTCAATACCCCGTAATTCGACTTCCTTTCCTTCTGAAAAAAACTTCAAGAAAAGTTCTTGAAAATTAAAAGCTACCATCCTCAAAGATTGTAACCATTGTACTCCTAGTACAACATCAGCACCTCCCATAGGAATGGAAAGCATTGGACTAGTCAATACATATTCCCCCATGGTTAGCTTGATATTATGGCATTTTCCAGAGAAATTTATAGTTACTCCATTTGCAACCATCACTTGACATTCTGGTGTTGGGTATAGGAAACAATTTAATTCCTTGGCTACCTTACAATGAATAAAATTATGGGTGCTACCTGAATCAATCAACACTATTACCTTTTTCTTCTTGATTTGTTCTTTTATCTTGAGAGTTTGAGGAGTGGTAATTCCTGCCAGTGCATTACACTATATGGTCAGATTTATTTCTTCCTCTTCTAGGGCTGGTTCCTGATGTATATCCTCTTCTTGTTCATTTTCTTCTTCCTCTTCACAATCTATGTAAAATAATTTCTTCTCAGCACACTTATGACCTTTAGTGTATTTTCTATCACAACTGTAGCAAAGCTCTTTTGCTCTTTTTTCTTCCAATTGTTGTGGTGTCAACCTTGTAGGTTGTGGAAATCTAGGCGTAGCAACACTTCCTTCTTTATAGAATTGAGTGGTAGGCTTCCTTGTCGCCATTATTTTACATTCAACTTTTCTTGCCAACCTGAATGCCTTCTCCAATGAATCTGGTTCCAAAACGCGAACTTCATGTTGGATATTATCCTTTAAAGTGCCTATGAAGAGATCGATCCTGTGTTCCTCTGGAATATCAGTTACCCTTATATTCAATTTTTGGAATTCCTCAATGCGCTGCCCCACTAAACCCTTTTGTTTGAGATTTATCAATTGGCTAAAGAAGGTGTTGCTCTTAGTATCCTCATAATGTGCTATCATTTCTTCCGTAAAAATTGACCAAGTGACAATTTTTTTACGGGAGCAAAGCCATCGATACCATACAAATGTATTTTGTTCTAAATGTAAAGTTGCAATGCGTACCTTTTGTGTGTTTTGCACATTATGGAGATCAAAATATTGCTCCATCCGTAGTATCCATGTTACAGGATCCTTTCCATCAAACTTCCTCATATCCATTTTTGGAATATGGTGGTTCTTCCCGCAAACATTAGAGTTTATGAAATCACGATTAACATTGATTTTTTTCTCATCATGAGGTTCTTCTACTATCTTTTCACCATTAGGAAACATTTCTTGTATCAACTTTGTCAAACCTTCGATGTCTGTTTTTAGATCATTCTTCATGTTTTCCATGTTGGATTTCATGTCATCCATCTTAGCTTCCATGCCAGCTTCCATGCCATCCATCTTAGCTTCCACGCCATCCATCTTAGCTTCCACACCTTTCCTCAAAACTTCCATTTCATTTTTTGTTGCTCTTTGCGAGAGTGAAATTTGTTGCACTTGCTCTTGTAATTTTGATAGATCATGTTGCCATTCTTCATCTTCATGAGTCATAGTAGAGCCTTCTGAAGGCTTAATGGGTATTGAATTATTTTTACGGGGCATCTTTTAGAACCCAATACTGATCTATATTCTACAATATGCCCTTGGAATCAATTCAAATTGATTCTTCAAACAAGACTTATGCAATTCAGAAAAAAATACACACCTTTTTCTTGCTTTTGAGGAGCTAGATATTGAAATTGGATTATATTTGTGATTGCAGCACTTCAATATCTGAAATTCAGCAATGAAATACCCCTCTGAATTATCTTTTGAATGCCACAGGTTTGACCTGATTTGGATTCTCCAAGACAAAGTTGTGTCCAATCTCCCACAATGACCTAATTATGGACTGGTTCAGTAGAGTGAACTTGTACGACTTTCCATGTGTCACTGTTTCGTCTTTTGTCTCTGAAATTGATAGCCAAGAAACTACAGTCCGTGTAATTGCGACCAATTTTTACGGCACTCAAATCCGATGCCCAGAGAGAGAGTTATTGAACTTTTTCCACGATCACCTCTTTGAGATGAAATTCAGGAGCCTGAAAAAGCACTACCTTCCACAGATCATATCTCCAAAAATATTGCGAACCAAGCTCTGAAATTTTTTGAAGACTTTACTCAGGATTTCATCTTCGCACCATATGAATTTCAGATTCCGAACCTTCGTAGAAAAATATATAGTGAAAATGCCACGGATGACCTGTTTATGAGCCTGAAAAAATACCTAACTTCCACAGATGATATCTCCTCAAATATTGCGAACCAAGATCTGAAATGTTTAGACAACCTTCCTCAAGATTTCAGCTTCGCACCCTAGAAATTTCAGCTTCTGAAGCTTCGTAGCAAAAAAGTTATAGCGAAAATGCCACGATGACCTGTTTGGAGCAGCGAAACCCTAGAATCCCAAAGCTCTGATACCAAATGTTGTGTAACCAAATCAAAAAGAGAAGAAAAGAGATATAAACGCCTTAGAAATGAGCCACTTCGAGGGGGCAACCTCCAATACATTACATAAATGAACAATTCTTGGATGATACAATTCACAAAACCTCCTTTCTATATATAGGAGTCCATGGGGCCATAATGTAATCCTAGTGAGCCACAATGTAATCCTAGCCGACCTAACAATAATAATTTAAGGGCACAATAATAACAAAATGGGGGTTACAAGGGTATAATAATAACAATAAGGGGGTTACACTAACAACAATAAGGGACTATACTAGTCATATAGGGACCTAACATACATCAAGGGCAAGGAGAACAGGGTTGCAGATGGTCTCGGCAGGAGAGTGAAAATGAATCACATTGCAGCAGTGAGTTCTTATGGGACAGATTTGTTAGAGCAGATCTTGCAGGTAGGACAACCTGATGATAGGTACTAATAGTCGAGGCACAGGTTACAACAACAAGGTGAAGGTAACGGGGATGAGGAGTATCATCTCACATTAGATGGCTTGGTCAGATTTAGGAACAAGATTTATGTATAAAATGATAGTGACCTTAGTAAGCTTATCTTGAGGGAGTTTCATGTCAAACTGTATTAGGGTCACTCGGGATATCAGAAGATATTGATAGCAGTTAAGAAATTCTATCATTGGCAGAACTTGAAGAGAGAGTTGTTTGATTTTGTTGCGATATGTTTGGATTCTCAACAGGGAAAAGCAGAGTGTTAGCATCCAGGTGGTTTATTGCAGTCGCTTCTGATTCTAGAGTGGAAATGGGAGGTCCTTTCCATGGACTTCATTACAGGTTTACAGAATACATCGAGACAACGTGATTCCATCATGGTTTTGATTGGCAGGTTAAGTAAGGTAGCTCACTTTATTGTAGTTGTAGGTTTTAACCTTGTACAGAAATTATCTGCAAACGATTTCTTAAAAAACAGAAAATAAACAATAGCGACAACATAAAACATAAAACATATATACATAGAGTTTTTTCCCTTGGATCCCAAATCGGGACTACCAGCTTGATTTTTCATTATATTCCTTTTAGTGCTACAACACATATATATACATGCCGAAGCATTCATAAACCCCAATCCATTAACCCTGGATTAGAACATAATCGTAGTTCCCTTAACCAGATCTACAAAATACCAGGGGTTGAAAACCATCATGCCCCAAAACTATGTGCAAACCCATGCACAAAACCACAGGCGGGTCCACTCACCTAAGAGAGGGTCCAAAATATTTTTCCCGGGCTAATTTGGGCTAATGACAATTTGATATGACAACAAGAGTGTGTTTTTTCATAACCTAACTTAAGTTGTGTTTGGGCCAAACCTTCTCATTAGGAATAAATGTTTCTTGTAGGATTTCTTAGAAGGATCAACATAACTTAGAAGTGTGTAATCCACTAGTATTCAACAACTAACCTCTGTAGTATTAGGTCAAGACCCAACATCAGGTATATGGAGGCCAAATATTCCTATTGTAACTACTTCAAGGTGTTGAACTACAAGCCACAAGTATACATTTGATTTTATCTTAAATAACTTCTTCAATTAGGCCATACAAGCTTCAGAATTATGGTTTGGAAATAATCAAAACCTCTTGCTCAAATTCTGAAGATCAAACTGTATTGTATTAATAATTAAGATAATTTAGGTCTGCATGTATATTTCATGCCTTCGAGTTAGACTTAGGCCATAGGATGACTGGATCAATGATCCACAATGATTAAAATGATGTAGCCACACATTTCAGATATTTTCCACCACAAATAAGTTATTTGCATGATACATAACCACAAATAGTATCCTTTAATAATTAGAACTGGGCCGCAAGATGAATAGATCAAAGTGTCGAAGTAATTCAAATGATGTGGTTGCATAGATCAGATGCTTGTAACCACAGATTAGTTACATGACCACCAATATTATCTTTTAATCTGCAAATATCTCAGGATCCATGACAAACTATACAAAGGTGACTTTGGAATTTGATGACCACTCTTAAAGGGCCGAGGGTTATTATTGCAAAACCCTGCAATTTTCACCACATACATGACCTTTATGTTCAGAATTTTAATTAAATTAACTAAAAATATATATTCATTTTTATTTAAAAATAAATAAATAAATATTAATTTAAAAAAAATTGTTAATTAGAGATTGAGTATAGAACCACACATCTCTTTTAGAGTGAGTTGTAAAATACACCTCTATACATACTAACACTTTAATTAACAAATTTTAGATGTCCCATGTTATACATTAAAAAATATATGTTTCTAGAGATAATTTGTAATGTCTTTCTAAATGAGTACGGTCTCATATATATAGTGTTAAAACTTTATAAAATAATTAAAATAATAAAATTAAAATTAAAATAATTACTTTGACAATTAAGTCCTACAACCCACAGTTTTCTCTCCTTCCTCAAAATATTTTACAGTAATGTTTCCACGTCAATATATATCATGTGTATTGAAGCGAATTGGCAATTGGGCAGCAACCCAATGATTGCATTGAATAAAAAAACTATGCACCGATAGTGCAATGTGGTAATAGAAAACCTATAAACATTGCTTCAAAAAATGCAGAAAGAAAGAAAACTTATATAAAATAATAAAAAGAAAAAAAATCTAAATAAGAGAGACTTGATAAGAAAATTCACTGGTATGTGGCGTTCTTTAAGGTCAATGGAAATTTGGTTAGGTAAAACATGGAAGCTAATGATGAAGGGAGAGATTGCTCTGTCAGCTCTTGGCAATGGGTTCTTCATTTTCTTATTTGAAATAAAAGAGGAAAGAGATTTAGTGTGGGTCAAACTTCCGTGACTCTCAATATCATGTTGGATCGAAGAATGTCTTAGAGCTATTGATAATGGGGTTGGGAAATATTTGGACAAATCTGAACCCAAAGGCTCCCATTTTTCCTGTGTCAAAATATGTGTAGAAGTAGATTTGAAAAAAAGACTTCCAACGAAAATCAATCTAATTTTGGGAGAATGGAAGCAAAGACAAATCTCGGACTATGAACAAATACCTTTCAAATGCAGACGCTGCCATGAATATGGCCTGCTCCTTCTGCTCATGAGGAGTGGTGGTAGATATAAAATAAAAAAGGAGCCCTGGAAGGAAAAGGAACAATTCAAAATCCCTAAGAAACTTTAGCCAATATCATAGCCCCCTCTTCTTCGAATCCCTTCAAAGTTCTCAATGAAGTAGAAATGGAAACTCCTCTCCTAAAAGAAGAAGACAAAAACAAGGAGGAGGACATGGTAGTCAAAGAAGGTGAAATAGTAGCAGATAGTAACCCGAATGAAGTTGGGTGTGAAGCCACTCCCTCCAAGGTGGCCCCAGCCCCCGAACCTTCGAGTGTGATTCCTGACAGTATGAACAAGGACATAGAAAGAGTCATCACCCGTCACATGACTCAAAATTTATCCTAGGTAGATGATTGCAGTAGTCAGGGAACACAAAACTCGAAGAAAAAATGCTGACCAAAACATAAGGAATTGCGAGAAAAACATCTAAGAAATTTTATAGTTTTTTTTTAACAGAAACGGGTAGAGAGATATATTAAATTCTGGCCAAATTGCCTCAAAGCTGGTTACAAAATGCTAAGCAAATTTCAGATATCTCCGATACTAGGATCAGAGTGTCTTTTTCTTTGCTAGCCCAGAGGTTCTTACAAACAATTTTCCTGGCAATCGCCTCTATCTTCCCCACTTTAAAAATGCAGACAAACTGCTCCAATAAAAGGCTGTAATACATAATTGACAGATAATTAGGGAATGGGGTCCCAACCTTCTACTCCATCTCTGAGGATGACTCCGAGGGGGAGGTGAACAGCTTTATTAGCTTCAACATCAGCATCTTTATTATTTTCTCTCTTGACATGGAAGAAATTCAAGCTCTGGAAGGATTTCATCAGGGTTCTTATTCTGTTGATCAGTCTGGACAATCTTAGATCAGAAGGGGAAGAACAGTCAACAATGGTTTTTATGATAGACTGGGAATCTCCCATCACAATTGCATCGCAGATACCAAGGGAATTAAGTTGCTTAAGGCCTTGGAGAAGGGACAGGGCTTCAGCTTGTATGCTAGTATTGAAGCCCACTCCCCAGGCATATCTAAGTACAGTGTTGCCATCTGCTTTTTTAACTACTCCACCAGCTCCGGAGCTGCCCGGATTTCCTTTCGCTGCCCCGTCGAAGAAGAGGATGATATGCGCCTGCTTTGTGCAAAAGGCCAAGAAATCAGTAGCGTTAAGTCTAATCTGCCAAGCATTGAGAGGAGGGAGAGGTCTGATAATATCGACGAAGCGGAGATCAAGAGAATCGCTCCAAACAGCGTCGTGATCTCTCAAGCCTGCCCCGTCCAGATGATCACCAAGACACTCCTTCAGCTGGCTTTTAATGTTAACCCAAACAATCTTGTGGTCTCTTTTCTTATCTCTGAAGATTCTCTGATTCCTTTCCAACCAGGTATGCCAGAAAATCAGTTTAGGGAGAATGCACCAGGCGGCTTTGATATGAACATTATGAGGAGAGCCTCCTGGGTACAAACTCAACCAGTTCGAAAACAGGTCGGGAATGCTAGTTGGGAGGACGAAGTCCAGACTCCAAGGGCCTAAGGCCTCATTCCAAAGGTCTATCACAAAATTGCAATTGAGCATCAGATGCGCAGCAGACTCTGCGTTATCTCCACACATCGAGCATCGAGAGGGGCCTAGATAACCTCTTCTCTGCAATCTATCATCTGTCAAAATTCTTTGATGGCAAAGGAGCCAACAGAAGGAGTCAATTTTGGGCAGCGAAGACTGGGACCAAACCCCTTTCCATGGTTTCGGATTTGCAGGGACGTGGGGAATTGATGAGATTTGCCTGTAGCCCTGAGAAACAGTATAGCATCCAGGGGTCGGACCCCAACCTCGGGCATCCAATTTTCTGCTGTTCAAGGGAGCCTTGCCGTTTAAAAAGGCTAGGAAGATTGCAAACTCTTTGGACAGGACCTGGGGCACCTCGATGTTAATCCAACTATGCCATTTACCGTTTTCCCAATTGGAAATTTCCCACAAAGTAATGTAGCCTGCTCTATGCATCCAGTCCTTCAGCAGATCCAGAGATCGATCATCAACCAGAGGATCACAACCCATAATATGATCCTCCCAGATTCTAATTTGCTTGCCATTGCCAGGAATCCAGTGTGCATGTTGGGTAATTATGGAGGAGGATTTAGCACAGAGCTTTTGAATTATCGAGCCAGATTTTGCTACGGGCTGGTCCAAACACCTTTTCCTCTGTCCACGAAAGTACTTCTTCCACAAGGCGAGTTGTGCCCACCTCGGTTTTGGGGCAATAATCCTCCAACTCAGCTTAGCTCCCAACGCAATGTTCTGCGTGCAGATATTCTTAAAGTTCAATCCGCCTTCTAATTTGGGCATGAAGATTTTGTTCCAGCTTAATAAGGGGATTTTCTTTTCGTTATCTTTCCCGCCTTTCCAGAAGAATTTTCTAATGTGATCCTCCATTTTCTTCATAATTCCAATGGGAGCCAACATCACAGCAAACTGATAGATGGGAAGGCTGTTTAAAACTGCTTTAATAAGCACAGTCTTACCAGCCAGATTAAGCCAGTTGTATCCCCAGGAATGGATCTTGGAATCAAACTTTTCCAGCAAGGGTAACCAGTGTCTGTTGACAGGACATTTTTGAAAAATTGGGAGACCCAAATACTTGAAGGATGTCCAAGACGAGGATGTTGCGAAGCCAAAGCAACAGGAAATGGCTTGCATCGTGATGGCAGGGGGATTCCAGCAGTAGATATTGCATTTTCCTTTATTGATACTGCTTCCTGAGTCTTGACAGTAATCCTCAATCACTTCTTTAAATCTTTTGGCAGAGGACACTGAGCCAACACCCAGTAAGAGGGAATCATCCGCAAATAAGGCATGGTTTATATTGTTGACTCCTCTCGCAATATTCAGGCCCATTAAATCTTGCTCCTGTTGTTTTTTGTTCAAAAGGAAGCTGAGGACAGAGGCTTGGAGGACAAAGAGCAGAGGGGAAAGAGGACACCCTTGTCTCAGACCTCGAGAAGCTTTGAAGAAGTCTGTGGCCCTCCCATTCACCAGAGGGGCAATCCAAGGCTCACTGATACAAGCCTTAATCCAATTGATGAATTTGGGACCAAACCCAAATTTGCGCAGGACAGCCAGTAGAAAATTATGTCTTACTCTATCAAAGGCGTTTTCAAGATCTAACTTGACAACCATTCCTTTCTCTTTGCGAACCACACTGGAGTGAATCGCCTCTTGGACCAGGATAAAGTTATCCACAATCTGCCTACCCTGAATAAAGCCTCCCTGATTCTCCGGTATGATGCCTGGAAGGATGATTTTTAATCTGTTAGCAATAACCTTCGTAATCAGCTTGTAGCCTATGTTACAGAGGGAGATTGGGCGAAACCTTCTGAAGGTGTTGGCGCCTTTCTCCTTGGGGATGAGGGCCAGAAAGGCCGAATTAGTGCTTCCCCCAATCTTCTGACACTCTTGAGATTTCCGAATCATTCTGCATAAGTCTTTCTCCACAATCTGCCAACAGAACTGCAGGAATCTGGCAGTAAAACCGTCAGGACCTAGGGCCTTATCCGGTTCCATTGCAAAGAGGGCGATTTTTATTTCATTGTTAGTGATCTCAGCTTCCAGGAGTTGGTTGTTTCTAACGGAAATGATGGTGGGCACCTCGTTCACAAGGACAAATTCATGACCCAAGTCTTCCTCTTCACTATAGAGATTTTTGAAGTGAGAGAAGGCAGCGTTTTTTATGCTTTGGATATCTCTATACGTAGAGTTCTCAACTTTAATTTCAGAGATAGAGTTGCGGCAAATGCGGGCCTGAGCTTGCTTATGAAAGAAGGATGAGTTTCTATCTCCCGCCTTGAGCCACAGACTGCGGGATTTCAGTCTCCAATATTCTTCCTCAGTCAAGCTAGCTTTAAGGAGCATTTGCTGAAGATTAGCCTCCTTGTCAAGAATTTCTTTAGTGATCTCTACGTTTTCCGAAACCAGGTGATGCATCTCAAGATGTTGTTGTAACAGTTTCCTTTCCACAGCGGGGTTAGGTAAGGTTTTGACCCAGTCTTTAAGAGCATCTTTGACTCTCCTAAGTTTCTCCTCCCAAACAAAGAATGCAGAGCCTTTGACTGGGATCCTCCAGCTTTCTTTTATCAGAGGCAAGAAAGACTATTCCTTGACCCAATGAGAGTTGAATTTAAAAGGAATGGGACCTTGATTCAAATGTGCCAGCAGATCCAGCTTAATGGGGCGATGGTCGGAAACACTACAAGGAATAATTTGCATTCTAATCTCTAGACCAAGAAGAAGAAAAGAACTTTGAACAAGGAATCTGTCTAACCTTGCAGCGATATGTCCCGGGCCGATTCTTTTGTTTGTCCAAGTGTATTTTCCAGACAGAGGCTTAATGTCTATCATGTCCCAGTCTTGGAGCAGCTCCTCAACCCATTCCCGCGCCGGGTCCCTAACAATGCTTCCTCCCCGCTTTTCTGACAATGATAAGGTGAGATTTAGGTCCCCAGCTATAATTATGTTTGCCAAATCTTCAGCTTCTGCCAGACCTCTGATAGAATCCCAGCAGTTCTTCTTCTCCCCTACGCTGACAGGAGCGTACACATTGAAGAGGGATAAGGTCACATCTGTTTCTACGTGCTGCAGCTTTGAGAACAACCAATGGGTGTTTTTAAGTTCTTTGATCTTTATGAATTTGTTAGCATCCCAAATAGTTCCCATCCCACCTGAAGCTCCTCGAGCTGAAACTGCTTGCCCTTCACTTTTCTTCCATAATTTCTTACCTATCTGGAGGAAGGCATAGTCCTCCATTTTGGTCTCCTGGATAAGGAGCAGATCGGGAGATTCTGATCTAATCAAACTTCTTAAGGCTTCCTCTTTTATTCTACTCCCCATGCCTCTACAGTTCCAGGAGACTATCTTCATCACTTGTTTTTTGGATGTTGAGCTCCTCTGGAGCTCTGGGTCTGATTTCTATTCTTCTTCGGAGTATTTGCCAAGAGTTTCTCAAGGGTAGGTTGGCTTCCCTGGAGTTTGTCTTTGTAGGTCTCTTGCTCTCTTTTTTCCCGAGCAGATTTTCGGCCTCTCATTGATCTTCTAGCCGAGGTTTGCGAATCACCTATTTCCCCTTCTTCTTCTGAGGCCTCCGAGCTTTGCACTTCCTCAACCTCCTCTGTGGGTGTCTCTTTTGTCATGTTTGCATTACTGTCGGTTTGCTTTGATCCCGAGGGGGACTCTTTTTGGGGCGATCCTTCTTTCTGCATCTCTAACTCTTGGGTGTCTTCTTTTGCTGAGCTTAACTGGGTAAATTTATTTCCTTGGTCTTCCATGAGAGGTGTTTGGATCCCAGAGCCTACCTGGGGCCCTTTACCATTCATGTTGCCAGTTCTAGAGGGTTTGTGGGCAGTTTTGGTCCTTTTGACCTGAATCCAACCATCCTCTTTGCCTTTCTCCACTTCGCTGTTCTTAGGACATCCTCTGGAAAAATGACCGTAGACATGACATTTTCGGCATTTGAATGGAAGCTGTTCGTAGTCCAGCTTTTGCACATGAGTCCAGCATCCAACTTTAATCTTTATTGCCTCAGGCAGGCCAACCTCAAGGTCGACTTCAACGCAGATTCTAGCACAGTCGAATTGATCCTTACTGTTTGCTCGATCAATGTATTTGCCCAAGGTATTTCCGATGTGCTTAAGAGACTCGTCATTCCAGCAATGTACTGGCAGGTTGGGCAGCCTAACCCACACAGGAACGGCTGTAGGGACGTCCACTGCTGGATCAAAGTCGGGCGTCCACTTATTGAGGTACAGCCCCTGAGGTCCCATGAAATAGGGACCGTTACGGAATATCAGTTGCTTATCATCTTTTTCAGAGAATTCAAACAGAAAGAAACCCTTACCCAAAAAATATGAAGTGACTCTGCCTTTAATCAGCGGCGCCCAGTTTCTAGAGACCCAGTTCTCCGTAGATTTGGGGGAGGGCCAGAGCCCAGTGAACTGACCCACCAAAGCCCGCTCAGCCAGAGAAAGGGCGACTTGAATCGGGCCCTCCGGAGGGAGTGAAATCTCAGGAATGTCATCTAAACGATTCACAAACTTCGAAGCCTCGGAAGCTTTCTTTTTAGGGAGGGATAACACGAGGTTGAGGAAGGCCTCAGCTTCAGAATTAGGAGGCGGAGGAGGCTCCATTGGAGCAGCACCGCCCAGGCTTGAAACGAGCTCACACCAAACCCTACAACCAAGACATGGAACTACAAATCAAAGCGGCAGAGGAAGAGGCCCAAAGAGAGGGCCAAAGCACCGCAAAAAGACACCACTCTGAGTCAAGGGGCCGCGATCCAACAAATGAAGAGCAAGGCGGGAAGGAAGGCGCCGCGCACAAGGGACAGAAAGCCACGCAGAATGAAAGCGCCGCACACAGCCGAGGCACTGGTCGGCCGGCTCAATGCGACGCGCCGGACCAGAGAGCAAGAACCTTTGAAGCGGCCACAGGGCCGAGGCTAGGCCTCAGACGCAGAGGGCAACAGAGCGGTTAGGGTTCCCCGCAGGCAAGTCGATCCCCTAGACCTCTAAAAATTCGAGCTAAGAAATTCTATAGTTATACAAAATATTAATTTTATTTATTATTGCACAAGAAATATCCATTACTTTCGAACAATGTTAATTATACCATTGATCTACAGTGGATTTGTTTATGTGGAGGTTAACCAACAACGTTTGTTAAAAAATGCTAGATATGCCATTCACTGGATTTATCAAAACATGCTTTTATTCTTCGCTTGGGAAGTAACGTTTTCAATGAGTAACACCACTATTTAGAAGTTTGATGATCATTTTATTATAATAATGAGAGTGTTGTTTACCAGATAAGTGAGGTCATCGTCATTTCTATTTTTAAATAATATGTAGTTCATATACATGAATCTAAAACATACTAATTGTTATTTTCAGATATTTAAGATAATTAATTATAAGTGGTATTATTATTAGATATTCTGGTTTATTTTCGATTGCGTTTTAAATTTTATTGGTTCTGAATTTATTGTTTTTGAAATATTATAGTATTGCAGATTATATAGTTAAAAGTTAAGATTAAAAAAAATAAAAAAAAATAAAAAAATCGATTTAAAATAAAATTAAATGGAAAAATAGCTAGATAAATTTATTTCAATAAAAATATCTAGATAAATACGGATAAAGGATGAAGACATATATAAGACAGCTTTCCATACCCGATATGGGCACTATGAATTTGTGGTTTTACCATTTGGTTTTACCAACACACCAACAACATTCATGAGTTTAATGCATAACATCTTTCATCCATTTTTGGATAAGTTTGTTTTAATCTTGATTGACGACATACTTATATACTCGAAAATAGTGGAGGAGCATAAAGAACACTTACAAATGGTGTTAAGAATGTTGAGAGAACATCAACTTTTTTCCAAATTCAGTAAGTGTGTTTTTTATAAAGAGCAGATTCAATATTTAGGCGATGTCATATCAGCTGAGGGTATAGTGGTAGACCCTGAAAAAATAAGAACTATCATGGATTGTGTTGTGGCTCATTTGCATTTACCTTTGAAATATTTTTCAAAACATCAAAAAATCATATATGATAGAAAATGTAAAAAATTTTGTCATTGAAGATTTTTTATTTATATATTGGTACGTTAACATTATGTGATGAGATGTGAAGGTGGGTCGAGTCGGGCTCATTCACGTGCAGAACAGTTCAAGAGCCGGACCGATGGGCATGTTTAGAACATTGCATGCCGAACAGGGTCGAGTCGGGCTCAAGAGGGACCAACGCGACAGAACACCGGATAAGCTCAAGAGGGTTACACTATGGAGCAAACAAACTAATTTACCAAAGGTGGAGAAAGGGTGCATTTCCCTTTAACACTTAAGAGTTTTGGAGGAGGCGCAAAGGGAAAAATGGATGGTCGGGATCAAAGCGCAGAACTGGAGCGGAGAGATAGATGGCGGAGATTAAATCGCAAACCGCAAATCGTAAGTTTCAAAGGATAGGCGCGAGAGGTAAGTGATAAAGTCGACGAAGTGTGACATGCGATGCCAGGTGGGACCCGATCGCATAGCGCACATCGCAAGTTTTAAAAGATAAGTGTTAAGGAGAATTTTAAAGTCAGCGAAATGTGAAGTGTGACGTGGAAAGATGACGTGGTAGGTGACGTGGAAAGCTGACGTGGCAGACGACGTGGCCTTAGCTCGCATACCGCACAGTGCAAGTTTTAAAATTTAAGGGTGAAGGGTAAGTGTTATAATCGCCGAAGTGCAATGTGCGATGCGGTGGGGCCCAATCACAAATCGTGAATCGCAACTTTTAAAGGATCGCTACGAGAGGTAAGTGATAAGGTCGCGAAGTGCGATGCGCGATGCCAGGTGGGACCCGATCGCATAGCGCACATCGCAAGTTTTAAAAGATAAACGCTAAGGAAAAGTTAAAGACGATGAAATGCGAAGTGCGATGTTGGCACAGACGCGATTTGGTTCCAAGATGAAATCTAAAGGATTTCAAGTCCGGGCTAATGCAGTTATGCACCATTTTATGAAGAAATAGGCCGAACGCGGTAGAAAAAATCGGGTAAGTGACCCGACGCAGATCAAAGGAGAAGAGGCAGAGTCATGTAGCAGGTGATATGATTGACAGCGTTTGAAGCACAGGGGCATAGGCATAGTCGGGCATAAGAGCGTATAGCGGCCCTATTGGGAGCATGACAGCTGGGTCAAGTCAGGCACTGAGGCGTCATTACAGAACTGTGCAACCACTGCTGTTAGCAATATGATGTAATGTGTTGTCCTTGATGGCAACCTACTTGATGAAGTTGTCCTTGATGGAAACTGACTTGATGAGTTGTCTTTGGATAGCAACCTATTTGTTAATGATGTAAATCTGATGTATCTACAGAGCAGTTCAGAAGTAACAAAGAAATAAATTCTAGTAAGTGCTAGAGTAATGATGAATAAGATATGTCACAAAGCATACGCGAGTTTGTAAAGGCAAAGTAGCGTATGTACGCGTAAAAGTACGTACCAATAGCGTATGCATATTTGTGCTCTAAATTTATAAAACTAGGGGACATGACCATGGTATTGGCCCACAGTATTGAGCGCTGGATTATCTATTTGATCCCATCTAGGAATACCATCAGCGGTTAAGTGGTTTTGACTCATGGTATTGATAAAGGCTAAAACTATATAAGGAGAAGAGGATCATAGTGCAAGGTTTGCATGTGTCTGGGTATTGAATGAATACTTCACTCTGAAGTATATCTGCATGGAATGGGTTACAGTTTATTGATAGATCTGAATTAATAATGCACCCATGGATATAAGGATGGTTCAAGATCTCTAGATCTGATGATGATGAATCTATAGAATGACCTATTGAAGGAATGATGAAGAACTGGCGCAAGTCTGCTGAAGAAAATGAATAAATCTAGGTAAGTTTTATAGATCTGGTCTGTTCTACAAAATTTATTTTTACAGATCTATATGCAGTTTGATGTGCAGAAAAGTGCGTATATACGCGGGTTCGCTTCATGAAAAGCGTGTATGCCAGTTAGGGTTTTCTGAAGAATAAAATACACAGAAGTATACGCGGGTTGATGTGCAGGAAAGCGCGTATGTACGCGGCTTCAAAGAAGCAAAGTAGCGTATGCTATTTGAATCAATGACTGTTCAGGGTTGAGTTTGTATCTGAATATCTTTTTGAAGTCTGGGTTATTTCTGAAGTTCTGGTCACAGTGTTTTCATTGTTCTAATTGAAGTGTTGGGAAAATTTTATGATTGTTGATAAAGGGTTGTGTTGAAGCTATTTGATATAGTATGAAAATTGATAAAACGTGGTCTGCAGTGGGTCTGAGGGTTGAAGCCTTTAGTATGGAAGTAGAAGCTTTCAGCCAGTAGAAGATGGTGTTGAAATCAGGGGGTCGAAGCTCCCTTCCAGGAGAGGCTGGTAAACGAGATCAGGGGGTTGGAGCTCCCTTCCAGTTGCAGCTGGAAAACGAGAGAAGGTTGCAGCCTTCTGCAGGTAGAAGCCTGCGTACTGGTGTAAGTCTGCATCAGTACAATGTTGTAAAAGGTTTTCTATATAATAAATATTGAAGAAAAAGACGACAGCAGCGGTGGTTTTCTCCCGAATTGGGTTTCCACCTTAAATATTGGTGTTCATGTGTGTGATGCTTTATATTGTTGATTACTGCTCATAACTTCTGATTATCTAGCCTTATTCATAACTGATAAATTCGTTTAAAAGACTGTTCCTGAGAAATTCTCTAAATTTGAAAGGTAAATCAATATACGCTAGTTTCCTTCTATATTTCCACGTGCATACGCTAGTTCAGTTCATAAAAATCGCGTATGGAAATCTGCTCAAAGAAAAGGTTGAATTTATTTTATAAACTCTAAACACTGATTCACCCCCCCCCTCTCAGTATGTTTCCCAACAGCTGCATCATAACCAGAAAGGACACCTTGGCACTTCGGGAGGACGCATCATCAACATCAGATTCAACAAAATGAACAATATTTCCAGTTTTAATTTGTTTTCTCAATTATGATTGCAGAGGTAATCTTAACAATTTAGGTAGTCGAATAGTTTCAAGAAGTTCAAAAGTTACGAACCACTGTGATGTATTTAAGTAGATAGAAATAAAGAATAGAGGTTCTGAGTTTTGGACCTCTGGAGGATTGTTAATTTGGTACTGAATTTTCTGAGAAATAAATGAAAGAAGATCAAGTTTCCTGCAGCTGTTGATGTTGATATGTCTTTCCAGTTTAGCTCTGTGTTTATTCCTCTATGAATGAAGTGAAGTAAGGCAGTAGCCGGTCTCTTAATTACATCTGTGAGTAAGAGTTAAACAACCTTAATTTGCGCTCCTTCACCTCATCTCTTCTTTATTCACAAAATCCCCATGAAAATTTAAAGTAATAGATTATGCGTTTGCAACATATTATTTAGAGTTTCCTCTCTCTCCATGAATTTCCTCTGAAACTTAAAAGTGATAGATTATGTTTCTCAACACATCACTTCAAATTTCCTTTACAGTTCTTCTTTTCATTTCATTCGGATATCAACAGTTTATGGCATTGCGAAGGCTTTAATTATATCAGATTATTGAGTGTATTAAATAATTATATTCCAAAGGTGTTAAGCAAAGGCCATTTGATATTATAGTTGTGACATACATTTACAAAATGTCTTAAGCATTGATTCCTTACCACAACGAAGGGATTGTTTCTTGAGATAAAACATTTTATGGTGTCGTTACCGAGGACGAAGAAACAAAGTTTATTTTCCCTGGGATTTCACATTATTTCCCTGGTTTTCAGTGAGGAGGAAATATTCGGCCGTGTTTGTTATTTTCAAAATTCTGGCTTTCAAAAGGCCTCACATGAGGCCAGATACTTCACAGCAAATAGTCCTTGATTTGCCAGATCCAGAAAGATTGGTTTCTAAAAAGGCTCAAAAACCCGAAACTCCTTCAATACCTGATCTTACATTGCCTACTCCTGGTAGCAATTTTCATAACCCTTTGTTTGAAGATATTTCCAAGGAACTCCCTTTCTTAGAACAAGATACTCCTTCCACACCCATTTATTTTCAAGAACCTCAGTTAGAAGAACATTCTTTCGAGTCTGTTTCTTTTACCTCCACTCAATCTTAACCAAATATAGTTGATGGTCCCTCTGCTATTGTCCATCATCCCACCCCCATATCAATTTTTCCTCCACCTTCATTCACTTCAGCAAGTTCGTCAACCTCAACCACCCAAGGAGCAATTAACCAAGTTGTTAATATGGCATCACAAACTTTCTTAATGGATATATATGCACCACTAAATCTCCTGCAACCAATGAATTCCATGCCTCAAGAATACCTCAAATTACTTCCTCGTTTCACTGGAGAAGATGAAGTAACTGCAGAACAACATTTACCCTTATTTTACACTTTTGTTGAGAATTTAAATGTAGAACATCTTGATGTTGTGATGAGACTATTTGTGCAGTATCTAAGTGGAGAGGCTAGGAAATGATTCAAAGGTTTACCAAATGATTCCATAAATGACTGGGAAAAGTTAGAAACTCAATTCACTTAGAGATGGGGAGAGAAGAGAGATCATGGTTACTCATTGACAGAGTTTAATGCAATTAAAATAAATCCTAATGAAAACATTTATGAGTTTGTAAAAAGATTCAACAATTGTACAGTAGTTTACCTATAGAGATGAAGCCCCCCCTGTAGGAGAAAAGGTAGTTTTTGTTGGGGATTTTGAAGCTAATTTTAGCTTTACATTGAGAGAGAGAAGAGCCCCTACTCTTGAGCAGATACAGACAAATGCTTTATAAATTGAAGCTAATATGACTGTAGTTGGAAAGGCAAAAGGGAAACAACTAGTCCAAGAGAAGGGGAAGGCAAAAGAAGAATCATCACAACACCTAAGAATTGAAGATATGACAAAGGTGATAAATTTTTTTACAAATAAGCTAGCTAAGATGGAATTGGAAAATAAAAACTCCCAAAGACAAGTACAAGAAAACCGAGGGGGGTTTAACCCTCAATTCAGAAGACATCCCCTGCAAATCTTGCAGAGGGAAAGAAGAGATCAAGACCAGGTTCAAGCTCCATTGCATATAGAAGCAACATCCGGAGAGCCAGCAGAAGATGACCAAAGGGAGGCCGAGGATCAGGTATCTGCTATGTATGCAATAGAAGAGGATGAAGAGGAATATTGCGAGGTAGAATATGCTGAAGCTGAAGTTTCTTTTGATCAAGATGAAATGGATGAATACTGTAGGAAATTCATAGATTTCATGCAATATGAGTTACATAAAAAGTATGATTTGAGGTCTAGAAAGAGATCTAGAGTGCAGGATAATGAAGGTGAACAACAAGGTTCCATTCCTCCTCCAATTGCGACTCCACTACAAAAGGACCCTACGAAATAGGTCAGTAATAAGAAACAACCTGTAAATTCACTTAATAGAACAAATGTGCAGTAGGGTGAATCTTCCCATAAAAAATCAGTTGACACTAACATCTTGGAGAGAGTTGTTCATGTACCTGAACAAGCAGCAAACTCTGGAAAGAGCGAAGAGGAACCTGAAAAGAACGTTAAGAAAACTCATGCTTTCAATTTGACAAAAGAGTTGGAGAAGGTCAAAATTCAGGTGCCTCTTCTAGAATTAGCCAAAATACCAGCTTATAAGAAAGAAATTTCAGAATTTATTAATCTCACACGGGTGGAAGACATAAGTGACACAATGAACTTACAAGAAGAAAAGCCAGTGGTCACCTTTGGTCCTCATGTAGAAGAAATAGATCCCTTTGTTCCACCCTTCTATATTTCTCTGTTGCTTCATGATTCTACTCTACATAATTGCATGTTGGACTCAGGAGCGTCCCATAATCTCATGCCATTGTCTATTATGAAGGAACTTAACTTGCAGATTACCAAAACTTATAGAGATCTATATTCATTTGGTTCCAAAAGGGTGAAATGTGTTGGGTTAATTAAATATGTAGCAGTTTCGTTGGCACAAATACCAACAAAGAGTATAGTCATGGATGTAGTGGTTGCTAACATCCCAGCCAGGTTTGGAATGCTCCTGTCAAGATCTTGGGGAGCAAAGTTGGGAGGTGTACAAAAATTAGATTTCACTTATGTTATCATTCCGGTTTTTAATGGGGAAGAAAGGAGGCTGTATAGGGAAACAAGGTTTGTGAAGACTACCTCCAAGAAAGATGCAGGAAATTCCCCCATTTATTGTCAAGAAACAAAAGACCTTTCTTGTTTTGTGCTGCATGAAGATGCAGAATTTGTTGAAGACACAGGGAAGCAACTCTCTTCAGCAGTTGTAAATATTGAGCTGCACTCAAAGAAGATTTGGAAGTGCTACTTTGATGGTGCCTACTCCAAGGAGGGCGCAAGTGCTGGATTCTTGTTGATATCACCAGAAGGTAACCTCGTGCATTTCTCTTTTAAACTAGAATTTGATTCAAAAGACAATGTGGCTGAGTATGAGGCCTTAATTTCAAGCCTTCAAGTTTCTAAACAATGGGAGTTCAATGTATTTCAAATTTTGGTGGCTCTGAATTGATAATAAAGCAGATTAAAAATCATTGTCAAACCAAGCATCCGAGATTGAAATCATATAGGAATGAAGTGTGGGATCTGGTAGAAAACTATTTTGAAGGATTCAATCTTCAGTATATTTTGAGGGAGGAGAATAGATTGGCCGATTCTTTAGCAGTTGCAGCCTGCACCTTCAAACCTCCAAAAAATCCAAGGGTAAGGTATGAGATTGAAATTAGGCATAGACCTTATATCCCTGATAATGTGAAAAATTGGCAGGTGTTTGACGATGATGAACATATAAGTGAGTTCCTTACCATGATTGGAAACTTTGAAGACGCTGAGATAGACCAAGAGGAAGAACAAACAGAGCCAAAATCATAAATAAGAAACATTAAGCAGTCAATAGGTGAACAGAAGATTATCCAATTGAAAGATAATGTGCTCCCCAAAGGGTTAGTTCCCCTTGAAAGATTATTCGATGCTAATGATGTTGTTGTTGATTCAAAGAAAACAAATCAAGAAGAAGAGATGGAAGATTGTAATTTGGGAACTCAGCAGGAACCCAAAATAGTGAAATTGTTCAAAGGTGTTCTCAAAAACTACAAAGAAAGATACATTGATATTTTTAAGAAATATATGGATGTGTTTTCTTGGTCATATGAAGACCTGAAAACATATGAAAAAGGCATTATTCAGCATAAGATTCCATTGAAGGAAGGACTCAAACCACACAGACAAAATCCCATACAGATCAATCCATTGTTGTTAGCTCTAATCGAAAAATAAGTGACTAAACTGTTGCAGGCGAAAATTATAGTCCCTCTCAGATATTCAGACTGGGTTTCTAATCTGGTCCCTGTAAGAAAGAAGAATGGAGAGATAAAACTATGTGTAGACTTCAGGAACTTGAACCGAGCACCTCTAAAAGATAATTATCCTTTGCTGAAAATGGATTATGTCTTATAGAAGGTGACAGGAGCTCACATGTTGTCTATGGTTGACGAATTTTCTAGGTATAATCAGGTAGCAGTAGAAAAAGAAGATCAGAAGAAGACTACTTTCACTACGCCCTTGGGCACCTTCATGTACGCAAGGATGCCATCTGGGCTTATGAATTTAGGTGCAACATTTCAGAGGGCCATGGACATAGCGTTCGTTGGTGACAGATTTGTAGTTATATATCTGGATGATGTAACTGTTTTATCAGGGTCAGATGATGAACACTTGGAGCATTTGCAAAAAACTTATCAAAAGTGCAGAAATTTTGGTCTGTCATTAAATCCAAAGAAATTTTTATTTGCGTTAGAAGAAGGTAAATTATTGGGTCACATAGTTTCTAAACAAGGAGTAAAGATTCACCCAGCAAGGGTGGAATCCATTCAGACTATTCCTTTACCCAAAATAAAGAAGGATATCCAGAGATTCCTGGGAAAAATAAAATTTCTAAGGAGGTTTGTGCCCAATTATGCTGAGATCGTGAGAATTATAACATATATTTTGAAGAAAAATGCAGAAGTGAAATGGGATAAGGAAGCAAGTGATGCATTTTCTAGAATAAAGGAAGCATTGCAGGAAGCCCCAATTTTGATTAGCCTAGACTATCAAAAATCCTTTCAGGTATTCGCATTTGCATCCCCCACTACTATTGTTGTTGTGTTGTTGCAGAAAAATGAAGAAAACAAGGAGCAACTAGTTGCATTTTTCAGCAAAGTTCTTAGAGATGCTGAGCTCAAATACAATATTCTGGAGAAACAAGTATATGCTTTGATCAAAGCACTGAAAGCCTTTAGGACTTATGTGTTGCAGTCCCAAATAACTGCTTATGTTCCTAATTCTGATGTGAAGGACGTGCTGGTCCAAAGTGATGTTGAAGGAAAAAGGGGGAAGTGGATAGAAAAAATCCAAGAGTATGATTTGGACATCAAACCCACCAAGCTAGGCAAGGGACATGGTTTAGTGAAGTTGTTGACAGTGACAAATTTTCAAGCCTTGGGAATTAATCTGTTGGCACCAGTAGATGGAGCTGTAAATGAAGAGGGTCAAAGCAAGTTCAAAATAGGTATCCAATACAAATTTGTGTGCTTTGATTGGTATAAAGATATTGTGCATTACCTGTGTTTCTTTTCCTGTCCAACTTCATTGAATAGAATAAAATACAGAGCTCTCAAGCTCAATTCTCAGCCATATGTTACCGTAGAAGCGAAGCTATACTAGAAAGATATTGCTGGTATTTTGATGTTATGTTTGAACGAAGGAGAATCTATTAAAGTCACCAAACAATATCATGAAAGTCTGTGTGGAGGACATTATAGCTGGAAGGTCATTGCTCATAAAATTCTTAAGTCAGGCTTCTATTGGCCAACCCTGTTTGCAATTTTTTATAGACTGGTCAGAAGTTGTCAGAAGTGTCAGTTGTTTTCTGAAAAGAAAAAACTTTCTCCATTACCTCTCATCCCAATATTTATTGAAGAAATTTTCAGGCACTGCGGATTGGATTTTATTGGAGAGATCAATCCACCATCAAGCGGACAGTTCAAGTGGATTCTGACTGCCACTGATTATTTTACAAAATGGGTTGAAGCAATACCCACTAAGAAGGCGAATGACCAAGTGGTGATGAAGTTTTTGGAGGAAAACATTTTCAGCAGATTTGGATGTCCAGTCAAAATTGTGATTGATAATGCTCAGGTATTCAACTCTGCTCATTTCATTAATTTTTGTTAAACATATAATGTTATTTATCACATTCCACAATGTATCATCCCCAAGGGAATGGATTGGTAGAGTCTTCAAATAATACATTGGTTAGAATCTTGAAGAAAACAATCACCGAGAATAAGAAGGATTGGGATATGAAGTTGAAGTTTTCCCTTTGGGCAGTTCGAGTCACTACCATGAGATCTACCGGGAAGTCTCCCTATGAACTGGTTTATGGAACTCAAGCACTATTTCCTACTCAGCTGGCCAAACCAGTGATTTCTTTCCTTCAAGAAGCTCAGGAAGAATCGAATGCTCTGGTAAGAAGATTGAACAAAATAATTGAATCAAGTGAAAACAGAAACAAAGTCAGCAATAACTTGATTACTTATCAGGAAAATATGAAGTCTATATTTGACAGAAAAGAAATAGAAGTTTTGTTTCAAGCAGGAGATTTGGTACTAAGATGGGACATCAGACAAGAAGAAAAGGGGAAGCATGGTAAATTTGACCCTCTTTGGTATGGTCCATACAAGATCTCTAAGGCAAGGTCAAATAACGTATTCATTTTGGAAGATCTAGATGGAGAGACAGTACAACTGCCCATGAACGGGCAATATCTGAAGCATTATTTCTAGCATTAAAAGTCAGCATTTCACCATTGTAAATACCAGATTGCTCATTGTTCATATGTCACCAAGAATATTTGATACAATGCCTAATGGATAAGGCACTAATCTGCTGTTCTTATTGTTTCTGTGGAAAAAAACACTATCCCCAGGTGGAGCCAGATGTTGTGGCTCATTTGCATTTACCTTTGAAATATTTTTCAAAACACCAAAAAAGCATATATGATAGAAAATGTAAAATTTTGTGTGTCATAGAAGAATTTTGATTTATATATTGGTACATTAACATTACGTGATGATATGTGAAGGTGGGTCGAGTCGGGCTCATTCACGTGTAGAACAGTTCAAGAGCCAGACCGATGGGCACGTTTAGAACATTGCACGCCGAACAGGGTCGATTCGGGCTCATTTGCAAGCTCAGGAGGGACCAGCGCGACAGAACACCAAATAAGCTTAGGAGGGTTACACTGTGGATCAAACAAACTAATTTCCCAAAGGCGGAGAAAGGGGGCATTTCCTTTAAACACTTAAGAGTTTTGGATGAGGCGCAAAGGGAAAAACGGATGGTCAGGATCAAAGTGCAGAACTGGAGCAGAGAGATAGATGGCAGAGATAAAATCGCAAACTGAAAATCGCAAGTTTCAAAGGACGACGTGCGATGCCAAGTGGGACCCGATCGCATAGCGCACATCGCAGGTTTTAAAAGATAAGTGTTAAGTAAAAGTTTAAAGTCAGTGAAATGTGAAGTGCGGCGTGGCAAGATGACGTGGCAAGCTAACGTGGCAGACGACGTGGCCCTGGTCTGCACACCCCATAGTGCAAGTTTTAAAAGTTAAGGGCGAAGGGTAAGTGTTATAATCGCCGAAGTGCGATGTGCGATGCAGTGGGGCCCGATCGAAAATCACGAATCGCAAGTTTTAAAGGATCACTGCGGGAGGTAAGTGATAAGGTCGCTGAAGTGCAATGTGCGATGCCAGGTGGGACCTGATCGCATAGCGCACATCACAAGTTTTAAAAGATAAACGCTAAGGAAAATTTAAAGACGGCAAAATGCAAAGTGCGATGTTGGCACAGACGCGATGTGGTTCCAAGATTAAATCTAAAGGATTTCAAGTCCGGGCTTATGCGGTTATGCACCATTTTATGAAGAAATAGGTCGAACGCGGTGGAAAAACTCAGGTAAGTGACCTGACACAGATCAAAGGAGGAGAGGCAAAGTTAAGTAGCAGGTGATATGATTGATAGCGTTTGAAGCACAGAGGCATAGGTAGAGTCAGGCAAAAGAGCGTATAACAGCCTTATTGGGAGCATGACATCTAGGTCAAGTTGGGCATTAAGGCGTCGTTACAGAGCTGTGTAGACGCTGCATCATAACCAGAAAGGACACCTCGGCACTTCGGGAGGATGCATCAGCAACATCAGATTCAGCAAAATGAATAATATTTCCAGTTTTAATTTGTTTTCTCAAGTATTATTGTAGAAGTAATATTAATAGTTTAGGTAGTCGAATAGTTTCAAGAAGTTCATGAGTTACGAACCACTGTGATGTATTTAAGTAGATATAAATAAAGAAAAGAGGTTCTGAGTTTTGGATCACCGGAGGATTGTTAATTTGGTACTGAATTTTCTGAGAAATAAATGAAAGAAGATCAAGTTTCCTGCAGCTATTGATGTTGATATGTCTTTTCAGTTTCTCTCTATGTTTATTCCTCTTTGAATGAAGTGAAGTAATGTAACAACCGGTCTCTTAATTACATCTGTGATTAAGAGTTAAACAACCTTAATTTACGCTCCTTCACCTCATCTCTTCTTTCTTCACAAAATCCTCATGAAACTTTAAAGTAATAGATTCTATGTTTGTAGTATATTATTTCGAGTTTCCTCTCTCTCCATGAATTTCCTTTGAAGCTCTAAAGTGATAGATTTTGTTTCTCATCATATCAATTCAAGTTTCCTTTACAGTTCTTCTTTTTATTTCATTCGGATATCAATAGTTTATGGCATTGTGAAGGCTTTCATTATATTTGATTATTGAGTGTATTAAATAATTAGATTCCAAAGGTGTTAAGCAGAGGCCATTTGATATTATAATTTTGACATACATTTACAAAATGTCTTAAGCATTTATTCCTTACCACAGCCAAGGGATTTTTTATTAAGATACAACAGATTGGAAAGTACCTAAGAACATAGCAAAAATACGTTCTTTCATGGGGTTGGCTAGTTATTATCCACATTTTATTGAGGGGTTATCTAAGATTGCTTTTCATGTAACCTAATTACAACGAAAAGGACGAGTGTTTAAATGAACCAATGAATGCCAAACCAGCTTCGAGCGGTTAAAATAATTACTGACTACAACCCCTGTATTAAAGGTAGATGATCCAAACAAGGAATTTGAAATTTGCATCGATGCTTGCAAAGGATGGGAGCTGTATTGACACAAGACATAAAATTTGTGGCTTACGATTCTAGGAAGCTGAAAGATCATGAACATCGATATTTCGCATATGATCTAGAGCTGATTGCAGTAGTGCACGCATTGAAGGTATGGAGGCACTACCTATTGGGAAAAAGATTCGTATTAAAAACAATTCACAGTAGTTTGACCAGTTATTTTAAACAAACTGACTTGAATGCTTGTCAAGCCAGGTGGAATGCATTCTTAAGTGAATTTTATTTTGAAATTCAGCATTTTAAGGGAAAAGAAAATTGTGTTGTTGATCATTTAAGTAGAAAATCACACTACGTGTATGAACTCTATTTTAACCAGGCGGAATTTAAGTTCCAAGAACAAGTGAAGGAGGCTGCGAAACAGGACCCTGAATATCAGTTTCTATGGCAGCAAACGCAACAAGCAGAAAAGAAATGAAAGCAAACAGAGTACAAGATCAACAACGAACAACTATTGACATTTCGAGGGAAAATCTACATTCCTAATCGAATGAGTTTAAAGGAACTGATCTTAGATGAATATCATCGAAGTTCTTATTCTAGACATCATGGTTACCAGAAAATGTTAACATCAATTAGGAAAGACTACTTTTGGCCGGGAATGCATAAAAATATTGTTGAATATTTGACAAAATGTTTGGAATGTCAACAGGTCAAGGTGGAAAATAAACACCCAGCAGGGTTGTTGCAAACTATTCCCGTGCCGTAATGGAAGTGGGAAGTTATATCATTAGATTTTATTACAAGCCTACCAAAAACAAAGCGACACAATGACTCAATAATGGTGGTAGTTGATCGATTGAGCAAGGAAGCTCACTTTATTCCAGTGTATTCAAATTATAAAATCATACATATTGCTGATATCTTTATGATGGAAGTATTTAGATTACACGGCATACCGAAAAATTTTATCTCATACATAGATGTAAATTTCACCTCTGCATTTTAGAAGGCCATGTTCACCGGTCTAGGCACACAAATTCAATTCAGTATTGCGTACCATCCATAGACAGATGCGCAGATGAAACAGGTGAATTAAAATTTGGAGGACATGTTGCGGATGTATGTAATGCAGCAACCTACGAAGTGGGAAGATTATTTACACCTCGTAGAATTTGCTTACAATAATGGATACCAATAATCCCTCAGGATGATTCCCTTTGAGGCATTATATGGTAGGAAATGTTGAACACCCATTAGCTGGAGTATCCTAGAGACCAAGCTAATGCTTGGGCCTAAAATGTTGGCTGAGATGGAACAAGAAGTAAAGAAGATCTGGAAAAATCTAAAAGCTGCTCATGATCAGCAGAAAGTGTATGCAGACAGAAAGAGGACCTACCGAGAATTTGAAGTGGGTGATTATGTTTATGTGAGAATTAGACCGAAGAAGAGCACCTTAAGGTGGACTACTTGCACCAAGTTCCCCCCCCCTGGTTTTGTGGACCTTTCCAAATCTTGGAAAGAGTGGGACCAATGACCTATCAGCTAGCTTTATCGGGACACATACGTGTGCACAATGTGTTTCATGTGTCCATATTGAAAAGATATGTACATGACCCAAAGCACATAATACATTGGCAGAACATTCAGGTAGGATTGAATTGGATGCTAAGATTCCTAAGGAGATAATTAGTACCTTGACTAATTCAAATCGTTGTTGGTTACAGGTCAAACCGGACGACGAGTTTCTGGTAGAACCTCAACGTATTCTCCAGCACAGATAAATAACGCTCAGGAGGCGAGCCATCACCCAAGTTAAAGTGCAGTGGAAGCACTTTGGCCCGGAGGAGGCTACTTGAGAAGATGAAATATTCATACGAGAGGCCTATCCGGAATTATTCACTAGAATGGAGTAAAACACCGAGGACGGTGTTTACCTCAAGTATGGGAATATGTAACACCTGGATATGAATTTTTACGTTATTTTAATTGATACATTTAACTTGTTTAAGTTAAATTGGCTTAATAAGTATGTTAATAAAGTTATGAACAAAAGTTTAATTATTTTTTTATATACAAAGATTAATTATGGAATGGTTTCCATAAAATGATGGTTAAGTGTCCAAGATACCAGGGTGGTTAAATTAAAAACAGTTATTTGACAGTTAATTTTCCTCTGTGAATAAAAAGAAAACCTTGATGAGGAAAATGGGTTCTGTGCAAAAGGAAAAAAAAGACAGCAAGAAGGTTGGAAGGTGGGAGTGTCCAGAGCTGGTTGGAGCCAGTGGAACTCTGATAAAACCTGATAATTGGAGGAGAGACTGGACGATGGTCTTGAGGTCTCTCTCCAGAGAAACTGCTAAATTATCTTACTCTGGCAAGGAGCACGGGGGGAGCAGAGGACGTAATAGCCTCTCTCATGGTTGGGAGGATACCATTAGCCTAGGTACTATAAACCTGAAAGGAATAAAATTAAGAGTTCCTTTGTTTTTATAAGTACTATTAATTTTGGAAATAATCTCTGTATGTTGTAAGGATAGAGTATGATAATTCTGTTATGAATTGATTAATAACACTGCACAAGTTTAGAGTGGAATATTTAATTCTTGATAACTGTAAACTTCTCTAGTACTAGATTGAACTTCTCCAATTCGGAAAACTGTACCCCTATTTGCAGAGGAAGGTCTAATGTGATTGAAATTGAATAATTTATAGAATTAGTTTGAAAAATCTGTAATAAAGGAAATGATTGACGGAACAGTTAGCCCATCAGAAGCAAAACTCCAGACAAGATAGTCTTCCCTCAAGAGGGATAAATGTACAAGGACTGAGGGTTGGGGAGAAAACCCTCTCTTATTTAGAGATGGTCCGGACATCTGGGGGAGAAACTTATTAAAAAGATAGAAAAGAGGAAATTACTTGTTGAAGATTGCAACAAGAAACAATGAAGGAGGCATCCTGAAACATCATTCCTGATCCTAGTTGGAAAATAATCACCTAAACTAGGTGGGGCCCACACAGGTGATTTTTGTCGCAAAGTCTATTTTTAGACTATGTCTATTTTTAGACATGTCTGTTGAACGGATAAATCAATCTTGCGGACAAGATCGATCTCCCTAGTACCAAAAGGTAATCTAGCAACAAATAACCAAATAGACCTATCTTTCTCTAGACATATGCGATTTACAAAAGAATACTATAAAAGTGTTAAGGTCTTACCGTAGATCCAATGCTTGTTCGAAGTAGTTGTCCCTCGATCACTTGAAGGAGTTATATTTATAGACCTGCAGTCACAAATAAGCAAACATTAAATAGCACTTGTATAGTAAATATTATAAATCATGCCTACCATGGTGATCAAGGAATCCATGAAATAAACAGTTAACTAACAGTTTATTGAGAAAAATGAATTCGTTTGTATTAACTTTGAATAAAGAAAACCTTACAACCTTAGCCTTGATTTTGAACAGGTCTTCCCGGGGTCCGAAGCAGGAATCTCCTCTACTCTGACAAGCCTTGCACTCTTCCAACCGAGACAGATAGAGGTATGTGATCTCTCCTCACAAAATCTCAGTTAAATGAGTCTGAATCCCAATAGCACTTAACCTCAAATAATTCTAAAGCTTGAACTCCCCTTGAGACTACCCAATGCCTCTTTTTATAGTGAAAAAGAGGAGGTTTCAGTTCCAACTATGCAGGGATAGAATCCTCCTTCAATGGGATAATCTCCTCACATCAAGGGGTTAGCTCCTTAAGGTAAGGGATACATGAACCTCAAAAGAGCGGTTCTGCCACGGCAAGATTCTTTCTAGAGGCTTCTAGAATTTACTGAAAGTGATATTTTTGAGTTTACTTGCGCCTTTTTAATATTTTACAGGGGTTCGCACCCATAACACAGAGAAAGTGCGTTCATGTATGTAGGAGTCATGAACATTAGGTGCGGGACCACAGGCAAGACAAAGAGAAAGTGCGATACCAGAGTTAAGGAGATTTTTAAGAACTTTTCTCTTATTTTCAAGGCTTGACATGAGGAACTGATGTGTTAGACTTGCAAAGGAGGAAGTATGAGTGATAATGAGCTCATACAAATAGCAAAATGTCAATATGAAAATTTTCAGTGCAATAGATTGCCCCCTAAAGTGTAAAGTCTAGAATAGATGAAGCTGAAGTCTGTCATATATGAAGAGTGTAGTACTTTATCATTTCAAGGATCATCCTGTGGACACCCCAGTCGGAACCTATAAAAACATTCAATGCAAAATATATATATGTAAACATATCATCGTTGAGGTAGGCATTCCCATACTCAGATCAAAACTAACTAGAAACTGATTTAAACTGTTCTGATACAGGAATGATTTTCAATGCATCAATAGTATAGACATGTGTAGACACAGTATGGACGCAGCCATTTGTTTATGAATAGTCCACTATATAAATGATAACAAAATTCCTCGCATCCTGGATGGTAGAAACTATATCCAGGGTCTTGATTTCCGCTTTTCGAACTAGTACAAATCTATCCATGTGAATGAATGTGTCGAAGTCGAACATGGTAGAAACCACTTGATTACCAGCCAATGATGTAGACTGTTAACAAGTGTGAGAGTAACCACCAGTAATGTCAATGGCTCTCAAAGTACTCAGTACAATCCATGAAATGCGAATGAATGAGCTGAAGTCGAACATGTCACAGAATCATTCGATCGAAGGTCAATGATGCAACTTGTCGTCGAAGGTGAGAAACCTGCCATTAAGGCATACAGATTTCAAGGTACTGACGATTTCTGGATCAACTTCCTAGATAATGAGTTGTTGTCGATAGGAAGTGATCCGTCGTAGGCAAGCCCACAACACGAAATCATAGATCAAGTTTTGAAGAAATATATTGGCAAGGATTGACTTAGGGATGGTCAAAATGGATGACATATATTTTGCAAATGAATGGTTTGCTTGAACTGTCCTCTTGAACACATAACGACACTGCAGATGGTTTGGTGACAATTGACCCAAAGCTAATACTCAAAAACCTGCTGAAGACTTTCAAAATGGTTTGATTAACTGTTAGGTAAAGGATTTCCCAACCCAAGTGAACAAAAGTGTCGTGTTCAAGAGTGGTTAACGGCTTTTAGAATAATCAAAATACAACAAACAGGTTCATTTTTCTCTCTTTTCCCCCACCATTTCTGGAAAGTATCTCTTTATTTTTGACAAGCTTGAGGAGGATAACATTTGCTTGTTTATAAGCTCATCCTTCGGATGAGTCCAACTTAGTTTAATATTCAAACCCTAAGAAGGAGTGGTTCGTTCCTGTTTTGAAATTGAACAGGTCATTTACTGTTAAATTTTAACGAGTCCAGTATAGGAGAAACTCGGTGTTTTTTCAATTTTAGAGAGTCAAAAGAAAAAACTTAAGAAGACTCCATGAGGGTAATTTTTCTTAAATTTAGTCTCTCGAGCCCAAAAAATGATAAAATAATGCAGGAGAGAACTCTATTGACCGTAATTAGTCAACGTATACCTTTTTCGTAAATAGTCCATTTCAGTCCGTAAAAGGGGTAAACTTATACTGAAAGGACGATCATTCATTTATTTTAACGAGTTCGAATAATCAAGTGCTCGGCAATCTTTTCAATTTTCGAGAGTCTGAAAAGAGCTTAAAAGAGGACTCCAAGTTTTCGCTTTTTCATAAATTTTTGAAAGAGTCTGAAAAAGTGATAAAAGTATGCTCTTTGTTGAAAAACAATCAATTTTCCCGAAAAATCCAATTTCTGCACAAAAACTCGAAACATTACACATACCTATTTAAGATAAATAAAAATGCTTTCAAAAATAACCTTTTTAAAGTGAAAAATAAACAAATTAAAAATTCATTTATTCAAAAAACTTATGAAAAGGGCTTTTCTAGCTTCATTTTTACCATTTGAGTTCAGAGTGAAAAGTAAGAGCTTTTGGGTAAACAAGTTCCTGCGAAGATTCTGGAAAATTTGTCTGGCGAAATCGAGAACCATTAGCTCCAGGTAATCCACGACCTCCTTATCTTGCATTTCATTCGTTTGCATTTCGTTTTTAGGCTTTAGATTTCGTTTTTAAGGGAAAAAATAGGTTCAAAAAATCGCCCGCGGGGGTCCGCAGGTGCAACACGCGGGCCCTGCGGACCCCGACTTTTTTCTACATAGAAAAAAGTCTTGGGTCTGCACCTGTTTCATAGCACCCGTGCGTTCTTATGCACTGTGTATGAAAACAGAGTGCAGACCCCGCACAATGAAATTTCAAACTTAAATTTCTCCAATTTCACCCAAAATTTTTCAAACTAGATTGTTCTAATATATCTTTTTACGCATTGTAGGATATACAAGATGCTAATTTGTAGAGAACGCGAGAATGAAGATGTAGATGACGCCGCAATGCTTCATTTTCCTACAATGCAGGCATTAAGAGCATGCGGTTTGTATAAATTCTGGGCCATTCAGGGCATGAGGGCACAGGTAGATCTCCTGATGTGGCTGGTGAACAGATGGAATGTACAGGACCAGTGTTTTATTATTGGCGGCCACTGGCTCAAAATTGAGCTGGAGGATATCTATTTTTTGACTGGTTTGTCCAAGAGGGGGGAACAAATTTCTCTGTTTGGGACTAGGCCAGGTGGCCAGTTTGTCGCTAGTCTTCAACTAGAGTTCTGTAATGATTAGGCAGAGCCCCGAGACAAACGGATTGACATAAAAACTATCATCCGTCCCGAGCTTAAAGTTATTCCATTTACTGTCACCAGACTGTGTGGGAGCGCAGTGTTGCATGTGGCTACCGGTTCCCAGATGCGTATTGTTGTAGACTGTTTTCGAGGCACCATTTTCATATGGTGCGAAGCTGTGTTGGCCAATGTAAAATGCCAACTAACTAGAGCAAATAACGGAAAGCTAAACAACTTTGGATATGGATCCATTGTAGTCACCTTTTCTCTAGAGAGGATCCCCATGTTAGCTCCGCAGAACATTTCTGTTGATGTTGGTCGACCTCAAGAACCTAGGATGGTTCGTTGGGTTGCTTTGATGGCCCGTCACGCTGTTGAGGGTGTCGAGGTTGTTCGATTTCCTTCTACATATTTTCGTTGGTTAGAACGCCAACTTTTTGTTATAGAGGACTTTCCATACACCGGGATAGATTTCCGCGGCGACCGAGAGATGGCTCTCCCAGCAGGGGAATAGTGGGATGAATCAGGTAAAAATCATTTTCAACAATTTCTAAGTTCTAATTTTATTTTATTTTTTATTTATTTATTTTTTTTAATCGTCCCCAAACTAATAATCAAAAGTTTAAATGCAGATGTGGGCCCACGGCGACCAGCCCATCTCTAGCCTTATGAGAGGAGGCATCTAGCTGCCGCAACACCAACCCCAGAGGGCCAATCAGCAGATATCGTGTCTGATTTAGAGCATCACCTAGAGCGCCCGACTCTAGACATTCCAGAGACCGACATAGATGATATTCCGCTCATATTATAGAGATATGTGATTGGTGTCCCAGGACCTTTTATAAGGTTACTATGTAGGGTGGCCCGGGCAGTGGTCTCTTATCGTGATCATCATCAGTGATAGGATGATTGTTTTGTAGACTCATATTTTTTACCTTTTGTATTATCATTTTTGCCGATCATAAGGTGTTTTCAACCTATGATCGAAGACGATGTATATTTTTGAAACAAACTTCTATGCTATGATATATCACTCTTACCAGCTATCTGTGTACATGTTATTGAATGTTGTTTAATTTACTGTTTTGATTATTGCAAATGTCGATTTATCATACTAGAAGCAACTGCATCTGCTAATGTATTTAAATGTCTTGGAATATGCTGATATTCAATGTAATCAAATTCACGTTCCAAGAGACGAACTCTTAAAAATAACCATAATAACACTGGATTTCTAATGGCATAAACTCTGTTAAGCTGTAATACAACAAGTTCAGAATCCAACCTAACAATCAAACTTCGAATTCCAAACGATATGGATTCAGATAATAACTCAATCACTGCACTATAATCTGCAATGTTATTCGTTGTTTGACCAAAGCTTACCCCATGCATGGATACTAACTCATCAGAAGGTGAATAGATAACCCAAGCCGCGGAAGAAATGTTCTGTGTACTACGACAGGCACCATCAGCAAAACCAATGTAGGTTTGAAGAGACGTCGACATCTGCAATATTAAGAGTAAAACTCAGATAAGCAGGAATAATGATAAAAACACACTCTAAACTAGGCACACTTTTCTAATCTAAGACACACCAGTATTAACGAAATCTAATCTAATAAAAATCCTCCACACCAAATTTAGCATAATATCTCTTCAGATAAAGCCCATTTCTGGGTTTATCTAAAGGGACACCGTCGAAATCTATCAGCTCATAGGCCCTTTTTTTCAGCTTTCACTTAACAATGAAAGGACCATGCCACATAGGCACAAATTTTCCAGCCCCTAGCTTATCATTGGCTTGATCGTATATTAAGACTAGGTCTCCTTCTGAAAATTTTTGAGGTGAAACATTTCTATCGTACTGAGCCTTTATTCGTTTGACATGAACTTCATTTGCTAATGCAGCATTTCGTCAATTCTCATCTAGCTGGGCCAAGTACAAAAAACGTTTCTTCTCTTCAGACGTAGCTGGGAGTAATTCTATGGCTAATTTCAATGACGGAATTTCGCATTCAATAGGCAACACAACTTCCAAACCGTAAACCAGTTGAAAGGGAGTGAAACCAGTTGATCTTTTTACTGAGGTCCGATATGCCCAAAGTGCTGAAAATAACATGGAATTCCAATTCGACTTATGAATACCAATAATTCGTTTAATCATAGTGACTAAAAATTTATTGATAGCTTCAACCAGACCATTAGCCTGCGGATAATATGGAGTATAACTATCGTGGCGTAGGCCAAGTTGATCTGTCAGTTCAGTCATCATGATATTTCAAAAATGACTTCCATGATCTGTAATAATGGCTCGAGGAATACCGAATCTAGAAATTATATGATTGAACACGAAATTTGCAGCAGTCTTGCCGTCTGCCGAAAATGTAGGCATCGCCTCGGCCCACTTAGTAAAATAATTTACCGCTAAGATAATATATGCATGCCCCTCGACCGAGTGAAGGTTACATGTAATAAAGTCAATACCCCACTTTGCGAAAGGACCGACAACAATTATAGGGTGAAGAGGAGCGAGTGGTACACGCATTTTACGATCAAAGACCTGACAATTGTGGCATTTCCGGACTGCATAGATACAATCTTTGAATAACGACGGCCAGAAATAACCAGCGTGCAATATCTTTTGGGCTGTGGCATACCCAGACATATGAGCACTACATGCTCTAGAATGGCAGTCACTTAGAACCTTCTCAACTTCTTCATGGGTAAGACAACGTCGAAAAACAGAATCCGCTCCATGACGATATAGTGTATTACCAATAATAATGTATTGTTGGGATTGGAAACGTATTTTCCGTCGCTGAGATCGTGAGATTTCAAGCCGAAAAGATTGGGTTTGGAGATAAACAATAATATCCCCATACCAAGGATTAAGAGTACTGATAAGAAACAAGGATTTGTCCGCAATGGGTTGTTCCACCACAGTTTCAGTGTCAGTAGATGGGAAATCACATATCAGTTCGGTAAAAACCAAAGATTTCTTTGCCTTGGATTTTTCAAATTCCAAGTCAAATTCTTGCAGGATAACTATCCATTTGGAATACTTTCCCCCTAGCAATTTTTTGGTCAAGATGTACATCATAGGGTTACAGTCATAAATTACTGTGGTTTTGCGTAATAAGATGTAGTGTCGAAATCTTTGGACAACTTGAATCGCTGCCAAGGCCAATTTCTCCACATGCGTGTATTTGATCTCAATCGGATGCAGATTTCGACTAAGATAGTAAATCGCATGGTCATTGTTGAATTCATCTTCCTAAACTAAAACCATCCCAATGGTGGAATGAGAGGCGACGAGGTACAAAAATAGTCATGGTTGTAATTGGGAAGATGCAGTAACGGTGCATGGGTCAACACATGTTTGAGTGCATCAAAAGATCGATTAGCGATCTCATCCAAAAAGAATGGAACGTTCTATTTTAACAACCTGGTAAAACCCTTTGTTAACTCGGCGTAGTTAGGGATGAACCGACTTAAAAAGTTTGCTTTCCCCTACAAACTTTGGAGTTGGCGCAGAGTCGAAGGAGGAGATAGATTGACAATAGCTTCGACCTTCAACAGATCAACGTGAATGCCTTCTTTTGAAACAATAAATTCCAGTAAGCAACCCGACTCTACACAAAAAACACATTTGTGTGGATTCAACCGAATTCGATAATGCCTACATCTCATAAAGATAGCTTGTAAATGAGTGAGATGATCAGCCCTACGCGATGAATGAGCAGGTAAATCATCGAGATAAGGCTGCACAATGTGCTTAATGTCATGAAATGCATAAGACATAGCCCTTTGAAAATTTGCCCCAATGTTCTTCAATCCAAAGGGTAGTTTGCAATAAGCAAATGTTCCCCACAGACAAATGAAAGCTATTTTAGGCTGATCAGCAGGGAGTATGTTTATTTGATTGTAACTAGAAAAACCATCCATAAAGGAAAACATTTCATTGCCACCACAATCATCGATTATTTGATCGATATAGGGGGTTGGATAATTGTCTTTTAGGACAAGCTCGATTAATATCCCTATAGTCGATACATACTCTTATCGTTCCTTGTTTTTTGTTAACAGGAACAATATTCGATACCCAATCGGTTAAAGGAATTAGATAAATGAAACATGCACGGAGTAATTTTTCAACTTTAGCTTTGATAGCAGCAACTTTTGTCGGATGTATCTGATGTAAACATTGACAGACAGGTTTGGCATCTGGGTAAGTCTTGATTTCATGTACAACAATTGACAGATCGATCCCTGGCATTTCTTCATATGACCAGGCAAACACGTCATAGAATTCTTGAAATAGGGCTTTATAAGTTTGGATTTCATCATCCGTACAACAAGCACCTATATGAATGTTTTCAATTATTCCTGGCTTAACTGAAATTTCAATAGGAATCGTTCGAGAGATATTTTCCAAATTTAAATCAGAATCAGGATTTTGCAATGGATTCTGCGGTTCTTTGACATATTCAGTAGTAAAAATAGAAGTGAAATAATTTTCAAAATGATCCAGCTCAGGTAAAAACGAAGATCGGTGATGTAGATCTTCCCATGGTAAATCGCCAACAGACAAAAGTTCACGAATCTGCTCATCAGTATGAACAAGATCGGGAAATGTCGTTGTGGCTGAGCTAGATATAGAAAGTGATTCCTCATGGATCCCACTCATTGGATCAGCTTCGGTTGAAGAAGGATTGGAAAGCGACTGTACATCCTGATATGCAATTTCAAAGGGACTCAAAGGCATCACGCCATCAAATGAATCCAACTCGGAGTCGGAAGATATGATCCAAGGATCATCGAATGTAATATTATTCAATGAAATCACATGAATAGTTGCAATAGAAGGCGATACGCTAGAAGGAGGAAAGGAAAAAGTTCCTAGTATACCAGAATATTTTATCAAACCTACCCCAACATCCTTGTAAGGGAGAGCCATTTTACCGACGTGCTAGATTTTTTCTGTAGAGGATGGATTGGAGGAGAAATAAGTTAACTGGTCTATTGTAACGATCTTTCCTTGATGTGGAAACTTGATAAGCCGAAAGACTGAAGAAACAACAACAGTCATAGCATAAGACCAACTACGACCCAGGAGAAGGTTGTAATCTAGAGGGGCATCAACCACTTCCACATCTAGATTTACGGTTTTGCCTTCGACCCCTATAGGTAAATCCTGCAAAATACCGAAAGGATGGAACTGTCGGCCATCAAAAGCCTTTAGATTTTTCGGAGACTGATTGAGTGTAAGAGAACCAAGATATTTCCAACACTGGATCGACATAATACACGTAGAAGCCCCCTCATTAATCACAGTCCGAAAGATCGATCTGTTTTTGACTAATACTGGAATCTGGAAAGCCATTTGATGAGGTAGGCGAGGTGTACTATTCTCTAAATCGAAGATTATTAGGTTCGAGTCCTGAATATCGACAACTCCTATGGTAGACAAAATTAATTTACGTTATGCTGGGCACGATTGCAGCACTTCCAAAGCCGACATTGCTGAAGGGGAAATAGCTAAGTCCTCAACAATGTTGTAATTCTGAGCAGCTCTCGCATGTGGATTGAAAGCTGATTTTCGAAGAACACCTTTAGCAGGTGGTTTGATTACTAAGTATGGATTGGGTTTCTCGATCTGTAGTGGATCAGAAACGGAAGGAAGTGTAGTTGATGTGTTTGAATTAGAATATTTTGCTTCTTTACCACCAACAGGACTTTTACTACCATAATCTTGCGATCACGTCGCAATCCTGATATGAGACATCATCATAATAGGTTCTTCTGAGGCATTCGAGGCGGAACCAATCATCTTACTATCTTGAGTGGGAAAAGGATCCTTCAAGACATCAGGTTGTTGAGAACGTTTAACAAATTTTGAAACCTCTGCTCGATGTGGGCATTCTTTAGTAAAATGATCCTCGTCGCAAATGAAACAAGGATAGCGAGGCTTGCGTTTTTCGTCATTAGATTCATTTTTATCTTTTGAATTCTTTTTGTTTTTATTCTTCCCCTTCTTTTTATCGCCGGATTTAGATTTGGACGTAGATGTCTCTACGACATGAATTTCGGCAGAAATTTCAGAGGAAGACTCTCCTTTCAGGGAATCAGGTAAAGTTATTATAGGAGAAGAATTATTCAAAGATTTCTTCTTTCTTTTAGTATTAACTGTACCAATCATACCATCAGTGACATGAGACCCTGAAGGAGCTGCAGTTATTTGACCTTGTTTTGGAAGATCGCGGATTTTTTCATGTAAAGTACCTGACTGCATATAGACGAGGTCAAGGTACTGAGCTTGAGCAATGACTTGCTCCTCAGTAACAACCCCGGCCTTAGCCACATCTTCAGTGATTTTGGGTAATAATGATTTCACAAACCATTCTGCCAAAATTTGATCTGAAATGTAAACTTTCACCAAACGCCTTCTACGTCGCCATTTGTGAATATGATCAGAAATATATGTGGACGTGGATTGCTTTAGCGAAGTCAATAGTTTCGTGCCATTGTCGTATCTGACAGGCAACTGAAAATGAGTTAAGAAGGCAGTTGCTAACTGACTGAAATTATTAAAAGAGCCTCGTGGTAATTCAATGTACCATTTGGCGGCAAGACCAATAAGAGTTCATTGAAAAAGACGTAAGCGAATTGAATAATCAATTATCAAATTAGACGCACACCAGAGGTAATAAGTCATAATGTGATTTGACAGATCCTCTCCTGACTTACCCTCGAATTTCGGTATATCACTGGGAAACTTATGCAGCATTGGCGGCCAATACGGATGATAGAAAATTGGATCATTCGTAAGGCGTGTCAAATCAAGTAAATCCAAAGTTGTAATAAATGGTAATTGACGGTTAGGGTCACGAAAACCTCGAGTAACAAGAGCGGTTCCGGGAGGAGGATACCCAGGATAACTGGGAATTGGATTTGCATTAGGAATTGTGTAACCTCCCAGGAAACCAGGATTAATCGGACCAAACTGTGGTTGTTGAGGCTGTTGATAAGTATAGCCAGAGTACGGTTGATATTGATAAACTGGGTTTTCTGAAATGGGACCGAATTGATAGTGTCCCTGGTACGGTTGATATGTGAATTGTGGTTGACTTGTGACAATCGTACTTGTACCATCTTGTCCCGCAGGTATCTAGACCGAAGTCTGCACTGTAGGTCCTGACTAGGGTACAGAGACTTGAGGGATTTGCACGGATGCAAGGATAGAAGAAACCAGAGCTACAGATACTCCAGAGACAGGTGTTATAGGTTGAAAATATGTTGCAGTAGTTGTAGCAGTTTGAGGCAGAGTCTGAGGTGTACTAGGCCCAGACTGCTAAACATAACCAAGTGCAGGGGTTTGAATAGTAGGCTGGACAGGTTGCTGGGTTGGACCAGAAACCAAAGGCTCTCCAGGTTGAGTAGACAACTACACATTAGGTTGCATAGTCTATTGAATTTGGGATGGATCCCACACCATGTTCATTCCGTGGTATTTTCCTGTAGAAGGTTGAACGTAAGGACCATAGCCTGGTTGAATGTAGAGTTGATAATTAAGTGGTAAATTTCCGGCTCCTTGTACAAATGATTGACCAGAAGGCGGTTGGAAACCTTGAGTTGGGTACTGACGCTGAGGTTGATAACCCTGAGGCGCGTACTAAATCTGGGGTTGATAAGGACCTTGAGGAACATACTGAGTTTGGGGTTGACCTTGGGGTATGTACTATCTTGAAGGTTGATAACCTTGAGGTATGTACTGTCCTTGAGGTTGTTCTCCAAAATAATATTGTGCCACAGTTTGTCCTGAGAAAAAGTTACCTTGAGGTTGCCCCCCAAGTGTTAACTAATTGCCTTGAGGTTGCCCCCCAGGCGGTAATTGGCTACCCTGAGGTTGCCCCTCAGGCGGTAACTGATTTCCCTGAAGTTTTCTCCCAGGCGGTAATTGACTACCTTGAGGTTGAGGATTTGGAATATTACCAGACATCATAAAGATTTGCTCTGTGTTCGACGTTTCAGTTTTAATTCCATTAAGACCAGATGATAATACTTGTTCAATTGGTCGAGGAGCTGCTCCTGAGAAAGTACCAGAAAGAGCCTGATACCCCGAAGGAATAGAAGGACCATCGTGTAAAAATGCTTCCGGTGTTTGGGAAAACATAGATGACTCTCCTGCCATGATAGATGAAGGATAGTAACCTGTGGGCATAGGATGAAATGGAATTCGAGGTGGAGAAAAAGCAAGACCTGGGTTTTCTAAAAAATTTGTCAAAGATAGATACCAAGCGTCACTCCGAATAGGGCTGTAGAAAATAAATTCACGCTCCCTAAGATTTAAAGATTGAGGGGATTCGGGAAGAGATAATTCTTCGTCTGGACTAGCAAGCTCTTCAATAGAAATGAGGCCAGATGGAAGATCTTCAGTAACAATATTTCTTACCCTAGGTGAACCAGGATCACTAGAAGTTGGTGTAATAAAACTTGAGGATGTTTCCAAAACAGAATGTTCAGTGTCAGGCTCAGAAATTTCAGGTTCGTCAGCTAGTTCACTGGAAGGAGAAATACTACCAGTAACTTCAGAAACTGAAATCGATTCTTGAATGTGTTTTGTCGTGGGTATTTGATGATCAGGATGAACAACTATAGATGAACTTCCAATTTTTGTTGATCTAATTCTACCGCTACTAGATGATACTAGAGCACGCATCCCTTCAAGCTAACTTGGTGTATATTCAGGAGGCTTCCCCTGAAGTCTCCGAGATTGTCTCGGTAATTCTACCACGATTAAATATTAATCAATCACACGCAAACAAAGAAAATCTCAATAAAAACACCTAAAGTCTCTAAAGAAACAAACAGCTGAATCACACGCCTAAAAAATCTAAGAGTTCAAACCACACACAAACAATAACTTCTCGTACTAAAAACACTAGTTGGTGATGAAATCCAACTTCGTAGAATTTTAATACAGAAAGGGCGGTTGGAACAGTTACCCCGACAACCTGCTTAATGAAACAGACTGGCACAAGTTTCTTCACAAAACCATCTCGAGTGAAGAGAACCCCCCAGAGAGTCCAAGTGAGTCTAGTCGACGTCTGCTCCAGGTACAGTGAGATCTTTCCTTCACCATCACCTTAGGAAATAATCTTAAGATAATGGACACTAAGGTTACCAACAGTAACAAATATAACTGGGGGAACAGTCTACGATCCGATTTCACGCGCAAGGGCAGAGTAGCAAGCTCAATCCCCTTGAAGACTCCTCGACATGGTTAATCCGAGGTTTACCGACAAGTGATCCCAGGCTCCTCGACAATGGTTAATCCGAGGTTTACCATTTGTAATACGCGCAAAATCTTCTATCTTCCCCAATGAAACATAATTGATTGTCTCAAAGGTTCGGACATGATCTCGTGATTGACTTCTTTAAGAGAAGCTTCCCAGATTGTACAAATTACAATTGGATTTATTTCCTACCGCAAGATTTATCTACTTGTTTGTTTTTACTATCTTGGAGAGTTAATTACTCCCTACTCCAAGATACTAGCCTAAGCTATATTGGTGATAAGAGCCCTAGAAATAAAAAGATTACTAAATAAATTTTAATTAAGCATTGTTTTTATGGGTTGTTCTTTAAGTTGATAGGTATGGAAATGAAACTTTGATGGTGTGAAGACTCGACTACCAAAAACACTAAAAATGCACCTAAAAATGATAATCAATTCGTTTTTTCTTTCAATGAAATTCTAGCTAAAGAAAGAGTTCGAGAATGCAATTCTTTTTAAGAGACAATTCTTTCTTTGAACATGAAGAATAAATGGAAGAAAATATTTTTGTCTTTTCAATAAGAACTCAAAACAAGACAAATAATCAATGTTCACAATAAATCCCTTTCACTTTCAAGACTCGAAACTACAAAAAACAACTTTCCTTCAAAAGAGATCTACAAATTCTAAAAAGCACCCAAAACTATGAAAAACTAATTTTGAGATCTACAAACTTTGAAAATCTAATTGAATAAAAGCTTTAATTTTTTTTTTGAGAATGTTTTACTTAGTTGTTCAGTAAACTAAGGATTCATTTTTCCAGAATAAAAAACAAATAAAAAAACATTCAGATATGTTTCCTTTTGTAAAAATGAAATTCAAAACTTATAACAAAGTTTGTTCAAAGATTTGCAAAGAGACAACTAGATCTATTTCTCAAAAAAGGATGGATTTCACAACCAAGTCAGACTCATCAAGAAGACAAAAAGACCAGTGTGATCTGAGGTATTTCAAACTTCCAATCTTTGAGTCACTACAGAGACCAAGTGAAAAGCAATCCAAGTATGCAAAACTTCTAGAAAATCACCCAAAACACAAATACTGTTGGAACTCACGAACAAGAGGCTTTTGACAGGAACAATACAGATTTGGGCAGATACTAGAAACCCTAAATCAAATTAAAGATAAACTGGAAGAAGAAATATGGAGTTTTTCAAAAATTTTAACAGGGTTTGCAGGCCCCAGAAGTAACAGGTGCAGTCCCGCACTGGTTACTTGAGGAAAGTGCGAAACTACCCGCACTATGCAAGAAAACAAAGTGCGGTCCCAAAAAAAGTTCAAGAAAAACACAAAAGACTTCAAAATTTTTAAAATCAAAGTAAAGCTAAGCTACCTAGGCAGGTATCCATCAATCAAAAACCAGAAAAATCATTTTCTCAAGTCAAAACAAAGGAAAACCAAAAAACAAGAATCCTTCCCCAACGGAGTCGCCAATTTGTTGACCGGATAAATCAATCTTGTGGACAAGATCGATCTCCCTAGTACCAAAAGGTAATATAGAAACAAACAACCAAATAAACCTATCTTTCTCTTGACATATGTGATTTACAAAAGAATACTATAAAGGTGTTAAGGTCTTACCGTAGATCCAAAGCTTGTTCGAAGTAATTGTCCTTCGATCACTTGAAGGAGTTATCTTTATAGAACTGCAGTCACAAACAAGCAAACATTAAATAGCAAATGTATAGTAAATATTATAAATCATGCCTATCATGGTGATCAAGGAATCCATGAAATAAATAGTTAATTAACAGCTTATTGAGAAAAATGAATTCATTTGTATTAACTTTGAATAAAGAAAACCTTACAACCTTAGCCTTGATGTTGAACAGGCCTTCCCGGGGTCCGAAGCAGGAATCTCCTCTACTCTGACAAGCCTTGCACTCTTCCAACCGAGACAGATAGAGGTATGTGATCTCTCCTCACAAAAATCTCAGTTAAATGAGTCTGAATCCCAACAACACTTAACCTCAAATAATTCTAAAGCTTGAACTCCCCTTTGAGGCTACCCAATGCCTCTTTTTATAGTGGAAAAGAGGAGGTTTCAATTCTAACTATGAAGGGATAGAATCCTCCTTCAAAGGGATAATCTCCTCACATCAAGGGGTTATCTCCTTAAGGTAAGGGATACATGAACCTCAAAAGAGTGGTTCTTCCACCGCAAGATTCTTTCTAGAGGCTTCTAGAATTTACTGAAAGTGATCTTTTTGAGTTTACTTGTGCCTTTTTAATATTTTATAGGGGTCCGCACCCATAACACAGCGAAAGTGCGTTTAGGTACGCAGGAGTCATGAACATTAGGTGTAGAAACGCAGGCAAGATAAAGAGAAAGTGCGATACCAGATTTAAGGAGATTTTTAAGAACTTTTCTCTTATTTTCAAGGCCTGACATGAAGAACTAATATGTTAGACTTGAAAAGGAGGAAGTATGAGTGATAATGAGCTCATACAAATAGCAGAATGTCAAGATGACAATTTTCAAGTAACAATCTCCAAGGTATGCATGAGTTTGCATCTATCATGGAGGATTGTACATTATTGCATGTCGATTGTCTGGAGCAGGATACTTTCACTGCGATGTGCCATTATTCTTAGACAACCCTTGATGAGTCATGAACCACACATGAGGTTGGGGCTTGAGACATAGACCATGGAGGAGATTGCATTTCAATGTCCCATGAAATGCAAAAGGAGAAATCTGTTTTGGGAAAATGGTAGCTCTTATGAAAGAGGTACCAAGTGGCAGGATAATTACACCAAAGAGTAGAGTTTTGTGGATTATATGTGCCCAGCAGAAATGTGGAGGATCCATAACCCATAGGTCCCAGGATCTTTTCACACTCATTGCACTTGATGGACAAAGGAGAGAGTATGGGTGCATCATGATGGAGTGGCATTTTTATTTCCACTCATTATGTTCCCATTTCAGATTGGGTATGGTGGAAGTATAGGGGAGAAACAAACATTCTTGTTGCTTAGATTTTTTTTGGATGTTGCGGGAGCAAGAGGAGGCACTAGCATAGTGCAAGAGGATTGCTCTTTGATCTTGGATGCCAAAAAACACCTTATTCATGGGAGGAGCTCTACATTTGCAGCAACATTAGAGGAGTCTTTGGAAAAGATTCATGTCAAAGAGGGGAGCTTTGAGTTGACAGTGGCCCTACTCCAAAGGCTAGCAGCGCTGTCACTTGAGAGCTTGGATTACTTGTTGGAGTGTTCTCAAAGCCACTTCACAAGTGATATATTTTGGAGGCATGTAGGTGATGAGAATTAAGGAGTAATGGAGGAGAGCACTCCTTACTACATTTTGACTCTCTTGGCTTGGTTGCACAAGCACAAGAAGAGGGATCTACATGCAATGTTTATGGGTTCATCTTTCATGCATTCCATGCATATTCTTCATTGATGGAGGAGTCCACTTGGGAGGGCTTCCTAATGGATGTATATCAGCATTTGGCTATATGCATAGCCCAAGAGATGATGAGATGGTTGGCACAACCACTCTCTTATTATGTTGCAGTAAGGGGAACTTTTCATTGGAGCCATTTCAGCTCAAAGGCCAAAATACATGATGAGGGAGGTAACTCTTTGTGACATGCTTTGCACTCTCTTATCTTTATGAGCAATATTTCAGATCAAGAGGGATCCTTCCTTCTTGCACATTGCGTTTTGCTATACTTATGGTTCATTGCAGCAAAATGATGGCTATTTTAGCAGTGGTTTGTGGGGGAAAGCCACATAGTTTGGTGTGCACCTTTGGCACCAAATTCTGTTTTTATGATCACATATTGCAGGATGAATGTGGCAGCAAAAAAGTGGCTGAAAGGACACTTGTTACCTTCTATTTTGAGGTAGGCAAATGATGCCTTGCACTGGTTCCATGCATGGAACTATATTTCACCTGCTTGCTCTTATAAGTTTATGCTTCCATATGTTGCTGGTGGAATGCTGTTAAGAGGAAGCACTATGTTGGAAGAGGGAAATAAACTAAAAATTCCCATTGGGAGTGTGATTATCCATAATTTTCATGTTGTATGTTTTAGGAGAAGCAATGGGCAGCCCATGATTTCCAAACTTCATCTCTTTCATTCATGAGGGAGGAGTTAATTGGAGAGTTCAAATTTTTTGAGGAGGCATTTCATGGTTTGTATGATTGACGGGGTGGCTTGGGTCTCTCATGAAGGCCATTTAATTCAGCCATATATCAGCAACAGCCCCATATGTATCATGAGGAGGGAGAGACTCATTGGGTGGATGTGCCCTTTGGGTAAGAAGACCTCCATTTCTTTTGCAGCACATGCTCCAAGAGGAGTATGAGAGATGATATGGTCACCATGTTCAGCCATGTGTTTTTCCATGAGGTGAACCATATGATTGTTGGATGACATATGATGATGAATTCCAACTCATCACATATGAGATGATTTGGGCCAGCTTGATTTGCAGCATTGGAGGAGAGATCTTTGGGGATCTAGACTTCATATTGCCTCTTGAAGGAAACACTATTGCAGCCCAAGTTTAGCTTTCACTCCACATTCACCATGAGTGGAGAAGAGGACAACGTGGGGTAGGATATGAAGCTTACCAAGTTCAGAAATTCAGCCCACCTATTTCTCATGAGCACAAGGTGGAGGAGTACTTTCAGGAGTTGCCTAGTTGGAGGGTGACTCATTTTTCTTGGTTGATTGCTTGAGGATGGAGGATCTACATCAAGACATTTCAGACTCCATGCCTTGAGTGGAGGAATTTTTGTAGTTCATCCTTGCTCTTGCTTGAGGACAAGCAAGTTTTGGGAGGGGAGGACTGTAATGTTCCAAATTTTGCAATAAAGTATTTGGAACATTAATTTTTCTTTTATTTTAATAAAAGGAATAAAATGGGTGAGGGAACCCATTGTAGCAACTTAATAAACACTCCTAAGGTGCAAAAGTCACTTAAGTGGCTTAAGATAGCAACCCCAAGTGTGAAAAGGGCCAAAGGCAAGTGAGCTAGACCATGGTTGACCAAAGTCAACAACGTACCCTAAGAGGGGAAGCTTGCACAAGAAGATTGCGTAGTTGGAGTGGAGGGAAATTTGAAATGAGAGAAACCCTAATGTGAGTGGGGTCCATGCATGCTATGCATAAAAGATGAAGGAGAGCCATTGTGGAGATCATTCTTGGACATTCTTGGAGCTAGAATTCGATGTTGAAGCTCTCTTCAACTTGGTGCTGCTTAGCACAAGTGGGATTCCTGTTTAGGAATGCCCTTCTCTTCCATGGGAGGCCATGGAGAGATTGTTCTTCATCTTCCTCACATCATGGCTTAAGGCCAAAGCAGTAATTTGCAGCTACTGCATTATTCTTGCAGCAAGAGAATGCTGGAGTTGTTGGTGTTGCAGTGAGGGACCTTCATCATCACATTTCTAGAGTTGTTCTGTAGAGGAGAGGCCATCTCTTTCTCTAGGAGATCAGCAAAGGAGATTCTGAAGCCTCTATTGCAGGTTTTGGCATTGGGCCATATGTATTTCTCTCATGTCCAGCGGAGTCCTTTTCTCTTATAGCATTATTCTTAGTGAGGGTTTGCAGGTGGAGCTCATTTTGTGCACTAGTGAGAGCAATATTCAGTAAGGGGATCAGGCCCTTCACTTTGGAGATCATTGGAGGAGGTATCATTATTTATTGCAGCATCTACATCCTTCTCCATGTTTGTATTATTATTGAGTTGCAGCAGCTACACTGCAACTCCGGCATTTTACTGTTTATGTATTTTAGCCAATCCCTTGGAGGATTGTTGCAATAATGTTTTATGGGGTTGAGATCTTGCTCCCCCATCTTTATTTGAGCTTGTATTGTTCTATCATTTTACATATATCGTCATAGCCATTTTCCTCATAGATCAGGTAAAGGACAGAGTTGCCGGGATATGTAGCATGATGTTTCGTTTTATGTACATAACATTTCCTATTGAGGCTAATTTGAGCTCACCTTGAGAGGCATTTTCCTCAAGGAATTTGTATTACATTTGATGCTACATATTATGCATAAGACTTGTACTCTTCTTACATTGTATAGGTCATTATTTCAATCGCTGTTACATATTGAATTTTTTAATACTACCGAAGATTCTCTCATTGAGCATTATCTCAAGATACTTGTTTCGGTGGGAGATTCAATAACCCCCTTAGGTTAGCTATATTCCGTTGTGTGGAGTTTGTATCGCATATATTCCAAAGCATCCCAACATCATATTGCCTTATTTTCACATGGGCTTCCTTATACAACGTCCTCATGGGCAACAGGGCGTAACCTTGAAGGGAAATATTAGCTCTTGACAAGTTCTATTGTCGAGTCCGCCAGTGGGCCCGGTAGCCTCCGGATCTCCTTCTTCCGAGAAGATGACATATCTTGTAAATTCCCTCAAAGAATAAATCTCGAAATAGTCCAAAGGTTGATTGTTAATACTCCCGGAGGTGGAAAAATAGGAATATCTCAAGATATTCCCGCATTGCAAAAATTTCCCATTTGTGATATTATAATTTTCAACCTTACTCAAAGAATCTTCACATCGAGGAGGTAATATTTGACATCAAAGATTCTTGATATTGAAGACATTGTTGGAAGTCACATCATTAAGCAACACCCAACACTATTGAAGACATCTTCATTCTGAAGTAATCCTTAATCATCAAGAATCCAAGATCACCTACTTTGAAATCAATCTAAGAGGGGGTTCATGTCATCATCTTCAACAAGGAAGCGGATAGAAGAAGAAAATAATATATTCAAGTAAGTATCTTTATGACTTCATATGAATCTATCAAAATGTCTTCTTTGCAAAGAAAACAACAAATTGGTTAGGGTTTGAAAATTTCCTGCATGGAAGACAAGGACAATGAAGTCATGCCAAATACATGAAGGGAGATATAAGAGACCAAAGGATTATTACAAAATCCATAAAAAGACTCTATCATCTCAAAATCTAGAATCATCAAAAGGAATATATGAGAAATTTTTGGAGCTATTCTCTGTGAGTACTGTAGGAAAATAAATCTCTCTGAGATCAACTACAGGAATATGGAGAAGTAATATTTGACACTGAGATGACTACAGTGGTGCTAAATGTTCTGCCAGAAGAATGGGAAAAATTCACTTCAAGTTTATACGGGAAGAAAGAAGCCACACCATTCCACGATTTATGGTATCCATGTAAAATAAAAGAAACAAGATTGAAAGCCAAAGCTAATACTGAATCAAGTGAAGGGAATCAAGCCTTTGTAACCATGTCTAGGAAGAAAAGAAGATTCAATAAGTTTTGTCCTCAGAGTAGAAGAATAAATATCGACAAAGCACGATGCTTTGGATGTGATGAACTTGGGCATTGTAATATAAATTGTCCTTAATCTGAAAAGGACAAGAGAAATAGGGAAGAAGGCCATGTCTCTGAAATGAGGGAAGAACGTGATGCAAAGAAATCTAAATAGAAGAAGCGAGGGATATCCACTATGATTGAGATTAATTTCTCCTTTAAGTGATTTCTGTTGGTTGTATGATAGAAATCAGTGTAGCATCCTGATCAAAGCATGGTAGGAGCTCCTAGTGGAATAGCTCCGGAAAAACATCTCTAATAACATTACTAATGGAAGATAGTCATCAAGATCAAGGGTCATCATGGAAACATAATTCTAGGATATGATGACATACTTATGGAGCAAGTCTAGGTAATGAAGCTCTTCATTCTAGAAAAACTGCTACAGGATGACTCAAGGAAAAAGTTTTGAGGTATATATATATTTATATGCCGACTCTGGATACTGTGAAGTCATGTCATATGGTTGTAGGTAATGGACTTCTGTATTTAGAAGTATGATCTATGGAGGAGTATCTCTCGGTGCACTGACAGAGGAAATCAACATAATATATCCTCAAGGAATATGAGGTGGTTATATATGAACGAGAAACTGGAAAATTTGCAAGTTCTCGAGAATGAAGAATCTGCAGAAAGGAAGAGATCATGAAATGCAACCATGTCAAGAGGCAGTTATCATCCGGAAGCCAAGAAGATATGACTAGGATATCTCCTAGGAGGATATGTAGAATATGACAGAAGTCTGGTAAAGAAGAAGACCCTTGACAAAACAAATCATTAGGAGATGTGTCAATCTAAATAAAGGATGTCGATTCCTACAAGAAGATGTTATGGTGAAAGATCATCACTGAGGTAACTTTTGTTTTAAAATTTCATATGTATATGTTTATCTGGATGAATTTGTGCAGGGATTCTAATAATTAGAAATGATGTATGATCCTTGGAGATGATTCGAAGGAAAGTAGCATGGAATAACGATGGACCAGATGAGAAATACTTATGAATCACTTTCTGGTAGTGGACATGACTCATGACTGAAAGTTATGGATGATCTATGCCCTATGAAGCCAAAATCTCAAGATTCCTCAATATCGAAATCCATGGCATCGAGGGGAAGAATTCTTCATGAGCATCCATATGTCTCACCATTTTTGCTGCAGGACCCTGGTTGAGAGGGAGCCTAGGGGTAAGTTTCTTACTTGGAAGAAACTTGTAGTATGTCCTTCCTGAGTTAAGAAGGGAGTGGCGTATATGATTCTCTAATACATGTGTTATGCACTAGACTAGGACTAACAGCTGTAAGTCTTAGTGAAAGCCATCTGGAGAGAATGGATAGACACATCATTCTGGTCTTCACCTGGAAGAAAAAATGGAGGATTGGGCAATCATCTGGCATTCGATACTCTTTGAGAATGAGATAGGTCATTCAAGATAAGAGCAGTCGAGGAACGATATTCTTTGAGGGCTGGCTACCTAATAGAAGAATATTCCAAGAAGGTCATACTCTAGGAACACCTGGGTGGGGTATGTACCTTGGAGAGACAATGACTATGGTGTCTATAAGTCATGTGTCTCGCTAGCATTGTATCCCATTGTCTCGGTGAGAGATGGGTTGTTAGTCAAGGCCTTGCACTAGGACAATGCTGGTTGATATGATGCTATACAAATGTGATTACCAATCCGATTCTTCTTATGAGATTCTTTAGTTTGAAAGTGACCATGTACTGTATGAATACCTCCCTAGTTAAGAGGGAGTGTTGAAAAGTGTAACTAGGTTGGTCTTCATATTTATGAATTTATGTAAAGTAGAATACAAAGATAGTAAAATGTATTCTGTACTTGCTTCATGGGTTTCATGAGCAAGAGTTTATTATAGGTTAGTAGACTTATTATTGATTTCTATCTAGGTTTTTTTCTTCTAGATACAAATGTAATATGTGTCATATGTATATGAAGCATCTAGTCTCATTAATGCTCCAAGACCTAGTCCTTGAAACCGTGAATGAATGGTATCATTCAACCCTCCAACATGTTGCAAGTTAAACTATATTACGATGTGTTAAAGTCAGCCTTCAATCAACTGATAAGTCGGCCTACAAGCATAATTGGTGGCCGGCCTAGAGACAATGAGATTGTCTATATATATACCATTGTTTTGTGGATAAATGAAAGACAAATTTACAGTCATCTCTGCATCAAATACAGATCATAAGAATAAGTGTAATGCATATTATAGGAAGAATTGTAGTGTGGATTTTTGAAGGGTTCAAGAATTATCAATAACCATGCAAATCTGAATGTCATAAGGGCGGCGACTTACTGAAGTTAAAATGCATATCACCTTGAAGCGAAGGTGTAGATCACTCTGAAACAACTACAAGTGCGGATTTCCTGAAAGAAGATACGTGGATATTTATGTGAGTCTTACAATATATATTGCAAACTATTACATGAAGGAAATTGCAAATATGGTTTTGGGTTCCTGTAGCTGGTCTAAAAGTGCAGTAAATTTGCAGACATTTTTGACTAATATCAAAGATATAAGATTGTGGATCCAACGAAGAGACTTATAGATCAGGTCTGGAGAAATGTGAAGATACTATGATATGAATTACTGAAGTCTGATGTGGTGTATATCTGCATAGAGAGTAAGTAGATGAAAGGACGGTAAATCATATATTTACATTTCTATTCTCAGCATTCAAAAGAAAGTGATATATATATGAAGTAAGAAGCAATGTCTTGATAAGAAAATACTAAACCAAGGAAAATAGAAGTAGAGGCTGAGTTCTCTAAATGTTGAAGCAGATCAGTGTAAGACGGTGCAAAAATAAAGGATCAACATTGTAAGCAGTCAAAGAAGCAATGGTGAGGTCTTGGAAGCATTTATAGGTCAAGGTTCTAAGTCCTTGTCATGGTACTTGTCATTTGAAGATCTATAAGAAGAATTTATCGTGGGTGTTCCTCTCCAAGAGGGAGAGGTTTTTCCTTGGCTCTAAGGGCCTAACTTTGTGTCTTTTGTATTTTGGTAATTGACTTGATGAAAGACTAAATAAGCTAAGAAAGATTAGACATAAGTAACTTAAGTGAGCTCACAAGTAATTATCAAGAAGAAAATTTTGAATTAATCTCTAACCCTCCAAATTCTCAACAAGAAAGACTAGAGGTTCTTAAAATTTTGTGAGTTCAAAGCACTTGTTGAGAAATACACAGGCAGGAAAGTGAAGGTTCTCAAGAGCGAAAATGGTGGATAATATGTGTCAAATGAACTCAAGAACTTTTGTGCATCAGAAGGCATTCAACGAGAGTTAATAGAATCCCATAACCCAAAAAAAACGAGCTGCAGAAAGGAAGAACATAATAATTGTGGGAGCTACATGAGCGATGTTACATGATCAAGGCCTACCATTGCATCTGTGGGTTGAAGCGTGAAACACAACTGTATATGTGCAGAACATGAGTCATCATCGGATTCTCGTGATTAGTACACCAGAGGAAGATTTTCAGGTAAGAAACCATATGTGGTGCCCTTTAGAATATTTGGTTCATCAGTTTACTATTACGTTTCCAAGGATGCACGAAAAAATTTAGAACCAACATCTGAGTTGGGCGTATTTGTGGGGTAAAATGATACAACTCACAACTATTGGGTGTACCTTCCATCTCACAGGATGATAGTGGTCTGTAGAGATGAGAAATTCGATGAAGGGAAGGCCATTCAAATTTCCCTTGAGAGGGAGCTGCAGTTGCATGCGTATGAGGATATTTTAGCTCCAAAAGAAGAACCTCAATATGTGGAGCAACCACAAGGAGAAGAACAAAGAGTGGAAGAACCCACTCATTCAGAGACATCCAAAGATGGAAGGAAGTGGACCAGAGAGGATGAAATGTTGATGCATGATGCCAGAAAGAATGTGGGAGCACCCACATCACAACGCAAGTAGAGAAGGTCCCCAAATCGGTACACTGCCTACATGGCTCTTATGAGCAAGAGTGTAGAGACTGAGCCATCCTCATTTGAGGAAGCAGTGCATCAACCAATATGGGTTGATTCCATGATAGAGGAGTATGACTCAATTATCAGGAAAAATGCATGGGAATTTATCCCAAGGCCGGAGGACAAGTTAGTTAGAAGATCCATGTGGATCTACAAGGTGAAGCAAGCAATATATGGGAGTGTTGAGAAACACAAGGTGAGATTTGTGGCCAAGGTGTTCTCTTAGGTGGAGGGAATATATTACGAGGATAAATTTGATCTAGTATCAAGATACTCTTAAATCATATATATTCTATCACTTTCAGCACATATGAGATGGAAAATACATAAGATAGATGTAAATACATATTTCCTTAATGGAGTGATTGATGAAGAGATGTACATTTGTTGATTTTCGTAGAATCAGACGTGCTCTAGCCTCAAGATTTTGCAGAGAGGCTAAGACACATGCATTCCACAATACCCAAAAATCATTTTGGGAAATTCCACCCAAAAAGGATTTAATTAAAACAATTAATCATTTTTAATGTATTCCTAATTCTAAAATTAGGAAATTATGATTGATTAAAGTGTATTAATTATATCAGGTGTGAATCTTCTAGATAAAGACACAAATAAACTCCCAGTTAATCTTAGCCTTTTATTGTGTTTTAATCTTGGTCGTTGATATGTCAACAAGAGATTATAAGAAGGATCTTGATGGGAATTTGGAAATACACTGAATTGATCTAGAGTTTGAAATTTCTTGGGCGCGGTTTGCTAAGAAATGCAAGCTCGAGATATGAGCAGTGAGGGTCAAAGATAACATCTAGAGAGGAGGAAATTTTTTCTCAACTGGAGGAACATCAGTCATAAAGAGGTAGAGGTGATCTAACCGAGCCAGCGCTGAAGGAAGGAGGGATAACACAAGATTGCATAGGGGTCACGATTTGATCCAGGACGAAGCAGTCAAGGGTTTTGTAAAATTTTTCAGAGGATCGATGGTGGTCGTCGCGCTGGAAAGTGACACTGGGAGGCTATTCCTTAGGGTCCATAGAGGAAAAAAAACTTGGTTGGGGCTGAACACTGAGCCTGGAAGGGGGTGACGCAGAGGCTGGAAATTCTAGCGCTAGGACTGTGCAGAGGAACCGCGATACCTCCCCAGGGTAGGGTTTTCTTCTTTCAAATCAGCCAGGAACTCAGTGATTGAGTGAGGTAAATCCTCATAAATTCTTCTACCAGTATTTATCTCTGTAATTGAATAACACTAGGGTTATTCTGAGATGTATTCAGACATTAATACTGCTTAATAATAAAACCCTTTGATTTGTTGCAAAGGTTTTCCTGCATTGGGTTTTTCCGGGGACTCAGTCCAAAATAAAGATGTCATATGTGTGATTTATTTCCTTATTTAGTTTCCTTGTTTCAAAATCATGAGTATTATAGTGTAGGCTGCTTCAGTATTTCATGTGTGATCCAGAAATAATTGTGTAAAGTAAATTAGATAATAGAATAAGTAATTCAGTTGGTTGTAGTAGGATTCCATAGATTGCTCAGACCTAGGAATTTTCACACGGTTTCAGAGCATTGATGTGAAACAGGAAGAAAAAATCTAAATTCTGAAGTGAAGGCCATTTTTGTTGCAGTGCAACAGAACGTATCCATTGAAGGATTGCACAATTCTAGCCAAGAGGGCTAATATTTTTGTGGTAGTCTCTATTTGAGTGAGTCGAAAGAAAGAAAGGGCTTCCAGATCAAGATCTTACTGTGGTAGAGGGAGCAGTGCAGAGCCTCCACGCAGAAGACAGAGGGACGCAATTTTCTAAAGCTATTGTTGGGAAAAATAACGTCAGAAGGAGTCAAGAGCACATATCGAGGGAATTCTTCCTCAGTGATTTCCTAGCCAAGGAAGTCAACATTTCTCAGTTGTTGAGCAGTGAGGAGAAAAATAACTTACAAATCCATTAGGGAGTACGTAAGCCTACCAGGAGCTGCGCAGTAAGGAGGAGGAGGGAGCAGATTCGATAGATTTCAGCTGAGATAACATCTCACGGTCTTCATGATTAGGATCGGTTGGAGGGCTCATCCAACTTCATGATCTTGAAGGAACAAGCTAAGTTCCTTATGGATGAATATGATTTGAAGGTGTTCGTGGAGAACATGGTAGTTGTTCCTACGAATGCTGATCAACTCAAGAAGTACAAGGCAGAAATGCCCAAGGAAAATAGGGTTCTCCTTGATGGTGTCAAGGATCACGTCATATCACATGTGGCTGGAAAGGATACTGCCAGAGAGATGTGGGTAGCTTTCCATGACCTGGGTCTTCCGAGCAGTAAAAGTTGTACTTAGAGCAGAAGTTCCGTATGATTCAGTTGCGGAAATGGGAGCGCGTGGCTTCATACCTCATGCGGTTTTAGGAGGTTCGAGATAAACTGTCAGTAGTAGGTGCTACACCTATAGCTACAACATGGTACAGATGGCCCTTAACAGTGTCACGAAGGAGTGGCAAGTGTTTTTCCAGAGCATGCTACGCTAGGAAACATTACCTAGTTTGGAGTAGTTCTGGTCAACTTTTCCGGAAGAAGAGCTGAGGAGAGACCTACTCAAGTGAAAAATTTATGGCAGTAGTGGAAGTGGATCGAAATCCATGGAGGAAGAGGAGAACGCAACACTTGAATTGAAGGGACAACAGTCACAACAGAAACCGAAGCGTGATATTTCGAAGGTCAAGTGCTTCAGATGTGGCAAGATGGGCCACTATGCATCTCAGTGTCCTCTGAAGAAGAAGGAAAAAGATGAGAAGCATTATCCGAAGGTTGCAACTGCAAAGATCGAGCAGGATGAGTTTTCTATGAGTTATCATTCTTCTAGTGATAAGAAGAGGGGCGAAATTGAGTTGTAGTTCACTTTGAACTTTAGTTGGGCAGGATCCTTGAGGAGCCCACCTCATGGATTATTACCTTGCTACGAGAGCCCATTATTAGCAGTAGTGGGATGGAGCAGTATTCAGATGAAGCCGAGGAGTGATGGAGATGACAGTGCAGTCGATAGCAACATTTATTTTTGGAGTAATGCAGAGCAGAGGCAGCAACAACGCAGTGCACAATGGTGCAGCACAATGCTGATTAGTGCAGAGCAAAAACAACACAGTGCATCAGAAGGAAAACATAGTAATTATCAGTAGTCAGAGTCTATAACACTGAGGTGAATCCACTGAACACTTGTTCAGTTTTAGGTGAGTTCAGCTGCTTCTCTCAGCAGTTGAGTTGTAGTGCAGATGAAATGTTAGCAACATAGGAGATGCAACTCTTGAGAGGGATCTGTAGTACAGATGCATCAGTGGCAGTGATAGTGTCATGGGCAGAAGCATATTTGCAGAAATAGCGTATATTTTGATGGACTTTAGGAGCGCAAAGGATGCTTTAGGGTCAGAGCAATATTCAGTAGGCATAATTGCTAGAGCACTTTTCTCGTTAAGAGGGAGTGTTGATTTTTGTAGCATCGGATGTGCTCTAGCCTCAAGATTTTGCGGAGAGGCTACGACACATTCATTCCACAATACCAAAAAAGAGTTTCTAGAAATTCCACTCGGAAAGGATTTAATTGAAATAATTAATCATTTTTAATGTATTCCTAAGTATAAAGTTAGGAAATATGATTAATTAAAGTGTACTAATCAGATCGGGTGTGAATATTCTAGATAAAGACACAGATCAACTCCCAATTAATCTTAGCCTTTGATTATGTTTTAATCTTGGTCGTTGATATGTCAACAAGAGTTTATAAGAAGGAGCTTCATGGGCATTTGCAAATACACCAAATTGATCTAGAGTTTGAAATTTCTGGGGTGCGGTTTGCTGAGAAATTCGAGCTAGATATATGAACAGTGAGGGGCAGAGATAGAATCCAGAGAGGAGGAGATTTTTTCTCAGCCGGAGGAGCATCAGTTAGAGCGATTCATAGGTGATCTAACTGAGCCAGCTCTGAAGTAAGGAGGGCTTAATGCAGTGATTGCATAGGGCTCACACAGAAGCAACACAGAGGTAGAGGAGGATTTCCATAATTTTTCTCGTAGATTAGTTTTGGAGGCCGAGATCTGGAAAGTGACACTGGGAGGCTGTTACTCAGGGTCCACATAGGAAAAAAAAATTACTTGGGGCTGAACGTTGAGCCTGGAAGGGGGTGACACAGAGGTTGGAAGTTCCAATGCTAGGAGTGCACAAAGGCAACACAATGCCTCCCTAGGGTAGGGTTTTCTTCATCCGGATCAGCCGGGAACTCAGTGATTGAGTGCGGTAAATCCTCACAAATTATTTTTCCTATATTTCTCTCTATAACTAAATAACCCTAAGTGTATTCAGACATTTCTATTTCTTAATAATAAAACCATCAGATCCGCTGCACCGATTTTTCCGCATTGGGTTTTCCTGGAGACTTAGTCCAAAATAAAGGTGTCATATGTGTGATTGATTTCCTTGTTTTAGAATCATGAGTATTATAGTGTAGGATGCTTCAATGATTGCTTCAATATTTCATGTGTGATTCATAAATAATTGTGTAAATTAAATTACATAATAGAAGAAGTAATTTAGTTGGTTGCAGTAGGATTCCTTAGATTGTTCAGATCTAGGAATTTTCACAACATTGACCAACCGGAACGATTTGAGACCTTTGAGAGAGAGTCACATGTGTGTAGACTCAAGCGAGCATTTTATGGATTGAAAAAAACACCCCGTGCTAGGTACACCAAGATAGACATCTATTTCACTGGGTTGGGCTTCACCAAAAGTGAAGCAGATGCGAACCTTCACCATATTGTGGTTGAAGGTAAATTATTGATTATATTATATGTTGATCATTTAATTCTAACAGGTGATGAGAAGATGATAAAATATTTCAAAAAATATCTGGCAAGAGAATTTGAGATGAAAGACACAAGGTTCTTGCATTATTTTCTTGGTTTGGAAATTTGGCAAAGAGATGGGGAACTGTTTGCCTCTTAGGAAAATTATGCCAACAAGATACTGAATAAGTTTCACATGGGGAGAAACAAACCCATAGAGACTCCTATAGAAAGGAATTGGAGGAAGGAAGATGCTACTTCGGGCGAAGTGGTAGAAGCTACCATTTATAGGAAGCTTGTGGTTCACTTATGTACTTGGTGAATACATGACTAGGCATGTGTTATGCGGTTAAACAAATTAGCCAAGAAATGGTTAAGCCAACCAATATCTATTGGAAGACAACCAAACATGTGTTGAAATACCTTAGAGGCACCACTCAGTTTGGTATTTGGTACAAGAAGATAGAGGGAGTGAAGCTTCAAGTCTTCACATATGCAGATTGGGTATGCAGTCCATCCGTCAAATTAGGCAGAATCTTCAGTATTGGGTCACCAACAATTTCTTGGTACAATAGGAAGCAAAGATCAGTTGCACTAAGTTCAGCAGAAGCAAAGTACATGGATTCTAGTCAAGCAACTTGTGAGGCTATCTGGATGAGAAATATCCTTGCTGGGTTCTTTGGTCAACAGATGGATCCTATTGTGACAACTAGAGTTGCATCAAACTCTCAGTTAATACATTTTTTCATGATATGTCTAAGCATATCGACATCACATATCGCCATCTCATATATTGTGTGCAGAGGTGGATCATGATGTTAGAGTACATCCCTACAGAGGAACATGATGCAGACATCTTGATAAAGGCACTGTTAAGAGGAAAGTTTGAGTTACAAAATAATAAAAAATTATAAAGTATGGATGTTATTTTCTTTCTACTGACCAAAAAAAGGTATTAATTCATGATCTCTGTTGTGGCTCATTGGCATTTACCCTTGAAATATTTTTCAAAACACCAAAAAATCATATATGATAGAAAATGTAAAATTTTGTGTGTCATAGAAGAATTTTGATTTATATATTGGTACATTAACATTACGTGATGAGATGTGAAGGTGGGTCGAGTCGGGCTCATTCACGTGCACAATAGTTCAAGAGTCGGACCGATGGGCATGCTCAGAACATTGCACACTGAACAGGGTTGAGTCGGGCTCATTCACAAGCTCAAGAGGGACCAGCATGATAGAACATCGGATAAGCTCAAGAGGGTTACAATGTGGAGCAAACAAACTAATTTCCCAAAGGCGAAGAAAGGGCACATTTCCCTTTAAAACTTAAGAGTTTTGGAGGAGGCACAAAGGGAAAAACGGATGGTCAGGATCAAAGCGCAGAATAGGAGCGGAGAGATAGACAACGGAGATTAAATCGCAAATCACGTTTCACAAGTTTTAAAAGATAAAGACTAAGGAAAAGTTAAAGACGACGAAATGCGAAGTGCGATGTTGGAACGGACGAGATGCGGTTCCAATATGAAATCTAAAGGATTTCAAGTCTGGGTTTATGTGGTTATGTGCCATTTTATGAAGAAATAGGCAAAACGTGGTAGAAAAACTCGGGTAAGTGACCCGATGTAGATCATAGGAGAAGAGGCAGAGTCGGCTAGTAGGTGATATGATTGACAACATTTGAAGCACAGAGGCATAGGAAGAGTCAGGCAGACGAGCGTATAGCGGCCCTATTGGGAGCATGACAGCTGGGTCAAGTTGGGCACTGAGGCATCGTTACCGAGCTATGCAACCGTTGCATCATAACTAGAAAGGACACCTCGACACTTCGGGAGGACGCATCAACAACATCACATTCAGCAAAATGAAAAATATTTCCAGTTTTAATTTGTTTTCTCAAATATGATTGCAGAAGTAATCTTAATAGTTTAGGTAGTCGAATAGTTTCAAGAAGTTTAGGAGTTACGAACCATTGTGATGTATTTAAGTAGATAGAAATAAAGAAAAGTGGTTCCGAGTTTTGGACCTCTGGAGGATTGTTAATTTGGTACTGATTTTTCTAAGAAATAAATGAAAGAAGATCAAGTTTCCTGCAACTATTGATGTTGATATGTATTTCCAGTTTCTCTCTGTGTTTATTCCTCTTTGAATGAAGTGAAGTAATGTAGCAGCTGGCCTCTTAATTACATATGTGAGTAAGAGTTAAACAACCTTAATTTGCGCTCCTTCACCTCATCTCTTCTTTCTTCACAAAATCCTGATGAAACTTAAAGTAATAGATTCTATGTTTGCAACATATTATTTCAAGTTTCCTCTCTCTCCATGAATTCCCTTTGAAACTTAAAAGTGATAGATTCTGCTTCTCAACCTATCACTTCAAGTTTCCTTTACAATTCTTCTTTTCATTTCATTCAGATATCAACAATTTATGGCATTGTGAAGGCTTTCATTATATCAGATTATTGAGTGTATTAAATAATTAGATTCCAAAGGTGTTAAGCAGAGGCCTTTTGATATTATAATTGTGACATACATTTACAAAATGTCTCGAGCACTGATTCCTTAGCACAACCAAGGGATTGTTTCTTGAGATACAACATTTTCTGGCGCCGTTGCCGGGGACGAAGAAACAAAGGTTATTTTCCCTGTGTTTTTCACATTATTTCCTCTGGTTGTTCAGTGAGGAGGAAATATTCGGCTGTGTTTGTTATTTTCAAAATTATGGCTTTCAAAAGGCCTCACACGAGGTCAGATACCTCACAGCAGATAGTCCATGCTTTGCCAGATCCAGAAAGATCAGTTTCTAAAAAGGCTCAGAAACCTGAAACTCATTTAATACCTAATCCTGCATTTCCTCCTCCCGGCAGTAGTTCTCATAACCCTTTGTTTGAAGATATTTCCAAGGAACTCCCTTTTTGGGAACAAGATACTCCTTCCACACCCATTTATTTTTAAGAACCTCAGTTAGAAGAACATTATTTAGAGTCTGTTTCTTTTACCTCCACTCAAGCTCAACCAAATATAGTTGTTGGTCCCTCTTCTATTGTCCATCAACCTACCCCCATATCAGTTTTGCCTCCACCTTCATTCACTTTCACAACAGGTTCATCAACCTCAACCACCCAAGGAGCGGTTAACCAAGTTGTTAATATGGCAACACCAACTTTCTTAATGGATAGATATGCACCACGAAATCTTCCGCAACCAATGAATTCCATGCCTCAAGAATACCTCAAATTACTTCCTCGTTTCATTGGAGAAGGTGAAGTAACTGCAGAATAACATTTACCCTTGTTTTGCACTTTTGCTGAGAATTTAAATGTAGAACATCTTGATGTTGTGATGAGACTATTTGTGCAGTCTTTAAGTGGAGAGGCTAGGAAATGGTTCAAAGGTTTACCAAATGATTTCCATAAATGACTGGGAAGAGTTAGAAACTCAATTCACTCAAAGATGGGGAGAGAAGAGAGATCATGGTTACTCATTGACAGAGTTTAATGAAATTAAAAGAAAGCCTAATGAAAACATTTCTGAGTTTATAAAAAGATTCAACAAATTGTACAATAGTTTACCTATAGAGATGAAGCCCCCCCTTATGGGAGCAAAGGTAGTTTTTGTTGGGGCTTTTGAAGCTGATTTTAGCTTGACATTGAGAGAGAGAAGAGCCCCTACTCTTGAGTAGATACAGATAGATGCTTTAGAGATTGAAGCTAATATGTCTGCAGTTGGAAAGGAGAAAGTGAAACAAGCAGTCCAAGAGAAGGGTAAGGCAAAAGAAGAATCATCACAAGATCTAAGAATTGAAGATATGACAAAGGTGATACAAAATCTGACAAATAAGCTAGCTAAGATGGAATTGGAAAATAAAAACTCCGAAAGACAATTACAACAAAACCGAGGGGGGTTTAACCCTCAATTCAAAATACATCCCTTGCAAATATTGCAGAGGGAAAGAAGAGATCAAGACCAGGTTCAAGCTCCATTGTATATAGAAGCATCACCCAGAGAGCCAGCAGAAGATGACCAAAGGGCGGTCGAGGATCAGGTATCTGCTATGTATGCAATAGAAGAGGATGAAGAGGAAGATTGCGAGGGAGAATATGCTGAAGCTGAAGTTTCTTTTGATCAAGATGAAATGGATTAATACTGTAGGCAATTCACAAATTTCATGCAAGCTGAGTTACATAAAAAGTATGATTTTAGGTCTAGAAAGAGATCTAGAGTGCAGGATAATGAAGGTGAACAACAAGGTTCCATTCCTCCTCCAATTGCGACTCCACTACAAAAGGACCCTACGAAACAGGTCAGTAATAAGAAACAACCTATAAATTCACTTAATATAACAAATGTGTAGTAGGGTGAATCTTCCCAGAATAAATCAGTTCACACTAATATCTTGGAGAGAGTTGTTCCTATACCCAAACAAGCAGTAAATTCTAGAAAGAGTGAAGAAGAACCTGAAAATAATGTTAAACAAATTCATGCTTCAATTTGACAAAAGAGTTGGAGAAGATCAAAATTCAGGTGCCTCTTATAGAATTAGCCAAAATACCATCTTACAAGAAACAAATTTCAGAATTTATTAATCTCACACAGGTGGAAGACATAAGTGACACAGTGAACTTACAAGAAGAAAATTTAGTGGTCACCTTTGGTCCTCATGTAGAAGAAATAGATCCCTATGTTCCACCTTCTATATTTCTCTGTTGCTTCATGATTATACTCTACAAAATTGCATGATGGACTCAGGAGCGTCCCATAATCTCATGCCATTGTCTATTATGAAGGAACTTAACTTGTAGATTACCAAACATTATAGGGATCTATATTCATTTGATTCCAAAAGGGTGAAGTGCATTGAGTTAATTAAAGATGTAGCAGTTTCATTGGCACAAATCCCAACAAAGAGTATAGTCATGGATGTAGTGGTTGCTGACATCCCAGCCAGGTTTGGAATGCTCCTGTTAAGATCTTGGGGAGAAAAGTTGGGAGGTGTACAAAAATTAGATTTCACTTATGCTATCATTTCGGTTTTTAATGGGGAAGAAAGGAGGTTGTACTGGGAAACAAGGTTTGTGAAGACTACCTCCAAGAAATATGCAGGAAATTCCCCAATTTATAGTCAAGAAACAGAAGATCTTTCTTGTTTCATGCTACATGAATATGCATAATTTGCTAAAGCCACAAGGAAGCAACTCTCTTCAGCAGTTGTAAATAATGAGCTGCACTCAAGCAATATTTGGAAGTGCTACTTTGATGGTGCGTACTCCAACGAGGGCGTAGGTGCCAGATTCTTGTTGATATCACTAGAAGGTAACCTCATGCCTTTCTCTTTTAAACTAGAATTTGATTCAACAAACAATGTTTCTTAGTATGAGGCCTTGATCTCAAGCCTTCAAGTTTCTAAACAGATGGGAGTTCAATGTATTTCAATTTTTGGTGACTCTGAATTGATAATAAGGCAGATTAAAAATCGTTGTTAAACCAAGCATCCGAGATTGAGATCATATAGGAATGAAGTGTGGGATCTGGTAGAAAACTATTTTTAAGCATTCAATCTTCAGTATATTCCAAGGGAGGAGAATAGATTAGCTGATTATTTAGTAGTTGCAACCAGCACCTTCAAACCTCCAATAAATCAAAGGTTAAGGTATGAGATTGAAATTAGGCATAGACCTTCTATCCTTGATAATGTAAAACATTGGTAGGTGTTTGATGATGATGAACAGATAAGTCAGTTCCTGACCATGATTGGAAACTTTGAAGACGTTGAGATACACCAAGAGGAAGAACAAACAGAGTAGAAAGAAGAAATAAGAAACCTTAAGCAGTCAATAGGTGAACAAAGATTATCCAATTGAAAGAAAATGTGCTCCCCAAAGGGTTGGTTACCCTTAAAATATTATTTGATGCTAATGATGTTGCTGTTGATTCAAAGAAAACACATAAAAAAGAAGACATGGAAGATTGTAATTTGGGAACTCAACAGGAACCCAAAATAGTAAAATTGTTCAAAGGTGTTCCCAAAAACTACAAAGAAAGATACATTGATCTTTTTAAGAAATATATGGATGTGTTTGCCTGGTCGTATGAAGACCTGAAAACATATGACAAAAGAATTATTCAAAATAAGATTACATTGAAGCAAGGACTCAAACCACACAGACGGAAGCTCAGATAGATCAATCCATTGTTGTTATCTCCAATCAAAAAAGAAGTGAAGAAACTGTTGCAGGAGAAAATTATAGTCCCTCTCAGATATTCAGATTGGGTTTCTAATATGGTCCCTGTAAGAAAGAAGAATGGAGAGATAATACTGTGTGTAGACTTCAGGAACTTGAACCAAGCATCTCTAAAAGATAATTATCCTTTGCCAAAAATGGATTATGTCTTACAAAAGGTGATAGGAGCTCACAGGTTGTCTATGGTTGACAATTTTCTGTGTATAATTAGGTAGCAGTAGAAAAGGAAGATCAGAAGAAGACTGCTTTCACTACGCCCTGGGGCACCTTCATGTATGCAAGGATGCCATTTGGCCTAATGAACGCAGGTGCAACATTTCAGAGGGCCATGGACATAGCCTTCGTTGGTGACAGGTTTGTAGTTATATATCTGGATGATGTAACTTTTTTCTCAGGGTCAGATGATGAACACTTGGAGCATTTGCAAAAAAAAATTCAAAAAAATTTGGCCTGTCATTAAATCCTAAGAAATCTTTATTTGCCTTAGAAGAAGGTAAATTATTGAGTCACATAGTTTCTAAAAAAGGAGTAAAGATTGACCCAACAAGGGTGGAAGCCATTCAAACTATTCCTTTACCCAGAAGCAAGAAGGATATCCAGAGATTCCTGGGAAAAATAAACTTTCTGAGGAGGTTTGTGCCCAATTATGTTGAGACCGTGAGAAGCATAACAGATATGTTGAAGAAAAATGTAGAAGTGAAATGGGATAAGGAAGCAAGAGATGGATTTGCTAGAATAAAGGAAGCACTGCAGGAAGCCCCAATTTTGATTAGCCCAAACTATCAAAAATCCTTTCAGGTATTCTCATTTTCATCCCCCACTACTATTGTTGTTGTGTTGTTGCAGAAAAATGAAGATAATAAGGAGTAGCCAGTTGCATTTTTCAGAAAATTTCTCAGAGATGTTGAGCTCAAATACAATATTCTGGAGAAACAAGTATATGCTTTGGTCAAAGCACTAAAAGCCTTTAAGACTTATGTGTTGCAGTCCCAAATAAATGCTTATGTTCCTAATTCTGCTGTGAAGGACGTGCTGGTCCAAAGTGATGTTGAAGGAAAAAGGGGGAAGTGGATAGAAAAAATCCAAGAGTATGATTTGGAAATCAAACCCACCAAGCTGGTCAAGGGACAGGGGTTCGAGAAGTTTTTGATAGAGACAAATTTTCAAGCCTTGCGAGTTAATCTATTGGGACCAATGGATGGAGCTGTAAATGAAGAGGGTCAAAGCAAGTTCAAAATAGGTATCCAATACAAATTTTTGTGCTCTGATTGGTATAAAGATATTGTACATTACCCGCGTTTCTTTTCCTATCCAATTTCACTAAATAGAACAAAATATAGAGCTCTCAAGCTCAAGTCTTAGCCATATGCTATCTTAGAATTGAAGCTATAATAGAAAGGTCATGTTGGTATTTTGCTGTTATGTTTGACCGAAGGAGAATCTATTGAAGTCACCAAACAATATCATGAAAGTATGTGTGGAGGACATTATAGCTAGAAGGTCACTGCTCATAAAATTATTAATTCGGGCTTCTATTGGCCAAACCTATTTGCAAATGTTTATAGACTGGTCAGAAGTTGTCAGAAGTGTCAGTTGTTTGCTGAAAAGAAAAAACTTGCTCCATTACCTCTCATCCTAGTGTTTATTGAAGAACCTTTTAGGCAATGGGGATTGGATTTTATTGGAGAGATCAATCCGCCATCAAGCAGACATTTCAAGTGGATTCTGACTGCCACTGATTATTTTACAAAATGGGTTGAAGCAATACCCACTAAGAAGTCGAATGACCAAGTGGGGATGAAGTTTTTGGAGGAAAACATTTTCAGCAGATTCAGATGTCCAATCAAAATTATGACTGATAATGTGCTTAGGTATTCATCTCTACTCGTTTCATTAATTTCTGTCAAACATATAATGTGATTTTATCACATTCCACGGCGTATCATCCCCAAGGGAATGGATTGGCGGAGTCTTCAAATAAGACATTGGTCAGAATTTTGAAGAAAACAATCACCAAGAATCCAAAGGATTAGCATATGATGTCGAAGTTTTCCCTCTGGGCAGTTCGAGTCACTACCAAGATATCTACTAGGAAGTTTCCCTATGAACTGGTTTATGGAACTCAAGCACTATTTCCTACTCAGCTGGCCAAACCAGTGATTTCTTTCCTTCAAGAAGCTCAGGAAGAACCAAATGATCTGGTAAGAAGATTGAACAAAATAATTGAATCAAGTGAAAGCAGAAACAAAGTCAGGGATAACTTGATTACTTTTCAGGAAAAGATGGAGTCTATATTTGACAGAAAATCAAAAGAAGTTCTCTTTCAAGCAGGAGATTTGGTACTAAGATGGGACGCAGATGAGAAGAAAGGGGGAAGCATGGTAAATTTGACCCTCTCTGGTATGGTCCATACAAGATCTATGAGGCAAGGTCAAATAACACATTCATGTTGGAAGATTTAGATGGAGAGACAATACAACTCCCTGTGAAAAGGCAATATCTAAAGCATTATTTCCAACATTAAAAGTCAGCATTCCACCATTGTAAATACCAAATTTCTCATTGTTCATATGTCACCAAGAAATATTTGACTCCATGCCCAATAGATAAGGCACTAATCTGCGATTCTTAGCGCTTCTGTGGAAAAAATCACTATCCCCAGTGGGAGCCAGATGTTGTGGCGCATTTGTGTTTACCTTTGAAATATTTTTCAAAACACCAAAAAAACATATATGATAGAAAATGTAAAAAAATTTGTGTCATAGAAGAATTTTGATTTATATATTGGTACATTAACATTACGTGATGAGATGTGAAGGTGGGTCGATTCGGGCTCATTCACGTGCAGAACAGTTCAAGAGCTGGACCGATGGGCGTGCTCAGAACATTGCACCCCAAACAGGGTCGAGTCAGGCTCATTCGCAAGCTCAGGAGGGACCAACGCGGCAGAACACCGGATAAGATCAAGAGGGTTACAATGTGGAGCAAACAAACTAATTTCCTAAAGGCGGAGAAAGGGCGCATTTCCCTTAAACACTTAAGAGTTTTGGAGGAGGTGGAAAGGGAAAAATGGATGGTCAGGATCAAAGTGCAGAACTGAAGCAGAGAGATAGACGGAGGAGATTAAATCACAAATCATGAATCACAAGTTTTAAAAGATAAACGCTAAGGAAAAGTTAAAGATGACGAAATGCAAAGTGCGATATTGGCACGGACGCGATGTGGTTCCAAGATGAAATCTAAAGGATTTCAAGTCCGGGCTTATGTAGTTATGTGCCATTTTATGAAGAAATAGGAAGAATGCGGCAAAAAAACTTGGGTAAGTGACCCGAAGCAGATCAAAGGAGAAGAAGCAGAGTCGGGTAGTAGGTGATATGATTGACAACGTTTGAAACACAGGGGCATAGGCAGAGTCGGGCTGAAGAGCGTATAGCGGCCCTATTGGGAGCATGACAACTGGGTCAAGTTGGGCACTGAGACATTCTTAAAGAGTTGTGAAGCCGCTGCATCATAACCAGAAAGGACACCTCAGCACCTCGGGAGGACGCATCAGCAACATCAGATTCAACAAAATGAACAATATTTCCAGTTTTAATTTGTTTTCTCAAGTATGATTGCAGAAGTAATCTTAACACTTTAGGTAGTCAAATAGTTTCAAGAAGTTCAAGAGTTGTGAACCACTGTGATGTATTTAAGTAGATAGAAATAAATAAAAGTGGTTCTGAGTTTTGGACCTCTGGAGGATTGTTAATTTGGTATTGAATTTTCTGAGAAATAAATGAAAGAATTTCAAGTTTCTTGCAACTATTGATGTTCATGTGTCTTTCCAATTTCACTCTATGTTTATTCCTCTTTGAATGAAGTAAAGTAATGTAGCAGCCGGTCTCTTAATTACATCTGTGAGTAAGATTTAAACAACCTTAATTTTCACTCCTTCACCTCATCTCTTCTTTCTTCACAAAATCCTGATGAAACTTTAAAGTAATAGATTTTGTTTCTCAGCATATCACTTCAAGTTTCCTTTACAATTATTCTTTTCATTTCATTCAAATATCAACAGTTTATGGCATTGTGAAGGCTTTCATTATATCATATTATTGAGTGTATTAAATAATTAGATTCCAAAGGTGTTAAGCAGAGGCCATTTGATATTATAATTGTGACATACATTTACTAAATGTCTTGAGCACTGATTCCTTACCACAACCAAGGGATTGTTTCTTGAGATACAACAATATCCAAGACCCTTTTTCCAATTTTTTGTAGTAATCAAGGAATATGGATCATGGTTATCAATTTCAATTGAATTTTGAGTTTCCAATTGTAAAAGATTCTTTCTACTTGAAAAAAATGAAAGGAAAGTCCAGTCATCAAGCAATTTGCTTTCATGGTTACACTAGTTTTTTGACTTCACTTGATCAAGAAGCTTGTGGATCAGTTAGAGTGATTAGGTGTGTGAATAAGCTTAACACTTTGAGAATATTTTTTAGCAGTGTGCCAGTTTCTAGCAGTTTGTTTTGGAAGATTAGTATTATTTTTCAACATTTATTTTTTAGTTTGCAATGGGAGTTGTGATTTTCAGTTTGTATGGTGGTTTTGGTTTCAGAGTAGGAATCAATTTGTAGAATGTAGTCTCTTGGTTGGGAGAAACCCATTGGATCAAGAACATGGTCTACGGTGTTCTTTGGCACCTCACAAGGAGGATGCCATCCCCAGTAGGAGCCAGTGTTAACACTATAATTTTCGTGCCATTTATGATTGAATTCCCTCATTTTGTATTGTTTTGGAATTAATTTTTGTGCATGGAGGTTCAAACAAGGTTTTAATAATTTAAACATCATCATCTAGCTATTTTCCTCGGTCAAAGACCTATGCACCTAGTCGAAACTACGAAGGTGAAAATGTGTTGCGTTTTTACTATAAGTTATGTTTTTGAAGGATGGAAGGTTTGCAGTATGAAAAAAGGATATTGAAAGGGTAGTTTATGATGTCCAGGTTATATTTCACCTATATTACTCATTCAAAAGCCTAGAGAGTGGTCAAGAATAGGAAAACCATCAAATCAATGTGCTTTTGTTGTTGCGTTTTTGTTGAAGAAGGGAGTAGCGTAGTGAATGCGCTCCGCTTCCACACAGTCAAAGATTTGACCATAAAATCCATGTCTAAACTTATGTAATTGAATTTTATGGTCATGGTAAATGTCCTGAGGTGTTTGGGGGCTTCAAAACGCATTTTTATGCATTGTATTCAATGTAATATGTTTAAAAATTTCCTTAGTCAAAACAGTTTCCTAGTTTATAGAGGGTAGTTCTATATTCGTTGGTGAAGGCAGAAACTGAATATTTTTGAGTGAATTTGGTTCCTAAAGTAAGGAAGTAATTTTTTTTTAATCTATATATGATTTAATTTTGATTAAGCAAAGGGTTGGTCAAGGTTAGATAAAAGAAACAATGTGCATTGTAATTTTCTATTTAAAAAGTTTTTAGTGAATGATGAAGGTCGAAGTCTGTTTTCTTAGGGATTCATGTGTCAATTAATATGGTGATGTTTTCTATTCCATATGTGAGGTTCTCTTGTTACAATCATGATTTAAATTTTATGTATTCATGTATAATTACGCGGAATTTTAGTGATATCCCTGACCCAAGCCTGGAGAGGAAAATGAAGCACTGCGGAAGGCACTTTGGTCTAGGGTTTCATGGTGAGGCGGCAACCGACTGTCTCTGGGACGCTTCGGGGGAGGGTTTCCAACTTTTTTTGGGAAGCAATGGCTACCAATAATTAATGGTGCTGGTGGGGTTTTCACTACTGGAGGTCAATGGAAGGGCGGCGACGGGAAAGGAGACACTCCACCTTCCCTCCTTGCAACCTGGATCCTCTGTCGCCAACACACATTGTTTTTCTTGCTCTGGAGGACTGGCTTGAAGGGGGAGATAAGAGGGTTTTAGGGCCATAGTGAAAATCAAGACCGTGGCCAATAGACTGATACCCACTTTCTCCCGGCTCGTTGATTTTCTGGTTCATGCGCTCAATCGACTTGGGGTTCTTTCGGTACTGTATTCGACAGTGAAAGCGTCCTATGATTATGGCGTGCGAGACGGAGGTATGGGAATCCAGTTCCAGTTGGTGATTGTTTTGTTTCCAGGGGATGCTCTCCCCACACACGATGGTCAAAGTCCCTGGGGCTTGGAGGCTATTAGCGTTTTTTCCCTATTTCTCGACCCCGTTAGGTGTTTTGCCTCCTCATCACTGGCGCGGTGGTCTACGGCTTGCCCTCACTGGGTTTCTTGTTCACAATGGTCATGTATTCTCTAAATATCTTTCATTTATCCCTATATTTTATTGGGTTTTTGTGAATGGGGTTTCTCCGCTAGGGTGCTCGGCTTGGGAGTTGGCCCCCTTATTTTCGCCTTCACTACTGCTTGGAGTAGGGTATGGCCCTCCTCAAGGACATACCTATCTGTTGGCATGCCATCCCCTGTTTTAGGATTGATGTCCTCTAGTTTAGGCCCTTCCCCTATTGGTGCCTTAGGCCATTGTGGGTTCTGCGATTTTAGCTTAAGTAGTACTCTTAGTGGAGGGAAAAATGCCTTGAAACCCCAATACCAAGTTTTCGTTAAAACTATAGAGGGGAAGACCATCACTGCGTAGTCTCTAATCGGAGAATTTGGTATCCGTAGAAACAAAAATCCAAATTTTCTATAGGCATTTCGACGAAAACAAAGCTTGATATTTGCGGGAAAAACACCGGGGAAATACTTGTAACATAATACATTATTCAAAATAAATTCCACTATTTTTACTGAACTTAAGCCTTAGAGGTGGTGCTCCGGGGACAACGACATCTACTAGATCAACAACAACGGGGAAAGGGGCAGGAAAAGGGCTGCCCTATTTCAAATATATCCTGAAGGGGGAAGCCTCCACACAGGGGAAAAAACAAGCTCCAGACCTGTCATTACCAGGGCCATACATTGTAGAAAAAACAAAGAACAATCCAAACTTGACTGTAGAAATACCAGAGGTAACTGGGCCGTTTAATCCACTGCAGTCAAAAGCAGTTATCTGCCACTTTAATGGTTACTGGCCAAAACCTAAGGAGCTGACTGCATGGATACACCAAAACTAGACTAGAAATTGCAACATTTATCTCTGTGCAAAATGTTTTTTTGTGGTTCAATTTGATAGTATAGAGGACTACAGTTTTGCCACTATTGAAGGACCATGGTTATGGGGAAGAGATGGCCTTTTTGTTACCCCATGGTTCCCTGGTTTTGATGCAAAATCAATGGTGGATACTAAAATTCCTGTTTGGGTGAGATTACACAATCTGCCACTCCCTTTCTGGCACCATCAGGTTCTAGAAAACATTGGGAACTCTCTAGGATGGTTCGTAAAGCTGGATCAAGAGAGAATGGACATAGGGATCTTAAAATTTTCACGTATCTACGTGGATATGGATTTAAGCAAAGGCCTGCCAGATTACATTCACATAATACATAAAGACCTCAAATGGTCACAAACACTAGATTTCGAAAACATGGCTTTTAGATGCAGGGTATGCCATCAAACTGGGCACTTAAAAAGACCTGCACACTATCAAAGAAAAAAACAATGAAGAAGCCAAAAAATAAGAAAGGCTGGAAATTTCTGGATGTGCCACTGTCAGATGAGGAGGAAGAAGAAACGAAAGAAAACCAGATAGAAACAGAAACAGAAAATTAGCAAGATTCGCAGGATAATGAAGTAGGAAAGATGGAGGAAAAAAAGGAAAACGTGGAGAATTAATCTTCTACTGTTGTTGAACCTAAACAGGATGAGAATATTAATTATCGAGGTGTGGTGGGCACTAAACGAGCACATGTATATGAAAGTTCTAATTCTAAAAAAGGCATCCAACTCTCATCCAACATGGAGTTGGCTATTATACCCTCTGCTTCTTCACCAGATGGCTGGCAAAAAGTTCAAAAGAAAAAAGAAAAAAAAGACAAGTCCAGTGTTTCTGGCCTTGTGTAATTTAGTTTGTGGTTTAAATAACTGCTTAAGCCTTGTTTTGTATAGGGCGATTCTCTCTTATGGAATGCTACGACATCCACAATGTAACTTTTTGTAATATTTTTTTATAAAAAGTTCGATTTTTTCTTGGGGAAAAAAATAAGTGGAATTTTATTCAAAATTCACTTTTTAAGTGCTCTATTGTGGCTTATTAAAAATTTTAGTGTTTTTCTTCCATTGAGATATATAGAATTCATTTCCAACTAGATTTTTTAGATGTCCTCAATTCCACCTTTCCTCTGCTCACCCCTCTACAACAAACTTGATAAAAAACACTAGAAGTATTTCCTACCTTGCCCCTGTCAAAATACTCCTCATTTCTTCATCTTCTCACTGAAAATCATTAGTTTAATATGTCTCCATGCCCAATGGATTTTCCCTCTCCTTTGCCATCAAACTATTAAATATTATTCCCCTTTGATCTTAACACCTAGCCTAAAAACCTAAGACAATAAGTCATCTACGTGACTAAATATTCAGATAGAGAGAGCCCTCTCTGAAGCTGGAAGGGATATATTCTAGTTTCAAAGTGGTTTGTGGTTACCTTTGGGTTACTCTCCTAATCCTGGATGAAATATGAAGTGCTAACACAATGTATGGGAAAGTTTAAACAATTTTGAAAAAAAGTAAAGGTCGGAGTTCACAACAAAAGCAGTAGAATAAGGTACAAGTTGATTAAATGTCTCCTAATATTTTTAAGTTTCACTGTGTAGGTGACAATAGAGGAAGGCGAGGATATTTGCAAAAAACTAGAGTAAGGAGTGCTCGAAGGGTTCTAGAGAAGAGAACCATGAAGATGCCAAAAGCCTAAACAAAGGAGAAATTTTGGTGAGGTATCGTCTAACAAGGTGGAGACTTATTACTACAGATTCCTGTTGTAGCTTATGAGTTGAATTTGTTACGAGAAGACGATATGCATATGACCAAGAGGTCATAAATTTTCACACCTTGGTCGTTTGATGTAGGTGCATGGAGCACAAAATTTGATGAATATTGGACCAAAAACTTGCTAATGTGATAGGATGGTCACATGGTGATATGAATGGGAAAATTAGTGTTTGTTGTGCTAAATTCCAATTTAGAATATAAACAACGTGATTGAGGATTATGAGTTAAATTGTAAGTTTTAGATGAGTTTTTATGTGTTTCTTGTGAATTTATTGAGAAAATTAACATAAAAAAATATTGAACAACAACATATAAAATACATGAACATCACCATAAACAGTAATACAACAACACATGATGAACGAGTTCACCCTGCCTAGGCTACATCTCCTTGGTCCAACTTCCAATGGCTTGGCCCTCTTCTATTATGCTCAAATGTGTGATTACATATATTTTCAATGCTCAAACAGCTCTGAAACCTGTTCCAATAGCTCTAGAATGCCCAAAAATTCCCATGTAGCCTCTTTCTGCATCGAATTTGATCAAAATCTGAGTAAGTTATGGCCTCCCCAAGTTTTGGCACTAACTGCTCCACAATTTCCTCCAAATCCAGCACTATCCTACAAATTCACTCCCAAATGCACTAACTGAGCACCAAATTGCCTATATTCCAGGCGAATTTGTTGGCACATTAATTTTTCCTCTAATGCCTTAATGTCGAATTTCAAACCATATGTATATGGTTAAATAAAAAATCTGCGCGTTTGGCTAACCTGCGACCTTCAACATGGTGGCCACATATGCTGGTCAATATTTAAATTTTATGGTTATGGTTACTATTGGGGGGGGGGGGCTAGCCTCCCTCCCATGGTCCCGCCCCTAGGCGATGACCAGGGCTAGGGCTAGATCCCTACCCCCACCCCCATTACGCAAACCATGTTGAAACACAACTATATGTCAACCATAATATATTATGAATCAATGGTATGACGCGATGGAAAATTATCTCTGCTCGTTGTTTGGAGGTCATCGGTTCGACCCTCACCCACTCCACTCGGTCCTTGACCCAATTTTGGTGGCCCTCGGGCTGCCACGTGGCGACCCCTGGCTGTGATTGGCCACCCAAACAACCAATCAAAACACGCCATTCGACCCAATAAAAACGTGCCACTTGGCACAATATAATACAACTGAGGAAAACAATCATATTCATAGTCACCCTGCCACGTAGGAATGCCCATTCAACTGTACGGACTACTGAATGGGCTGTCCTACATTTTTTTTTAATTTGCATGCTTGACAAAGTGGATAGAATGTGTTTCTAGGAGCATACGGTGTCGGTTTTCCGCAAAATGAGTTGCACCGGATTTAGAACCACGAGATATACGCGATCATTCAGGTTCCACACCATTTTGACAACTTTCATTTCTGATCATAATTTTTAGCACCTAATCTCTCCTCCCCACTGGAAGCTTTTAGACCCCAAAATATCACTTTTAGTTGTTCAACAGATGAGGGTAAAATTCCCTCACCTTTACAATATTGATCCATTTTGCCTTGCTTGGATTTGTGCCTTTGAGCCCCACACGAAGGTAGTCTACACTCCCTCGTTTTGATGTCCTTATTATTTTGTGAATAATGGTATCTTGTTGAAGATAATCAAGGTATTTTGGAGAAAAATCCTCAATGGAAGGAATCTGAACCCGTTCTCCTTGATATTCAATCAACGGAGGCTCATACAACCTCAATTTCTCAACATTAACAACAGAGTAAATTTTCATGTATGAAGGAAAATCTATATTGAAGGCATTGTCACCAATATTTTCCAAAATTTTGAAAAGACCATAACATATTGGTTTAAGTTTTTAAACTTCCCCTTGAAGCCTCTCTTTTCTAATGTGAAGCCAAACTTATTCACAAACTTGGAACTTGTGATCTACAAAATTCTTGTCGTGCCTTTCTTTGTACTTGCCTTGGCTCTTTTCAAGATAATCTTGAACTATTTGATGTATCAATTGGATTTGTTCTATGAACTTATTGGCTTTTTCTATGTTGCTATGGCCTTCAATAGAAACATCCTTACAAAAAATGAAATCCAATGGCGATCTAGGAAAGTATCCAAGACATGCCTCGAATGGCGATGTTTGTGTAGAGGAGTGTTTTGCACGGTTGTAAGCATGATGAATGTAGTGCAAGTTTTCATCCCATAACTTAGGATGCTTGCTGCACTATCCTCGAAGAAGATGTATGATTGTCCGATTGACCAACTCGGTTTGAATATCTCTTTGTGGATGAAAGTTTGTACTCTTTTTCAACTTGGTATCCATCAAGTCCCACAAACTTGACAAAAAATCCCCAAAAAATCGAGAATATTGATCACTAACAATGGATGTGGGCAGTCCAAAATGAACCCAAACATGTTGAAAGAATAAGTGAGTTGTTTGTTCAGCTATGATTTTCTTTTTACATGGCATTAATATATACATCTTGCTGAACCTATCCACAAATACATACAAATAATAATGACCTCTTTTTGACAATGGAAGACATCCTACAAAATCCATAGAAAGACTCTCCCATGGATGTGAAGGTATGGGAAGTGGTGTGTACAATCCTAATTTCCTATTGCTAGGCTTACTGACTGCACACAATGAACAAACTTTAATGAAATGTGACACACTTTCAAGAATACAAGGCCAATAACAATACCTCTGAAGACGTGTCACTATTTTGCTTACACTGAAATGTCCAACAATAAGAGAAGTGTGTGCTTCCCTTATGAAATTCACTCTCTCCCCCTGTGGAATAAAAATATTTCCCAAATGATACAACAAGTTATTATGTACATGGTAATCCAATTCCTCTACTTAGTTTCCTTGACTCAAGTTTGCATAAACATATTGAAAGTAATTATCAAATGCATATTGATCAACATAAATTTCATGCAAAATAGAATTATTCTTGAGTAAAGTAGTTGCACTAACAATAGGCATAGAAATAATATCAACAACCTTGTTGTATATTCCTTTCTTATAATTGATGACCAAGCGGAATTTTTGGAGGAAACCCATCCATCAAAAGTGCCTTGATTGCTGCAACTTAGTTTTCGATTGCAAGTATTGCAATGGTTGGTGGTCGGTGTGTATGATGGTTTCCTTCCCCATCAAGTAGTGTTTCCCCTTTTTCACACTTTTAACTAACACATAAATCTCCTTGTCATAATTAGGATATTTGATCAATTCACCATTGAGAGTTTCTGAATGAAATGAAATGGGCTTACCATGTTGCATAAGGACTACGTCCATGGCATAGTCGCTTGCATCAGTTTGAATCTCAAAGGGATGTCTCAAGTCTGGTAGTGCAAGTACTGGGGCTGAACTGATCTTCTCTTTCAAACCATTGAATGCTTTTCACTGCTTGCCTCCCCACTGGAAGACATTTTTCACACTAGTCAATGTAAAGGAGTTGCGATAGAAGAGAAGTTAGCAATAAACTTCCTCCAATATTGGGCTGCTCCCAAAAAGCTTCTTACCTCAGTGACTATCTTGGGCATTGGCCAATTCACAATGACCTCAACCGTAGAGGAGTCTATCTTCAACTCACCTCCTCCAACAATATGCCCAAAATACACCAAATAAGTTTTAACAAACTCACATTTTCATATCTTCAAAAAACTGTTATTTGCTTAAGATATCAAGTACTTTTCTTACATGCATGTCATGTTTATCAAGTGATTTACTAAAAATCAAGATATCATCTAAGTAGACTATGAAAAAATCATCAAGAATGGCCCCAACACATCATCCATCACACACATGAAGGTAGCATGAGCATTACATAAATAAAAAGGCATAACAAGCCATTCAAACAAACCTTGTTTTGTCTTGAATGTTGTCTTCCAAATGTCACCTTCAAAAATTCTAATTTGATGGTATCCACTCCTTAAGTACAACTTAGTAAAATACTTTGCATCTTTCAATTGATCAAATAAATCATCTATTCTAGGAAGTGGATAACAGTTCTTTACCATAATTTTGTTCAATGCATGAAAATATACACACATGCGCCATGTTCCATCCTTATTTGGCACCAAAAAAATAGGTGACCCACATGGCGAAGTACTTGTTCGGATGATCCCTTTGTCTAACAACTCGTGAATTTTATTTTTGATTTCAGCACTCTCCATCACCAACATCCTATACATGCCAATGTTAGGAAGAGGACAATCTTGCTGTAACTGTATTTCATGCTGGATTCCCATCTTGGGAGGTAATCCCTTTGGTTCCTAAAACGTCTCATTATTTTGATTAACCACTTCAATCAAATCAGATTTAAAGTTTGGATCACAACCTTTGAATGCTTCATAATCAACATCATTCTTTGGTTTAATCATAAGAAGCACAAAATTCTTGCTTGAATTCACTAATATTTTCATTTGCCCTGCATTAACTAATGAAATATTTAGTTTCTTGCGATGAGCTCTCACAATATACTCCACGCCATATTTGAACAAGTGGTACCTATTTTCATGGCGATAAATATTTATTTTCTATCATAGAGGTAAGGACTACCCAAAACAATTCCTAAAATATCAAGTGGTACAACAATTCCGATTTATATTTTTATCTGTTCTAATAATAGAATCGTTCAACCATTCTCTCTTATTTTTTTTCCAAATTGACCAATGCAAATCTAATTCAACTTCGTCAACGAAGTTTGCTGTGATTGCAAAACGAAGAATACACTTTCTTGTAACCTGTAAATTTGTGTTCTTGCATATCCAACCCAATGGATATGGTTTGTGATGTCGAAGGTTTCAAGATTAAGTTTATTGACTAAGTCTTCAAATATCAAATTGGCTTGAGACCCACTATCAAATAATGTGTCAATTTTTGTAAGTTTTGAAATAACCCTCACATGAAATAATTCAATCCTTGTTTCTTCATTTGGAGTACTAGTGTGACAATTTGATAAACTAGTGCTAGCAATGGATTCTTTTACTTTCATACCCATCGCTGTAATTTTAGTTTCATCACCCGAATCGGATCCCAAATCCCGTTGAGTGGTTGCAACTATTTTTTGTTTTCCCTTGTTGTTGAATTTCTTGGGCCTCATCTCTGGATGAAGCTTCCAACAATGGTCTTCATCGTGACCCTATTTGGAACAATGTTTGCATGTTATTTTCTCTCCTTCCTTTTTAATCAATGCATTTTTCTTTCCTTTTACTTTGAAACCCTTTCCTTTCTCTCCACCCTTAAATGGCTTCTTTTTACCCTGTTCTGGAATATTTTTCCCTCTTGCCTCAAGGTGAGTGGCTTGCACACAAGCCTCATCTAGACTAGTTGGCTTGAAAATAAGGATATTATTCCTTAGGTAGCTATGTAAACCCCCTATATACTTCAGCAACGTGTCTTGTGATTGCAAATCAAAACCTAACGTAAGAGATCTTCTTCTAAATTCTTGGGTGTAATCTTGCACATTTTGACCCTTAAGTTGCCTAAAGTTCTGACAATTCATGACGGATTTATGCATATATGATAGAGGGTAAAATTTTCTTTTAATTGCAGCAATGAAATTAGACCAAGAGATTGAGATCTTACCATGTTTCTTTATCTCATCTTGTGTCTTGGCTTCCCACCATACTAGTGTTGCACCCTCCAGTCTCAAGGAAGCTAGCTAAATCTTGGTGTCATCGTCTTGAATGCTTTGAATCCTGTAGTATACCTCCAACTGATGAACCCAATTTTCAAGCTTCTCTGCATTCAATTCACCATTATACACAGGTAGCTCAAACTTAATATCAAGTTTTAACAAGGGTTGTTTACCAATTCCTTTTGAGGTATGTTGATGAGTATGAGTAAAGATTGTAGTAGTGGAAGAGGAAGAAGATGAAGGTGAATATGGTGGTGAGGATTATGGTGGAGTAGATGGTGGCTTATCACCATTTCAATTACCTCCTCCTCCTGGAGAACCCTCTCATTTTAGAGGCCTAGAGATTTCACCCTGCAACCTTGTATTCCTCTCTTCATATAGGACTTTCACCATCTCTGTCATGTCAAAGAAAGCCTTCCTAAAAGCCTTCTCATCCTCTATCATGTTATCATTTCCTCCTTCATGAGACATGCTTATTGAATCCTTAGGTACAACAGGAGGTGAATCTTGTGGTGGAGATTGTGGCAACTATGCCTTCCTTCTCCTTGCTCCAACTATAGAACCTACACCCACAAGCTTGCCAATTCCTCTCTTGAGCTTCAACCTTGTAAGCATTTAAACACTTGAAAAAAAATTAAATCCTCCTTTCACATGTAAACCTAGTGCTCTGATACCAAATTTATCTGAATGGGAAAATTAGTGTTAGATATGCTAATTTCCAATTCAGAATATAAACAAAGTGCTTGAGGATTATGAGGTAAATTGCAAGTTTTCCATGAGTTTTTATGTGTTTTTATGTGAATTTATTGAGAAAATTAACATAAAAAAACACTGAACATTAGCATCTAACCGTACATTAACATCACCATAAAAAGTAATACAACATCACATGATGAAGGAATTTACCTCGCCTGGGCTACTGGGCTACGTCTCCTTGGTTAAGCTTCCTGCATTTTAAGAAATTGCACCTTGTGAAACGGTGCGCGATTTCTAGGAGCATATGGTGTCGGTTTTCTGTGATACAATTACACAGTCATTCAGGTTCCACACCATTCTGAAAACTTTCATTTTTGAGCATAATTTTTGAGCACCTAATCACATGGTGATGTTGGGAGAGATTTAAATGTTTTGTAAGAAATTGTAAATATTTACATTAGGAAGTGAGTTTTGTTTTTAGAATAAGTTGGAGGAATTATTTTGTAATGTAAATATATTTTTAGTTTCCCTTATTTTTTGGAGAAGGGGAAATGGTTCATCTAGTGACTCTTGGTTTCCCTTGATATATTTTTTTTTTCAAGAAGGAGTGTTGAGAAGAAGTGCAATGAAGGAAAAATAGAGGAAGAAAGGAGAAGCTCCAATGCGAGGAGAAGAGACAGAGGTCGAGAGGCTTGGGTTACACATGCCCACATTGCATATCTGGACAATTTACTGTATATTTTAATTTGATTAATGTGAAATTTGTTTATATGACTTTGCGTTTGTTAAGTTCTTTGTTTACATATTGTTAATGAAGTTGTTTGTCCTCACTTGTTGAGTCAGTTTATGTTAAGAATCTGAATGTGTTGAGTAGCATAGTGGTTGTAGATGAAATGTATTGATGGTATATTGTTATTGGGCTTATATTTTCATGGATAGTTGAGTACCTATTATTGATATGCTATTGGTGCTAGTATATCCTATGCTGAGTTAATATTGAAAGGAAACTTGAATATTGTGGCCTCAATTGTTTTGTATTCATGCATGATTCTTTTATATTTTGGTTCAAATCCCCATGGGAGAGTGTTCCCTATGTTTTGACGTCGTGGTTGTGCGATATTTATAGCAACTATGTGTTGTTATTGTAGACCATAGCATGATGTTTTGGAAACGTTTTTAAAATACCCCTCTATCTGTTTTCGATTGGAAAAGTGTGTTGGGTCCTTTGTTTTTGGACATAAAATTTTTGGAGTTGTGGAGAGCCGAAAGACAGGTGGCGGAACACAATCAAGGTAGGAAGGGAGCTTGCACGGTTGCGAAAAGCCAGAAGATAGGTGGTAGGGAATAGATAGAGAATGACACAAATGGCAGAGATGGGAGACAAGAAACAAACAATAGAACTCCCAATGATAAATAAGAAATGAAAGGCAGCGAACTGCAAGGGAGAAAATGAGCGCAAAAGAGGCAAGGACTGATAGTGTCAGTCGGTAGGAAAAAATAGGTAGGAAAGAAGTGACTCCGTTGTTAGTTAGTTAGTTAGGTAGTCAGTCCGGGTGAGAGGCGGATAGGAAGTAGAGCCTCAGGAGAGCTCTGGGTGAAGCCTTTTGTATTGAACTAAAGTGTAATAGACTCTGCGAAGCATGTTTATGCTATTTTGATCCAAGTTAATGGAACTGGGTTGTTGTTGTGTTGTATATCATGAATTGGTTGATGATTACTTGATTATGGTGAATGTATGCCTAGTATAAATTTTAATTCAGTAATCTGAACATGTCCTGATGAATGATAGATTACTTCTTGGAGTTGAGAATATATATGTATTCTGTATGCTCATAGTTATTATCTGTGCTAGTAATCTTTCCTCAACATCAATTATCTAGCCTCTAATCTTATTAAGGTCACAATACGCCTCGGGTGAGACTCCCTGCTCCCTTGAGCAGGGTGAAAATGCCGGTTTTGTCCTAGAATACTGTGGAAACCTTTTTTGGCCTCAAACCTTAACCCAGGTCTTGCCCAGAGACCTCCTTTTTCGCCAACAAATGGTTCTGTTGCCGGGACCTGAAAATTTATTTAGAAGCTAGATCATGGTATCGAGGATCTATGAGGAGGAACTATGAAGCTAGTGGTAAAAACACATAGATCAGTTCATATCAAAACAAGCAGAAATTTGGCAGTAGAGGGAAAATACTGTCAAATATCGAGTCCTATTTTCTGAATCTACGAGTGACCTATATTAAATTTTATGGAGATGGATTGCGTAGAGTTTGTCACAATTGGACGCACACAGATCTAGTAGCACTGCATTGGCTAGATATAGATTTAACCCGAGTAGTATATATTTTGGGTCAAATATACCTTGGAAGGGTACATTTTAGAGTTTGTAGCTGAGTGTTACCAATATTTTACAAAATCCGAAGACATATTTAGATCTGGGTTGCGGGGAGAAATGTTGAAAGGAATCCCGTTGTGGATTAAAGATCTAATGGTGGACGACGGCCTGATGTCATTCCAAAACCTCGAGATGGAGACCTAAACCTCCAGTACTGGGGGAAGGAGTTGAGGGAAAGATGCTACGAGTAAAGAAAAAGGGGGAATAGGAATATGGATGTCGGAACCTCAAGTAGGTTGAGAGAGCGGAGAGCACATCGGAGGGCGCAGATTGCTGAGAAGTGGCGGGAAAGGGAGATGAAAGAATTTGAGAAGTAGGAGAAGAATCGAAAGAACAAGGAAAAGGCACTACAGATGACAGAGGAAAGAGAAGGTCAGATGGGATCCCAAGGAATGGAAGGGACCATTAAGGAAGTTAGGCAAGTTTATAGGAGCCCAGCTCGAAGAGAAAAGGGAGAAAAGTCCAATGAGGAGGACGCGTGCCCCGAGGATGAGTCTGATGTGGAGCTGCATGTTGTGATGGAGCAACTTTTCCAAGAGCGGCTGACACCCATAACACAAGGTAATCCTATTCCCCAAGTTTCAAGTAGCACTAGTCCTAACCTTCCCCTGGTACTCTTAAGTTCTTTATTAAGTTACACAAGTTTAGCAAGTTGAGTAGTACTAAATCCACAGTACATATATCTACTAGAAATAGTGCTGGTAGTAGAATCTCTCAGCCGAGAAGCAAAGGTTTTGTTTTAGTACCACCAACACAAGGATAGATGGCGAGATTGTTTACCTGGTACCCAAAATTCTCTGGAAAAGGTAATGACGATGTAGAACAACACTGGTATCTCTGCGAAGCAATTTGGAGAGCTCAATAGATGCCAGATGCAGTCAAGTTAATTGAGTTTCAAACCACACTGAGGGAAAGAGCTTTGCGCTGGTTCATCAAATGGTCAAACACACACCAGAATCTAGCAATAGACGATGTTAAGAAAGAGTTTGTCCAAGAATTCAAAATACCTCAGATGAATCAATAAGGATTTTCTGAACTATTAGAAATCAAACAGCGGGAAGGAGAAAAAACCTAGGATTTGATGAGAAGATTTAAAGATGCGATTGGAATGCTAAGTTGCCCAATTGATCCAAATCACCAGCGGGATTGGTTCATCAAAGCACTCCTACCGTTGACAAGGACACTGTTGACACAAAAGAAGATTGATACCCTTTAGGATGCTCTCAAGAAAGCCATGAAGATAGAATCTATGGCGGGATACCCGCAGGAGTTCAGAGGAGGGGAAGCAGTACAAGATCCATCCATACTAGGACTACAACATCAAATAGCCAATTTAACAGAGAAACTGAAAGATATTCAACCGGTACGACCTGCAAGGCCCAACGTGTGGTGCACACACTGCTTGATGGAAGGACACATGACCACAGAATGTCCCAGGTTGCGAGGAGCAAATGTTGGAACTTCGGCGACTGGAACACAAGGGGCCCCACCAGTCAGTGGAGTTGTGAAAATAAATACTCAAGGGATATACCAACCGCAAGCCCACTTCTCGTGGTTCCCCAATCAACATAATCAAACAGCAGCAGAATGCTGCGAAATATGCAAAGGTATTGGTCATCCTCCACGACTGTGTCCAATTATGCAAAAATACTCAAATGTTCCAAACAATATCTACTGTGAATTTTGTGCCTCTACAACACATAATACGAAGAAATGTATAGCCATTGATGCATTGGTAGAATGATTAGACAGGTCATCTTATAGAGTAAATGAAACTCCAAGGAGGTGAGGAGGAGGAATGAGAGGTAGCAAAACTGGAGGAAGAGGACCAGTAAGGTGTTATAAATGTGATCAGGAAGGGCACGTAGCAAGAGAATGTACGCTACCCAGGAGACCATGGTGCTCTCAATGTAGAGTCAATGCACATGCTTCTGAAGACTACCCAGAGCCGATTAAGATATGGGAAGAGAGAGCTAGACAAAGGGGAACTAACCTGGTTAATGCAGAACCAAGGATAGTAGAGGCTCAAATCATGCAAAGTGTAGCTATAGTCAAGCAGGGAGGAAAGAAAACAAGAGAGGATGCACGAGACATGGACCTGATAAAGCTAATCAAACCTGCATCTCCAAAGAAAGCTTTCAACCCAGACCGACAGAAGTAGTATTTAAAAGAAGCACTAGAAACATTTTCATAGATAGGAAGAAATCAGAGTATGGAACTTCCGCAACAATCTAGCGAAGGAGGGAAGGGAATCCATACAAGCACACTGATAGAAGAGTGGTTCCGACTGTTCCTAAAAATTGTAAACAATGGATAAATGTTGGAACAACTAAAACAAAATCTAGAAATGGTCGTGCAAGGAGCAACAAAACCTGGAGACTCAAGTAACTCAACAGAAAAATACATAAGGAGAGTGAAAATAAATAGGAGAAGGACTAGAAAGGAGTTCCGTGTAAACACCCAAGTCGTTGGATTCCAAATAAGATATACAATGCTTGATCTCGGTTCAGATGTCAACATTCTACCCCGAAAGACATGCGAAGCACTGGAAAAACCAAAGCTGACATACTCACCAATACATCTCAGAATGGAAAATCAATACTGTATTGTACCAATAGGAAGCTTGGAATAATTTGAGGTTGATGTCGTGGGAGTAAAGACCTATACAGACTTTGAAGTAATATACATCATGGGTGACAAGGATCCCTATCCTTCTTTGTTGGGGATAGATTGGGCCTTTGAAAATTATGCAGTCATTGATTTAAAGAAGGAATTAATGATATTAGAAGATGGTGAAGTCAGAGTAGTTCAGCCATTGGTCCCATATCAAGGACCCCGATACACAAAGACTGTTGACAATAGAGAAGACACACAACTTCTAGATAAACTCTACCAGATGACGGCAGGAAGGAGAGAGGATTACATTAATCCTACAACAGGGGGGACCGTAAGCTAGAGAAGTGTTTAGAGTTATAACCTAGGGTCAGAAGTAGCATGGGATGATTGGTAATAGGGAGGATATGAAATCAATAATAGAAGATGTGCCAAAGTATGGGGAGTCAACTGGATTGGTACAGAGGTAAGAGAATATCCAATTCTTTCAAATATGTAAGCTGTGAATACATTCATTACTAAAGTGGAAGAAAAAGTACCAGTAGAACATAGAGTCCCTCTCATGGACGTATCACTACAATCCACATCAGCAAGGTGGTGGGCTACCCATCGCAACTCTCTTTCGTGATGGGAAGATATTGCCAGAGCATTAAGAACGAGATTCCATGTGGATTTAGGACCTAAACTCAGAGAAAAATACCAAGGGAATTCTGACCCCCTAGCATATCTAAGTAGTTGTGAGTATAAGTGGAGGAAAGAGGGATATCCAGAATATTTATGGGTACACAACTTTATACATTCACTGGACACCATTCCAAAATCTTGGTACCTGAAAGAAGAGAATAAGAGAGGAACTGGTACCTGGGAAACAGTTGCGGAAATATTTACGCAATGTTTTTTCCTTCAAGGGAGATACAGAGCAAGTTACAGATACCCTTCAAGCAATTAAAAGAATATTGTTCTTCTCAGAGCTTCAAGAGGATGAAGAGATATCTTTATCAGAGCAGAAAGTCAAAGATTTAGTAGCATGTAAAAGGATAGATCAAGAGATAGACGATGATGATTTAGAGAATATTCCACATCTATACTTTGAAGAGAATGAAGGGGAACGGGAAATAAAAGAAGAAACAACTACAAAGGGATTGAACCTGTTACCCTTGAAGAAAAAGAAGTAGAATATCAGAAGCGTAGAGAAGCCCAAGATCACATCCATCAGAGATTATTGGGATACAGAAACAACAAAATAAATCTTTGACCTGCTACAAGAGTACGAAGACTTATTCCCATCTTCAGTGCTGGAGCTCAAAGGGATCAAAGGAGATCTGGGGGAGATGCGCATAGTCCTAAAACCAGATGCGAGGCCAGTAAAACATAGACCTTACTGCCTGAATCTGAGAGTAAAAGAAAAGGTCAAAGTAGAGATAGACAAAATGCTGAAGGTGGGATTTTTTTTTCCAGTTGAGAAAGAAGAATGGTTCAACCCAATTGTGATACAAAGTAAAAAGGAGAAATCAGAAATTAGAGTATGTGTGGACTACAGAAGTTTGAATAACGCATGCATTCATGATCCGTTTCCAACTCCATTTAGTGACGAAGTTCTTGACAATGTAGTGGGAAATGAAGCATACTCATTCACAGATGGCTTCTCAGGATATCATCAGGTGAGAATAGAAGAAGAAGACAAAAGGAAAACTACTTTCACAACAGAATGGGGATCATTTTCCTATCATGTCATGCCTTTTGGACTAAAGAATGCACCAACTATGTTTTCACAGATAGTAATACCACCATTCAGAGACTATATCCATAAGTTACTAGAAGTATACATGTATAATTGGATGGTGCAAAGTCTACTGAAGAAACATTCAACTCTGCTCAGAATAATGTTTGACAGGTGCGGACAACTTCAAATTTCTCTCAATCTCAAAAAGTGCATCTTTGCAGTACCTTTTGCAACACTTTTGGGACATGTCATCTGCAAGCAAGGTGTATGTGTGGACCCAACAAATGTGGCCGTCATTATGAACATGGAAGCGCCAGAAATTGTAAAACAATTGAGGTCACTAATGGGACACACATGATACTACATGAGGTTCATCCGCAACTATGAAAAAATCACAACATCATTAGAATAATTGTTGCGTAAGTCAGAACAATTCATATGGAACGATGAATGCACTAAGACATTAAACACATTGAAAGAGAAACTAGTATGTGAAACCATTTTGGCCCATCCCAATTGGGATAAACAGTTTCATGTCCGCATCAACACTTCAAGTATTGCTTTGGGAGTGGTGCTATCTCAGCCAGGAGAAACCTCCATAGATCATCCAGTGTACTTCGGAAGTAGGAAGTTGTCAACGGATGAGAGGAATTACACAACAACAGAAAGAGAGGCTCTTGCCATGGTATACTCTCTTCAGAAATTTCATCACTATTTATTCGGAGGCACATTCAAGTTCTTCACAGATCACTCAGCATTAAAATATCTGGTAAACAAACCTGTACTTGAAGGCATAATCTGTAGATGGCTCCTACTATTACAGGAGTTCACTTTTGAAGTAATAGTAAAACCAGGAAGGCTAAATGTTGGTCCTAACCACTTATCAAGATTGGAGAACAGGGAAAACGGGAGATCCCTTGATGACTAGCTGCCGAATGCTGATATCTTTAGAGTAGAAGCCATCCCAAATTATCTAGACAGATAGTGACATACTTGGCCATAGGGCAATGCCCAGCAGAATACACCAGAACCCAAAAAAGACATCTGGTAGTTAAAGCGGCCGAATATCAACTCATAGTAGGGAAATTATATAAAATGGGACTGGATCATATCCTACGGAGATGTGTCCTAGATCACAAAAGAGAAGACATCTTGTGGGAGTGTCATAGCAGGATTGCGAGAGGCCATGTCGGCGCAAAACCCACCGCAAGGAAAATACTACATGCAAGATTATGGTGGCCCACACTGCACAAAGACAGTAAGGCATATGTGAAAAAATGCAATGTCTACCAAAGAAAAGGATGACCGTCACAGTGCGATGAGTTGCCACTACAACCTGTGAGGGATATGCAGGCATTTGAGAAATGGGTCGTCGACTTCATAGGACCAATTGCACCAATGGCGCGACACTCACATGCAAGATATATAATTACCGCAACTGACTATCTCACAAGATGGGCAAAGGCGACACCAGTAAGGGATTGTACAACAGACACAATAACCGGATTTATTTTCGAGAACATCATTAGCAGGTTCGGCTGTCCAAGGAGCCTAAAAAGTGATCAAGGCACGCATTTCATTAATGCTACAGTTAAATCACTGCTGGACAACTTTATGATACAACACCACAAGAGCAGCCCATACCACCCTCAGGCGAATGGAACCATCAAGAAATTCAAAAAAATCTTGGAGAAAGGAATAAAAAAGATATGCAATGCTAACCGTGATGACTAGGATGAAAGGATACCAGCCACATTGTGGGCATACAGGACAACCATAAAGAGACTGCATAATCAGACTCCATTCCAGTTGGTGTATGGAAAAGAGGCAGTAATACCGGCCGTGTTTATCATACCAAGCCTCTTAATTGCTTCAACAACACACATGACAGAGGAAGAATCCATCTCTGCATGCCTATGAATTACAGGAGCTTGAAGAAGATAGATTTCTCATAGATTTCCATCAATCAGTACAGAAAGAGTGACAAAAATCCTGGCATGATCGTCACATCAAGTACAAAACATTCACTATTGGCAGAAAAGTACTGCTCTATGACAAAAAATTACAGAATTTCCTGGGGAAACTTAGAATGCACTAGATGGGACTTTATTATGTCATAGAGATAAGAGATTCAGGCGCGGTCAGGCTGGCGCAACTAGACGAAGAAATAATTCAAGGATGGGTGAACGGTGCACCACAATTTTTTTTTAATAAATCTCGCACCCAAGAGCAGTCAGTAGATTAGAGTAGAGTCAATAACTCTCTTATAGCCGAGATGAGCCATAGAATAGCTATGAGTTAATCTTTTCAACCCATTAGAGTAGGAATCCTCAATAATCCCCCAAAGTCGCGCAAAAACAACAATCGTCCCTATTGCAACATGGAGACCACATCACAACCAATTGTGGTCGGGGGGAGAGTCTACAGTGTCACATAGCCTAAGCGTGTCAAATACCATTTACTCATAATGAACCATCATATCGTTTTCAGTCCGTAAGATCACCCGAATTTGAAAAATAACTGCCGTAATTAGTAACCCCCATACTGTAATAAAGTTGCCATATTAAGCCATAATTATTGCTCATCATGTCTACCTGAATCCCGAAGCCAGCATCAGCACTGTCAGAATACACCTCACCCCAGTAACTAATCACACGATTATATCCGCGGGAAAGACAACAAGAATTAATTAATTATGGCGTTGCATCAATATCATTCGTGCCAGTAAAATTACTTAACCCGCATGAAGGAGGAAAGCACCAGAATTTTGGAAAATTCCGAGTTATCAGAGAAATAAACAACTATAATGACAAGCCCAATTTCAGCAGTAGAAGTTCAAAGCAACAGACCAGTAGCAGAAGTTCAAAGTAGTAGACTAATAGCAGCAATTCAAGTATACAACAAAAGGAAGAAAATGACAAACGTGGCTACCTTAGCCGTTGAGCCCAAGCTCGATGGAATAATTCAAAGGATGGAGTCGTTGATAGGCAAATATGACAATGCCTCGTTGATAGATACATACTTCACAGACTCGTACCTGTTCCCAACCATTAAAAGGCAGGTGTACATCGAAAATTATGCAACAGAGGGAGGAAGTGAAGCAACGAAGATGAACCCAGACTTCAGAGGCATCCAGAGGTCAACTATCCTGCACCTCAGGAGCCTTCCGGTATTCGGGGCGATGGGAGAAAAAATGCAATGCAATAACTTCTTGATGGGCAGAATTCAAAATGGCACTATGGCTTGGGAGGGAAATCCCAATTCATGCAGAAGACATACACAGACTTATAGGATTATCAGCGGAAGGAAACGATGTCTCATTAACCTTTCAAAATATGTCTAAGAGAGCTAATAAGACATGAGATTGTGACTACTATAGAAAGTATGAAACAAGAAGAGGAGGAAAGGGAGACAAAATCGACCTCATAAACAACCCAACGGTAAAATTCGCCTGCTATATGATAGATGGGAAAACGATGAGGCACTACACTAAGGGGGAATGCACCCTGGACACAATCTCAGTCGCAGAGCACTGCATTCAAGGAGCACAGCTGAATTGGTGCACATTCTTGTTAAATGAGTTGTTTGAGGCTTGCGAGGACAACTACAGGCGAGCCACATGATTCATATAGGGTTATCTGATCATGACCTTCACAATGTGGAAGTGGAGTCCACCAAGGATCAGACAACTCGCAGAGATTACTCACGACCAACCAATGGCCCTAAGGTTCACGCCATGGAGAGTATCAGGGGACCCAAGTACCAAAGAGGTCAATGAGGAAGCCTTTGTAGTCTGGTACAGACAAATGGTTGACGTGGTTGGGAGCCAACAAAGGGTTCCAAGGAGCATATTCCATAGATAATTTCCACATATATGGTTTGGGGTGACCCATAACAGAACCTATATCCGACCATGTTGCATGGATGAAAACACTTTCCATAAGAAGCCATTGAAGTTCCAAATGGATGAGGAGGTCTTCGACACGGAATTTTCTTCATGGCCAGGAGCGATGATGGAGATCAGAAGCGGGATCCCACTTTACTCGTTTGATGCAATGCTACCAAAGGCACTCTCGGGGGAGTCACCAGAAGAAGCAGTGTAGAGGATCTCACAACTGCAACTGCGACCACTGTTGGACTAGCTTGACACATGGGTAAAAGGCTTCAATAAGGTAATTTAAACTCTTAGCATCACATATACTATGTTTCCAATTTTTTCTCAGTTTCAGACATTGAATTCTACATCCCTGTCCACAACCACCCCCATCCTTACTTCTCTACCATCCACCGCAGTCAACTCCCATTCGTTGACCATAGTCACTCCAATCCGCAAAACCAATGCAACTAAGCCCCCAGTACAAACACCTAAAGGAAAGAGAGCACGAACCATGGGACCTGAACAATCTGTTGATCTCACGGGAGAAGACCAGCCCCAACCTATAGTGACAGGAATACTAATTCATGAAGAGCCAGAGGTTGCCACCCATACCACCTCTGCGCTACCTGTATTTGATCCATCATCAGTCTTGAACGTCCAAACCTCATCGCCACTCCATACACACAATTCATCACCGGACACCTCATTCACGTCCAAGGACCACCTCACCCACACTCTGTCCACCTCTGCAACCATTTTAGATACAATACCACCAGGGACCATAACAAATGTTGATATCAAGGCAGAAGTTAACTCGGGTACAACTGGAGTACCTGAGGTTGACCAAACCACGGTGGGATACATCACATTTATAGAGTTATTAATCCAGGAAGGGTCCCTCATTTATGATATAACGCCCACCCCACAAGAGCTAAACCCATTCCAACAATCCAATCTAGTGTTGCAACAGTTCATACCATCTACTAGTCTGCACGTCCCTGAACCCCAGCCGCCGCAACAGAGTCAGCCAACGTCCCCATAGGGACATTATGAAAGGTCAATCGCCAGCGGGCAACCGCTCAGGGAGAGACATCCAACCCAAGAGATGCAGAGCACTGAGAACCTGCAAATTTGGGAACCTAGTCAACTGTTCAATTTCATCCAAATGGTAGCACGATAAGTAGAAGGTTTGCATAATGACCTCCAACAGAGATTCGAGCAACAACAACAACAAGTGATTGCACTTACTAATGAGTGAAATCAACTCCAAGGCGAGAAGGATAGCCTACAGAAGCAGCTATAGAAAATAATAGAGGTCTTTAAAGACCTATGGCCGACCGCCATTGCCGAGGACAACAAAACACCCAAAGATATTTCGTCATGCTCAATGGTCGAAAGATCCATTCGAGTCAAAATGGCACGCACAATCCTGAACTGAGCAACCAAGAATTGAGAGACGCGCTTGCAGCCAAGCCAGCATTGCCAGTTCCCTCCATAGTATATGCCGAGAAAGTAGTGAAGAGGCAGAGAAAAATGCACGACATAAAGGAAATCCTCATAACGACGGTCAAGGAAGCATACAGTCTGTTGGAGCAGCTACATGAATTCTTAAATTCATTAACAACGAAACCACAACCATTTTCAGAGCAACTTTAGAAAATTTTCCTTGAAATCAGAGGAGCCAAAGATCTGGTCAGCAGAACTCAACTGTATGACTAAGTAGATGTGCTTGAAACCAAAATTTAGGAAATTGAAGAACACTCAGCATCAACAAAAAAAATTCTCAGGGACCTAAGGCAACTTGTGAAGAAAAAGGCCAAGGTAATTCAGAAATTGGCGGCTGAAGCCAAACTGAATATCTAGTAGTGTTCAACAAGTTGACACAGGTGGCAGATGCGACTGAGGCTGACAGGGTCGTCACTGAAATGGAGCCTATGCTTAAATTGTGGTAACAAGAAATAGCTGAGTTTATAGAATTCAGAACATCAACATTGAGCAAGGTTCCCGAGTTGGGGCTTTTGTTGGAACCTCGAAAACCGAAACAAGAAACGAAAGAGAAAAAAGCAACAAGAGAAACTAGGCCAGCACTGGAAGCCGACAGACCACCAGAAGCCGCAACAATAGGGAAAGATTAACTCAGGACGAGTCAATAGCATGTGGTCGGGGCCTGCTGGTGCTTTTTTTTTTGGACATAACAGTTTTGGAGTTGCGAAGATCCTAAAAGACAGGTGGCAGAACGTAATCAAGGTAGGCAGGGAGTTGTCACGGTTGCGGAAATCCAGAAGATAGGTGGCGGGGCATAGACAGAGAACGTCGCAAATGGCATAGATGGGAGACAAGAAACAAACAATAGAACTCCCAGTGATAAAGAAGAAATGGAAGGCAGCGGAGCACAAGGGAGCAGACGAGCGCAAAAGAGGCAAGGACTGACAGTGTCAGTCGGCAAGAACAAATAGACATGAAAGAAATGACTCTGTAGTTAGTTAGTTAGTTAGCTAGTCAGTCTGAGTGAGAGGTGGATAGGAAGTAGAGCCTCAGGAGAGCTCTGGGTGAAGCCTTTTGTATTGAACTGAAGTGTAATATAATTTGTGGAGTATGCTTATGCTGTTTTGATCCAAGTTAATGGAATCAGGTTGTTGCTGTGTTGTATATCATGAATTGGTTGATTATTACTTGATTATGGTGAATGTATGGCTAGTTTAAATTTTAATTCAGTACTCTGAACATGTCCTGATGAATGATAGCTTACTTCTTGGAGTTGAGAATATATATGTCTTCTGTATGCTCATAGTTATTATCTGTGCTAGTAATATTTCCTTAATGTCAATGATCTAGCCTCTAATATTATTAAGGTCATGGCACGCCTCGGGTGAGACTCCTTGCTCCCTTGAGTAGGGTGAAAATGTCGGCGTTGTCCTAGACTACTGCGGAAACCTTGTTGGCCTAAAACCTGAACCTGGGTCTTGCCCAGAGACCTCCTTTTTCACCAACAAAGTGTATGGTGTGATTGCCCACTTGTATTTTTTTAGATTCTTGTTATAAATATTGTAGAAGAATGTGTGGCTGCACCTTGGAATAGTTGTTGCATGAATTTCTATTAGTGATTAAGGGTTGTCACAGAAGAAAACAAGGCACCTTGTTTTCTTGAATGCTGTCACAAACACATTGAGATTCATTCCTGATTGGAAATTTTGATTTAGCCTTGGAAAATAGGTGAAGGAAAGTGTATGAAGTCATTCTTTGGGTCGAGGAGAAATTTAAGGACGTGGAGAATCGATTAGGAACCAAGCTGAGTTCTTTCAGCTTCCCCACATTCGAAATATAACTTTTTTTGGAGTGATACAAAATAATTCCATAGCAACTACAAGATTTTTACTGCGCTAGAAAATTATTTAGTAGAGCCTTTCAGGGATGTGTGTTGGGTTTTAAATGCTCGTGTACCTTCCTGTTGCACCTTTTGGATGAGCTGAATCTTGCGTAAATTGGATGAAGTAAGAACAAGAATTAGAAGGTGAGAGAAGGATCTCTTATGGATTTTATGAAAACAAATCCATATCCTTATTTTGACTGCATATTTTAAAGAGGTCCAAAAATATTCCGGATTTGGGTAAAAAAAGAGTTATGGGTTGAATTAGTCCTGGGTTATTGGCAGCCGGGGTAACCCAGTCTATCATCACTTCATGGTACTATTAACCATGGACCGATGTGCATTACCAGGGATATGAGATTACATGGATATAATGATGCCACTTGGGCTGGTAGTGTGGTGGATAGAAAAAGGACATTTGGATGTTGTTTCTCTTTGGGATTTGCTTCCATATCATCGATGAGCTGAAAACAAAAGTTTGTTGCACTAATCGCCACACAGGCTGAATATATTGCATTTAGTGTGGCTTGTTGTGAAGCCATTTGGTTGAGAAAGCTCTTCAATGAGTTATTTGGGCATGTGTTGTATAACACCATAATTTATTGTGATAATCAAAGTGGGATTTTCTTTTTAGAGAATCTTGTGTTCCATGAACGATCCAAGCATATTGATATTAGGTACCATTTTATCTGAGATATGGTGCAACGAGGAACAATAAGGCTCTAACACATCAAGACAGATGAACATGTTGCTGACATCCTCACAAAGCCTTTGGGAATGAATAAGTTCTTAGCCTTCAAAGAGAGACTTGGAGTCGTGGAAAGACCCTCCAATGAGGGTCTCGATTGAGTGGCACTTTGAGCTCTGGGAGATCCTGGGGGCCTAGGGTATTTCTTGGAGCTATATGAGAAATAGGTGAGTGGTTCACCTACCCTTGTGGAGTACATAACCCAACATGTGAGTATATGGTGAGTGGTTAACCTTCCCCTATGGAGTACATTATATGAAAACAGGGTGAGTGGTTCACCTTCCCATGTGGAAACCCAACATACATCCTACACTTGTAGTATGGGACTCTTGGGAAGTACCTCTCATTTGGGAAATGAGTTGGGAAAAGTGATTAGGGTTAATTAGTATTACCTACAAGAATGTTAGGTACTACTATATTCCCTATGACTAGGATGCATGATGTTCAACAACTTGATCACTAAGGATCAAGCCTGGTAGGGGTTCTATACATGGACATGAGTACTTGCCTCTGTAATTTTGGAAAAAGTGGCATGGTCTTGTGACCCACCCTCTTTCAATCCTTCCTTTTTGGAATATGATATCAATATTCAGCAAAGACAAGACAAGTTACAAATATGACACATGGTGGACACGATGGCATAACAATGGATGAATGTTGACAGGTGGAATTCCTCCCTAGTTGAGAGGGGGTGTTAAAGAGTGCAACTAGGGACTAATTCCCCTTCCTAGAAGACTTATATATATATATATATATATATATATATATATAGAGAGAGAGAGAGAGAGAGAGAGAGAACTATAAATAATAACAATCATAAATAATGAATAATTATGTAATAATTAGTGTTGAAGAGTAATGTCTCTAGGAACATGACCATTCATTGAAAATAGTTCATACTCACATAAATAACATATTTTCCATAAGTTAATACCCACCATAATTTAACCAAATATTTGTGTAAAATATTGGATAAGGAAAAATATGTAAATAAATATGCTTACCAGAGTTACTGCCCACCATTATTTACGAGTTCTTCAACACTTTAACGAATATGGGTATAAATGTAATTGTGCAAACTTACTAGAATTTAATTTACAAAGATACATGATCCAATTTACAAAGGGACGTGTCTCTTGGGTATCTTGAGTATAAAATAAATTTGAAGCTTTTCATTTTACACAATTCACTTATCATTTCACATATATTTTATACTTATTGTTGATGTTCTCTATACAATCAATGATGATCTAAAGTGAATGCTACTAAAGTTTTAATGTGATTGTTATTGGAATATGAAGTAAAGTTGTTATTGGGCTAATAAGACATTGAAGTGATTGTTGCAAGCATAGAACATACCATAAAATTTAACACCTATACATATTTATATATGGTTCCTAGAATCCTTCATCATGAAGCACCACGAGGTCAACATATAAAACATATTATTTGCAAGTTATATATAAAGACATCTAGCCCAACAACTAATCTATCACAATATTGGTGTAAAGGATCATTTCGCACAAATATCAATCAATAAATAAAATTGTTTCTATGATTGCAAAAGAATGCTATTGAAGGAAACTATGGAATTGGTTCTATGATTAGAAGGCCAACATTCGACCAAGCTACATTGTTGCATTTCAATGCATCACTAGGATTCATCTAAATCATTAAGATTCATCTAAATCCTTAAGCATTGTTAAATCACAAATAATTGAATGATATATTTATTGATGATATATTTTTTACTTAACCTCATGGTGAATGCATGAAGTGTATTTATCATCAAATAAAGAAAGCCCTTGAAGCATTTCAAAAATATAGTTGGACATTTGTTTTTTGGTCAGATGAAGATCCACAGTCTCATAAGGATTTGAGCGTAGACTCAATTCATCAATATCTAATCATTGTTCTAAAACAAAACATTCAAACTCAAAGAGATATATTCTTGATATGAGGTTATATTCAAAAATATTGCAGAACATGAAATGCAAATGGCAGTCAATGAGTTAGTACAAAAATTCAAACAAATAATGAAGAAAAAATAAAAACAATGTTCTATTGCAGAAACATTTAATTTACATATCTATATCTTTACCAGAAGAGAAACATATTGTAGAAAATGAGGCTCATTGGCCACATAGCTACAACAATCTGAAGAAAATGTTGGGCTAAAATCAAAATCTATACAGGAAATGTGTATCTGATCTATTATCAGAAAAAAAGGATGCTAAAGTTCATTCACTATCAAATGAAGAAGGCCTTTGAAGGTCTTGGACATAATCAAATGTTAGTCGAATGAAAGAGAAAATAAAAGGAACTGCTTCATTCATATCCAAGCACATATACATAAAATCAAATATCAAATACTTCAACAAGAAATCTGATCAAAGTATTCATTAAGAGTCGTTGGCAAGAAATGATAAAATTGGGTTGGTTACCAAGACATATATAATATGTTGAAGATGGAAATACAACAATACATTTCAAAGGCAATCACATATACAAACATGAAACACACTAAAAGAAATTATATATGTCTTAAAAGGAATACAAAATACTTTCAAAATGTATTAGAGCATACCATTGAAAGAGGTATCTCTGATATATTAAATATAAGTCCAAACACTACAATTAAGAACATTGTGTGAATCGATCACAAAATAAACTCAAAGACTAAGTAAGATCTTCAACAAGAAAAGAAAAAGTTCGATGACCTAAATAGAACTAAGGAGGCAAGAGATTATGCATATATAATATACAACCCATAAAATGAGTGTGAGGTTTAAGGTGAGTGTTAGGGATTCAAGGCAGAATGAGCAGAGGCATGATTATGGATAGGAAAATTTGACAAGGAAAAATGTTGCACGATATTGAGAGGCAGCGTAGATGACAAGGACGATGATATTTCCAGTACATGGTGCATATGAATTAATTGGATAAGTGTTATATCTTATGTTATGCATTGCAATACTCGATGTTATATTGCTCATCATTATTAGTCCCTGCTACGCCTCGACAGGACTATAGTAATCTAAATGGGCCATATTAGTATTAGTTTAACCTGCTTAACCTGTTTATTATTCCGTGCTCCTGTTAAATGAACATAGTTTACAGCTTGTACTCTTATTGACCTCTTCCCGAGGCATACCTTACATTATGTACATTTTTCCGGTCGTATATATTCACCTTGTAAATTAATGCTAACATTAATTTACAACATTAAATGTTATATTATTTTCCATGGCTTATCTCCCATAGTTTATAATTGTTTGGGGTAATCGCTTTACTTTTTATATATGCATAACATGACTGTTTGCATGTAGTGGTGTGGGGCTTTCTACATGTAACTGTGTGATGTAATCAACTACATGTAACGGTGTGATGTAATCAACTGGCGTGCTTCAGACTTGGGTCACCTATTCCACTTATTCCTCAAGCTTGAATTAAGCTTTGTTTTCCTTCAACTTTGGGTTTGTCCCGCGAGTTCAAATTCATTAGCATTCAATTGTCCTTCTCAACTCACAAATATAACACTTGGATAATTGTGCTTCTCAACTCACAACTAGAACGCTTAGGGCCATGAATCATAGGAAAGGTAGCTAGCCGTAGTCAATATGTATGTCGGAAGTTTTGGTGGACGTATGAAGTAGTGCATGGCTTACTATAGTAGCAACTTGTGCTCTATACTCCACCTCCTTGCGAACAATGTTGAGATATTTCCTAACCTATGTGTGTAGATTCTGGAATTCCATATCAAATTGTAGGTGTAGGTTCCAATCCTTCTTTCCACGAGGTTTGTAATTGCACAAGATTTGTCATTGCACGCTTACTGTTTTTTCTCGTATTTCACACGAAAATTTTGGTAATCAATTTAATTTTTAGAAATGAATTTATGAGAGTTATTTCATACATTAATTTAATAATTTTGCTAATAGTGTTAGAGTTGATTTCTTCCAATTATGTTATCCTTCTGAAGCTTCTGTTATTCATTTTCTATTAAGATATTTTAAATTTCGAGAATACCCTTTCAGAATTGAGAATACCCTTTCAGAGTTAAGACGACCCAGATTTAAGACGAGAAGATCTACTTACCTGTAGTGTCGTGACTGCATCCATAGTAGTGGCTTCCTTCTGGCGGCTTAGAGTGAACGAATTATTTGTGACAAGCTTCCATCAGGTGATTGTTGAATGTCTGAAGGGGGGTGGGGTTGGCTTCTGTCAAAAGTGTGCCTGAACTTCTAGACTTTCTTTGTATTGTATTTTTTTGTGAATTTTATTTGATAACATCTTATTGGGAAACCTGAGGGAAAATGATAAGAAGGCTCCCAAGTCTGGTCATACCGATAATTTGGCTCCCAGGCTTACTGGAAACCAAAGGGAAAAATATCGTGAACGTTCTCAAGCATGAGCCGCTAAGAAGGCTCCCAAGTTCGGTGATATCGATAATTTGGCTCTCGAGCAAAGGTGTGAAAGGTACACTCCTTTCCCTCTATTCTTTCCTTTGTTAATGAGATTTAATGCACCATGTATTTATTCATTATGGATATAGTTTTCTCAGAATATCCTGGGGCTTGCATCAAACTTATTGGCTTACAAGATTGATCTTCCCTCTTGCTTCCTTTTCCAACTTCGCTAGTCTCTTCTCTGGCCTATCAGGCTTCGATGAATTTGATGGCAGCTTCGATTTCTTATCAGGTTGCCTCAAACCCCATTCCTATTATCAATCCAAGAGGTTTAAATCAACCCAGGGCAAGCATTCAAATCGCCACCATTTCTCTGGATAATAATCCTGAAAGTGAGGGGAATTGAAAGTGATGGGAATCGAGAGAGCTATATATATTTCTTGGTTTTATTTATACATATACAGAAGGAGATGGGAACGGGCATGTACTAGCGGCAAGGTGACAATGAGCGCTTCTTAGTAATGACATTCAAGCAAGGCTTCTTGTGTTGTCCCTGCTAGGGCCAGATGCTTATGGTGCAACAACATTTGTAATAAGCTACAATCACATCAATTTCCCTACAATTAAGATAAAGGGTACTCGAGAAGAAACACTTCACGCATTATACACAAGTAAATGCGCAATGGGTGCACATGAGAAAGCTTCTCTTTCTCGCGTTTTGGATCTGATGTTGTGATGTTGAAAACCCAACTATTGCAGTGGTCAGATTGGATGCATTATAAACTATTGTTCCATTTAATTTCATCTTGACTGAAACTCCATTGCTCTTAAATGAAGGGCAGAAAATACTGAGAGCTACACTCACATTGCTACTCCTATCGAGCATCTGTCTTATCATACAGCTACTGCGTCAATGACTTAATCAAATGCTTATTCAACTGGATCCACTTTTGTCTATGCTAGACATGGAACTGGTACTTAAACTAGGAAGATCAAGGTGCTCCAAGATTGAGCCATTCTCCTCCTATATTGATATCCAAATCCAAGTTGGGTTTAAACCGAATCCCTCATTACTACTTACTGGTTACTGGTGTACCAATTTCAATAAATAAATCCACTACTTACTGGTTTAGTTACTGGTGTACCAATTTCAGTAAATAAATCCAAGTTGGGTTTAGCCCAAATCACTCTTACTGGTGTGACAATTTAAGTAAATTATGTCAAACAAGGAGGAAAAATGTGAAATATTGATGGCTTCCATAGTTCCTAGTGAAATGCATGCAAGGTTTCGGTGACATGTCTTTTTCCTTTTACTTTTATTTTAATTTATTTATTTTTTACTTTTTACTAAAATTTTAATTTTTTTTATATGTGCAAGCATAGGCATAAATTAAACACCTTTGACAGTTGTTTATGCTTCTCCGCCTTCATCATCTAGTTGAAGGGTTGCGAGGGTTCAATACTGACTAATCTGCCCAAAGAAGAGGCATAGATATATCATATTATCCAACTTCTCCCACATCCAATGTGCTTTAGATGCTTAATAGACATTTAGAATCACTTGATTTGCTAGACACAATAGAATAGCAAAGATAGCCTTTCTATCTATTTTATTCAACTCATTTGGGTTCATTCGAGCTGGTCTCCTTGTAATTGCTGTCCAAAGATCTCTATCAATAAGAATATCCTCAATTTGGATTTTCCATATAGTGAAATTGCTCCCATCAAACTTGTCAATCTCTACTTTTGTTGCCATTTTGATGCTAACTAAAGTGTTTACTCCAGCTGCAAATCTCCCACTTAAGCCAAACACTGTATTGAAACTTATTCTACCTATTATAAGAAAGCATACAAGAGCAAGACCTTCTCTGATTACAAGTAGCAAGCTTAGAAGATAATAAGCTCTTATACCATGAAAATAAACCCGTAGAAACAATAGAAAAGAAAACACATACACAAAGAATGCAAACTCTGCAAAACAAGTAGCAAGCTTAGAAGATAATAAGCTCTTATACCATGAAAATAAACCTGCAGAAATAATAGAAAAGCAAACACATACACAAAGAATGCAAACACTGCAAAATAACATACACAAGGATCAAAGTAGACCAATGTCTGTAAGAATAGTCCCTCTAAATGCTATTGTCCATTATCTATTCATATAGTCTATCTTCATATAGAAAAAATATGCATCCATGACATCAACCTATGCACAAGTGGCAATAAAATTTTACTTCTTGTTGAACGTTTAAACTAATTGAAATGTTGAAATGTTACTGCTTGTCCTATGCGAAGCGGAATTTCCATTTTAATCTCGAGTTTTGTCCTCCGGTATACAAAAGTGTTGAACGATCGATTTCGATTTGATGCCAGGTCCTTTGCATTTGGAAACAACGCTTTCATTTCGCCGAACGATTCTGCGTATTTTTGAAAGAACGAGTGTGCATTCAAAACAGAGCTTCTTTTATAAACGGATGAAACGAGCATTATAATAGAAATCATTTTTGTGTGTGCACGGGAGACCTTTTTTATTAGAAGCCGAGTGGTCCCCACAAATTTCAAGTGTCTTGTTGATGTGGCGAGTTTCGATGCGTTCATCCTGGCCAACGGAACGATTCATATAAACCACGCCTTTTATTATGTTCCATTGATATGCCCCCGTCGATCATCGCGCCGAAGTCATTTGTTTTGGCCCAATTGCACGGTTATGAAACCGGACCGACGCCATTTTATATGGCGGAGTTAAATTGTTCGTGCGTCATTCCTCATGCGGAATCGGAAGTCCGTTGTATGCTTGGGTGCAATATGGTGTTCCGGACCCGATGATCATTTTATGGTGGATTTAATGTTTGATTTCGGTCACAATATCCTTGCGTCGGCAACGGTTCGAACCGACGATATATTTTATGTGATGGATTTGATAATCGATCGCACGCACAAACACGTCGGCAACCAAGTTTTATGTGAGAAAATCTTTTTATGCGTTATGGTTTAAATTTCTTTCAAGTACGGCGGTGTAATGTTTTGGTTCATCGTGCGATCAAGAGTTCATTCATAGGTTTTATTAATGTTTTGTTATATGGGTTGCATATCATGTGACGGAGGCGTTCTATTACGTTTAATTTTAATCGTGCGGTGTAAAGTTTTTTTTTTAACCTTTGATGTATACGTTATATGTGATTTTTTTGAAATAGTCATGTGTGATTTATAAAGTGGGGCCGAAAGCCTTGCATAGGTTTAGAAAGTTTAGTTTTTTTTTGTTATAAGTTTATTGTTATTATATACGCGCATATAAAAAAGTGAAAAGATTGAGAGGCTATTGTAATGTTATTTATTTTGTAAAAGGCACGGCGTGCGTAGTAAAAAACATACACAACGGTGTTGCGTTTTTAAGCAGAGGCAATTAACGGGGGGGCGTGGTATTTTGTGAGATAGAGTGAAGTTTTTTCCCGTATGCTTGTGTTTGTAACGGTCATTTTGTAATCCCTACGTGTGAGGAATAATTTTGTAATACTTTTTACGGTTAATGAATAGAAGTTTTAAAGTGTGAATCCCTAGCACTGTGAAGAAAATTTTAAATTTCTGCGTGACCCAGGTGGAGAACGTTATTCTCTCTGATAAGTTTGTTTTGGAATTCTCGAGAAATTCCAACATGTCGACTAGTCCAGGCTCTTTGAAGGTGTCAAAGAAAGTGAAGGAAGGAGTTCTTGTTGCGGCAGCTTCTCAATGAGTAGCGACTCGATCCAAGAAGAATCAAGAGTATTTCTCAAGTAATTTTTTTTTTTTGTGTTCTTGTGAAGACGATCGGTTTGTTTTAAAAACACAGTCAAGTGTTTGAAGCATGATTAAGAGTGCAAGAATAGGTGAGCTAAGCACTAGCATGGGTATTGGTAATACTCAGCTCCCACAATTTAATGGGAAAAACTATGAATACTAGGCAATAACCATGAGAGTACAGTTTGCTTCCCAGACTTACTGGGAACTTGTTGAGGATGGCTTTGAAGAGCCGGCGGATGAAAATGAGTTTGATTTAACTCGGTGAAGAGAGAGGAAGCTGGCCGAAGAGTAATGAAAGAGGATTCTAGAGCCCTCTACTTTTGTATCAAGCGATGCCGCAGAGAGTGTGTTTCCAAGGATAACGTGACCAAGAGATCCAAAGAAGCATGGAAATCTCAAGACGACCTATCGAGGCATGGAGGAAAGTGAAGACAACAAAACTACGAGTTGTTGAGGAGGGGAACTTTGAGACTCTTTGCATGAAGGAGTTAGATAATATTGACTCATTCTTCACACATGTGATTGGAATAGTCCCCACCTGGAATAGATCTCATGGAGAGACTCTTGAAGAAAGGAGGATTGTGGAGAAACTATTGAGTCTACCCTCGAGGTTTGATGTGATTGTCACCACCATAGAAGAGACCAAGGATCTCACAAAATTTTTAGTTGATGAGCTACATGCATCATGATGACACATGACAGATATTGGGTAGAAATGAAAACTCATCTCTAGAGCATGCCTTTAAGACCCGGATGTCCTTTTGGAAGAGGAAGAGGAAAGACGGGGGAACAAGAGGAAGAAGGCGAAGCCAAAACGGTGGAAGAAATAGTCCGGCAAATACTCAAAGAAGAGCGACGAATCCAATCGGCACAAGGCCAACGACAACCAACAAGGTGGACAACAACATGCCCAAGGACAAAGAGTATGATAAATCCAATGTCTAATGTCACTATTGTAAAAAATATGGGCATTATGCAAATGAATGTAGGAAGAAGCGACCATGATATGAGTAATAGAACAAATGCAAATTTCTTAGAGAAAATGTCATTCAAGATAAATTGTTTTTAGCTTGTAATGTGTTTGAGGAAAAGAGTGAATATTTATGGTTTCTAGACTTGCAGTTGTAGTAACCATATGACGGAAACATAGCCATTTTTTCTATGTTAGATGAGAATGTGAAATCTGAAGTCACATTAGGGACTGATAGTAAAGTTGTTATGGGAAAAGGAGATGTAAATGTTTTAACAAGGAAAGGTGAAAAGAAATCGATAGCGGATGTTTATTATGTTCCGGGAATGAAATGTAACCTCTTGAGTATTGGACGACTTGTTCAAAGGGAGTCTGATGTTTTCTTTCGAGGATGATGTTTGCACCATCATGGATAAACCACTTGACAAATAATGTATTTAATGAAGTGAAATGACAAGGAACGAGGATGTTCCCTCTCGGAGAATGAGATCATATTTGAGAAAATGGAGAAGAGATAACCAACGATGACACAAGAGACTTTCCAAAGCGAACCAAAAGATGACAATTGGTTATGGCACTTGAGATTTGGACATCTCAACTTTGAAGTCTTAACTTGTTGAACGAGAAGAAAAGGAATGGTAGAGGTTTCAGTGATTGAGAAACAGACGACCTTTGTGAAGGTTGTATCTTGGGGAAACAACACGGAAGAGAAAGTTTTCCTTTCGGGGGAAAAACTTATAAGGGTAAAGGCACCCTTAGATATTGTCCCTCGGTTTATGTGGATCGATGGCGCTCCATCACTTTACAGCGACTGCTTTGTATGCTAACATTTATTGATGATTTTAATAGAAAAACTTGGGCACTTTTTGAAAAACAAAAGTGAAGTGTTTGAAAGATTCTCCAGTTTCAAAACCTTGTTGAGAACCAAAGTAGGCTGCATATCAAAGTCCTAAGGACTGATAGAGGGAAGATGAGTATATCTCTAAAGATTTTCTATGTTTTTGTAGAGAAAATGGGATTCATAAGCAATTTACAACTAGATATACTCCGCAGCAAAAAGATGGAGTTGCGAAAGGAAGAATAGAACAATAATGGACATGGTAAGGAGTATGTTAAAGGCAAAGAATTTGCCTAATGATTATTGAAGTGGGGAGTTGTACATTATGCGGCGTACATCTTGAATAGATGCCCTACAAAAACGATTATGAACAAGTGCGGAAGAGGCATGGAGTGGCCTGAAAGCAAGGTGTCACACATATGAAAGTTTTTAGATGTGTATGCACTCATTCAGGATATTCAGGAAGAGTTGGATAGCAAGGGGGAGAAATGTATTTTCATTGGATACGATGAGGAATCCAAAGCTTAGAGGTTGTATAACCCATCCACCAAAAAGTTTATTGTGACGAGAGATGTTCGAGTTCATTGAAGAGGAAGCTTGGGATGGAAGCATAGAGAAACGGTGAATGTTAAACAACGCTGTTTATCTCATGATGAAAATGATGATATGAGTTACAGCTGAAATACATCCCCAAAAAGCGAGAACCAACACAAGGGCAGCAAAGACACCCTTGAGGAGAAATGAAAGTGCTTCTCCAAGCACACCTGAGAGAGGGTCAGAAGTGCTTCTTGAGAAACATTTGTACCTAATGAAAGAGGTAAGAGAAGTTCAGAAATTTAAATGACATTTATGAACAAGTGACAAATGAAGGTATGAACTCTTTGTTTGCTTTATATTGTCATGTTGGTGACTATCCACTTTGAAGAAGCTATTAAAGATAGGAAATGGATAGAAGCTATGGATGAGGAGATTAATGCCATAAAGAGAAAACAGACATGGGATTTGGTTGAACTACCAAAGGTAAAGATGTCATTGGAGTTAAATGGGTTTAAAGACCAAGAGTAATCTTGAAGGAAAAATAGAAAGACACAAGAGCAGCTACTTGTTGTCAAAGGGTATAAGCGAAGCATGGGATAGACTATGAGGAAACTTTCACACCGGTTGCTAAGAATGGAAACCGTGGGGGCAGTGTTCTCCAATAGTAGCACAAAACAAGTGGAAAAGTTTACCAAATGGACGTGAAGTCAACATTCCTAAATAGATGTTAATGGAAGAGGTTTACATTGAAAAACCTCTCGGCTACGAAAAAAAGGCCCCGAAACAAAGTGCGCAAATTGAAAAGCTCTTTGTAGGCTGAAGCAAGCGCGAGCGTGGTATAGTAGGATAGATTCCTATCATTGGAAAATGGATTTGAAAAGTGTGAGGGAGGACACCCTCTACATCGAAGAAAAAGATGGTAAAATGCTAATTGTTGTGTTATGTCATATTTTGATGATGTTATTTTCACGAAATGAGAAGTGATTACTGCTTATTGAAAATTTTAAAAACGATTCATGAAAAAGAAGAATTTGAAATGACTAACGTGGGTTTGTGAATACTTCTTAGGAATAGAAGTAGAAGACAAGATGAAAATGGGATTTTTATCTCACGAGGCAAAATATGTTAATACAAGTCTTTGGAAAAGTTAATATGCGGAAACAAGCGACAATCACTCCCACATTGATGGGATTAAAACTTAGCGAGAGAGGACATCGGTAAGGATTTTGATCCTGGTTGTACCAAGAGCATGATTTGGAGGCACTCATGTATTTGACTACAGCTAGGCCCGATATCGACATGCTGGTGGTTTGACTTCCCAGTTCATGGAGAAGGCCAAAGGAAGCACATTGGCGAGCGGCAAAAAGATTTTGAGGTATGTTCAAGGTACTAAAGGTTTGGTATTTTGTCTACTTCGGAATGTTCAGATTTAATAGGATACGTGGCAGGTGATTGGGGTACAGAGTATGGAGAAGTGAAAACAGAGAAAAATGCTTTCGGTTATGTTTCACATGGGTTCGGGGGCCATTTCATGGGCTTCTAAGAAACAACCTATTTTAGCATTGTCTACAACAAAGGAAGAATATGTGGCGACTCTGACGGCAACATGTCAAGCAATTTGGATAAGGAGGATGTTGAGAAGTTTGTGCTAGAGAATGACAAAAGGAACGGTGATTTTTGTGACAATAGCTTGGCTATTGCATTATCTAAAATTCTGTGTTTCACAAGAGGACGAAACACATTGATACCAAATTTCACTACATCGAAATTAGTAAACAATGGAGAAATTGTTTTGGAACCTTGCGAGAACTTCCGGGAGCGGGTTTGCGGACATTCGACCAAGCCATTGGGCGAGAAGAGTTTTGAGTTTTGAGAAAATGCACGAGTATATTTGTGCTTAACGATTTGAAAGTAAGGGAGTGTTGAAATGTTACTTTCAAGCTGTCCCTATGCGAACGCTTTCCATTTTTAATCTCCGATTTTTGTCCCTTGACCTTACAAGGTGTTGAACAATCGGTTTTCGAGTTTCGGCGCCGGAGTCCTTTGCATTGGAAACAACGCTTTCATTTTATGAACAATTCTCTTGTATTTTGAAAGAACCGAGTGTATATTCAAAACGAGCTTCTTTTATAAACGGATGAGCGAGCATTATAATAGAAATCATTTTTATGTGTGTGTGGGAGACCTTTTTATTATAAACCCGGTGGTCCCCGGAAATTTCAAGTGTCTTGTTGATGTGGCGAGTTCCGATGCGTTCATCACAATCGAGTGATTCATATAAACCACCACCTTTTATTATGTTTCCATTGATATGCTGCCGTCCGATCATCGCATCGAAGTCATTGTTTGGCCCCGATTGCAGTGTAAAAGTCGGACCCGAGCGCCATTTATAGGCGGAGTTAAATTTGTTCATCATGTCCATTCCTCAATCGGAATTGGAAGTCAGTTGTATGGCCCGATTGCGATAATAATTACCGGACCCGATGATCATTTTATGGCGGATTTAATATTTTGATTTCGCGTCACAATCTCCGCTTGCGTACGACGGTAGGATTTCGGATGCGATATGTTTTTTTATGTGATGGTTGATAATTCATCGCGCACACAAACCTTACGTCGGCAACCAAGTTTTGTAGCGAAAATCTTTTATGCATTATGGTTTAAATTTCTTTCCAGAGTACGGTGGTGTAACGTTTTGGTTCATCGCGCGATCAAAATTCGTTCATGGGTTTTATTAATGTTTTGTTATATGGGTTGCATATCGCGTGACGGAGCGTTCTATTATGTTTATTTTAATTGCGCGGTGTAAGGTTTTTAACCTTTGGTCTTATACGTTATATGTGACTTTTTGAAATAGTCATGTGTGATTTATAAAGTGGAGCCCAAAAGCCTTGCATAGGTTTAAGTTTAGTTTTTGTTATAAGTTTTATTGTTGTTATTATATGCGCGGCGCTAAAAGTGAAAAGCCGAGAGGCTATTGTAATGTTATTTACTTTGTAAAAGGCACAATAGTGCATAGTAAAAAACATACGAACGATGTTGCGTTTTAACGGAGGCAGTGTGCTTAGTGTATTCTTTGTGGTATTTTGTGAGGCAGTGAAGTGTTTTTCAGCAGCATGTTTGTAACGAGTCATTTTGTAAGCCCTTTGTGTGAGAAGAAATTTTGTAATACTTTTTATAGTTAATGAATAGAAGTTTTAAGTGTGAATCTCTTGTTTTGTGAAGAAAATTTTTAAATTTCTTTATGGAAATAAAAATTAAGAGCATTATTCTCTCTATTGGTTGTTCGGAATTCTCGGAGAATTCCAACATTGAATGCATGTTGTTCAATCTATGGTAGTCCCCTTCGACCTTTCGTTGCTAGTCTAAGTTGAGTCTATCGAGTCCTTTGCACATAACGAATCATCATACATAAGTCAAGAGACAAATGCATAATTCTTATTATTATAGGATGCAATCTAGATTCCATGATGTGATTCAATAGAGTAATATATTATGTAATATCCCTTCTCTTGGGCAGTACGTAATGCAGCACTCATGGCTCGGAATTCCTTAGTGCAACATACCGACTCTTGGGCAAGGACTTGTTGCTCCACCAACACCTCTGGTTTGATATAAATATTACTGGTGTTTCTCTAAAGCAGCAACACAAATCCTATTCGCATATAGAGAATATGGCAATTGTGTTTTGGATGGAATATATTCAACACTGTAATTTTGAATAATGTACACTACATTTATTCTTAATTATCAATGGGGCATTACATTGAAAATTAGGGTTCTCGACATATGTACAACCTTGGAACAATATAGTATGGGGAACTAATTTCAATTCAATCCAATGGAACGCTGGTTACTTGGATACATTCAATAGATACGTGAACAATATTGAACATTGGATATAAATATTGAACATTGGCCTCGTATTGTATTTCTCTTGGTCATTATTTGGAATAACGTGATTATATATTTATTGGAGCAACATATTTCTCTTAGTTATTATTAGGAGCATCATATGTATTATTTGGATGAACACTCATTATTTAATGTTTGGAACAACATTATATTATCTCAACTTGATGTTATGAATATTTGTTTGGAGATCGGTGTTATATATTCGTGGAGTTGCATTATTGGAGTTATGTTATTTATCAATGGTCGTTTAATTTAATTCTCAACATATTTAACAACGTAATTCATGTCAGGAGGAGAGAAACGTTATTAATATGAGGAGAGTGTTATTCATATGAAAACAACATTATTCATATAATGGACCAACTAATAATCATTACAATAATGCATTAATTCACAATTAGGAATTCATTCTTGGTTTAACAACAACACTATTACAATAGAACGCTCGTTATTATATAACACTAACAATACTTCTATATGGTTGCAATTGGAATTAACTGCCAACGTTTTAATAATGCATTCTCACCAGTGAGTTCATTCTTTAAAGTATGTCCTCACACTGTGTTCTCCTTTGTAAGCAACGTTCTCCTACTTGCAGCATTTGCATACATGGTAGCAATGTGTTATATTTAAATTAGTTGACCAGCAATGGGTTCATGATTGACAAGAAATGTGTTCATGGTTATTTCTTTTGCTTTGGAGCAGTTGCATCATGAATTGATATCTTGGTTGATGTTACTTTTATAAATTAGGGTTTTGTGCCATGGCAGTATGTACACAATTTTACACCGTTCTTCCCATACATTCTTCCAAATAAATTTCTTGGCACAGTGTTGGTGATTATTACAACATTCTTGGGACCGTGATCAATGTTTGAGACAACATTCAACATTTTGGATTAGCATTCATTTAAAGGCAACGCTAAATTGTAGATACAATTAAATTGCAATGGAACATGGTTTATATTAATTTTCATGGTTTAATACATTCAATAGTTTATAAACATGTGGTTTATATTGGAGCATGATTATATTATAAATAACATTTTCAATGATTGAATTTCTCAATATTAACTGAATTTCCTTGATAAACCATTAGAGATATGCTGCAAGTTTCCCACATACTTTTATGAATTAGAGTTTTGTGCCCTAACATGCTTTAATCATGCAACATTCATTATGGATCAAATTTAATTATGGAGTAACGTTCATTCATGAACATTTATATCATGGAGGCTATTTGTCTTATCCATTGCATTAATATATACATTGAATTTACGGTTTTATGCCTTATTTATAAAAATTGTGGCTTCCCTAAGAGAGTAGGAGTTGCTTCCAAAGTATTGCTTCAGTGAAAACATTAAATAAAGCCCAAGACGAGTTCATGTCAAGAGGGAAGGATTTTATAGCACAATGTTTGGGAAATAAACAATATTTTCAACCTTTTTAGTCTTACAACCTTTCCATTGATGTCAAGGAGGAGGTAAGCATAGGGATGGAGGCAAGGTAGCGAGCATGGAGGCAGAGGAAAACTAGAGAGGGATCGTTGTGTTGCCATCAATGCTAAGGGGAGAATGTTGGAAATATTGGCAATGATGTTAGATGATCATGTTAAGGATGCTTGATGTCATTAATCTGGTATTTGATTATATTGGGTTGATTTATGTTGATTAGTACAATTCCATTGTTGCAAGGGTGCTTGGAATGCAAAGTATGATAAGTGATGTGAAGTGCAAAGGTTGATCATTGTTAACTATGTTGATCATTGTGAACATTATTTTACATTATTAAAAATACGCAGATTGATTATCTTAATATATGGCATACAATTAAAATGAAAATGGCACGGAAACGCAACGGGAATAAACATATAACCATAAATACCGAATCTTGACGAAATAACACTTCATTTCGGTAATATCAAGAAACAAATTTGCTTACGGACAAAATGGAAATAAAACTAGCTAGGGCGGCGGTAGCTATCTGCGAGAAGAGATGTGGCGGCTACGAGCCTACGAACTGATTGCAATGAGGCTCGAGGGCCTATTTATTATTTAGAAACAATGGGAAATCCTAAACAACCAAAACCTAACCCTGGGAGATAGGCATCAAAGCTGTGGGCCCGTTTGGGTAAGGTGGTGTTTCAACTTCCCGGGGCATAAATTTGGCATACGATCTCCGTTTGACGCATACCATAACTCGTTAGAAATATCTATCTAAGAACTACAAATTTTGAATGAGCAGCATTGGTCCATGGACCATGAAATTTCTCTCGGTTCCCAAAAAACGTCATTTAGAATATAAAACGGCTCCGAGAAGTTTAGGACCCGAAAAAAATGCTAAAAATAGTAAGTTGTGCCGAAATTGAAAAAACTGAGAAAAAGAGACAATGGTGGGGCCCCAAATGGAATAGGCGGTGACATCCAATATCCACTGGATCGGCTGAGGTAAACAATGATGAGGCTATAGTAATAATAAAGAGACTCTTGGAACAGCTAAACGGATCAAACAACGGTGAACATGATACTCGAATGATTGAAGAGGAAAAACATGGAGGCCTCTTCCTCACACACGAGTGGAGAAAAAAGACCTGAACATCAAAGAAAGATATAAGCAAATCAAGCAAAAAGAATGAAGAGATTAAAGGTGAGATTTATTCTCAATTCTTAAAGCAAAAGCTAGGGAATCAACCGGGTTACTTACAACATTTGACTATTCCACGATAAAATAATCATGTCATGTACGGAACCAACTTCTTCAACACCTAAGACAACTGGCCGATTCTAAAGGTTGAGTTTTAAGTAGATACGAAAATGTGCATGAACTAGATCAAATGAATTCCACAAACATAGCTGCGAGATGCTATATTCAGCGTGGTAACCGAGCTATGAGTGCTGCCTAAGTTACGCAGTACCATTATCAACATGCGGGACCAAATGAAACTTGACAAAAGGCTCTTTGTATGCCAAATATTTAAGGATAAAAGCCTTAGAAGACTTAGTTTTGTAGGTGGGAGTTGATCCTTTAGATGTTCCAGCGACGAAAATATTGTTTAAAAGAAAAATGAGGACATTGCGACTTTGAGAAGCAATTTGAAGCTTCCTCAAAGTGAGCACCCTCAAATTAAAGAAACTATTCAAAAACAAATTGAGAAAGAAGACATGATTCGAGTTTATTCTCAAGCTAAACATCAAATAAAAGAAATGGAAACACAATTAGATCAATTAGTAAAGGAAAAAGAAACAATGAGAAAAGAAAATAATGTTCCGGTAGTCCCTTTACGGTTATACCTATAATCACTATAGGTGGCAACTGCATGGGAGAAAAATTGGCACCAAAAGAGTTATTGGAAGCGCAATGCTAGTACAATCATCCACAACATCAACAACGGATTCTTCAACCACACGGGACAACACACGGATACGGGCGAGATAGTAAAGGCTATGGAGGAATTGTCAACGAAAAACAATGAAATTAATAGTTTGAAGAAAATGATTCGAATAACAAGTCTCCAACAAAGCAACATTAATCAATGCCAACAATTATGAGCAAAAGAGGGCAAGAGACTTGAAGAAAATCAAAGCCTTCAAAAAGACTTGAGTTTTCTTTGTTTGGCGGTTTTCTTTTTACGGTAGTAAAGAGTAAATAAACGGAAGTCAAAGTGTGTCGGGAGGAAGGAGAGTGTAGTCAAAACAGCTCCAATAAGATATTTTCCAATTTGCGGTAGCGGGACAACTAGCCAATAAGGAGCTCCTTAGTTAATTTAAGTTGTTCTATATTTTTTGGATAAAGAGGGACAACTTGCTAAGTGTTAAACGTTGTCCCTCTTTGTATGTAAAGATATTTATATTTCCTAGAGTTATTCCTAGATCTCTCTGGGGATATTTTTAAACAATATTTGTATAAATACTTTAGTCTTTGAAGTGTTTAGTGTGGAATAAAATTGCTAAGATTACTATAGATTTTTGTGATACATTGGAGGCTTACATGTGTTGATTTTGAAAATGTGTTGGACAAATCTAATTGGACATCATAATGGGATTCTCTACGATAAGTTAAAAAGTAAATGTCTATCTTGTCATTGTTTATTTTTCAGTTCCATTCATTTTATTATGTGTTTTTCTTTCTTAATGAGTAACTAGGAATATTGCTTCGGGACTGGCTTATGGCTCTTTGTCTTAAATAAGTTACCATTTAAATGTTTTCAGCGATTTTTCGGTGTTAGAAATTATTACTTGCTCCTGCTCTATTTGACTTCTGCCTCCTTCCTCTATTGTCCGGATCAAAGGATCCTTCATTTCCCTTTGTCCCAACTATACCATTTCATCAAAAACCTTTTAAGCTCTGGGAGTTATCTGTCTTGCCCCGACTATATTTGCATCCTTTTGGCCTTGCCTTCTCGGCTTGCTATCTAGACTTAGCTCCATTGCCATTATTGGTCGAAGTAGATTTCTCCCCTAGTTTACCTTTAAGTGATTTTTTTCCCACCAAACCAAACATCTTAAAACAAAACCAATTGAACTATCATAACTAGCCTAAAACATAAAATCAAAAAAAAAAATCTTAAAGAGAGGCCCATCTCTTGAATTCTAGGAAGCTAGATCCTAGGATTTGAAGGAAGTAGGTTTGTGGTTACCCCTAGTTTTCTTAAACTAAAAACCAAAGCACAACTTTGAGAAATTACTAGGGTGTTAACATACGCAGCGACCACGCGGGGAACAACCAATCTCCGGTTTAAATTTAGTCTTACGGGAAGATCTTTCATTTATCTTTTTACTTTAAGATTATTTTTTAAAGGTTGTGGGTATTCATAAACGGTCATTAGAAGCTACCAGGAAAACCTACTATACTGATCCTAATCAGGATCCTAAACTGGGTTATCAGTAGATATTTAGGAGCAGTTGGAAAAAGAAAAAACAAATTGTCAATTTAGAGCCCCATAGAAATACCATTAAGAAAGAAGCTAATTATTTATCAAAGAATTAGTGAGCTTAAACGATATTGATTTTGATTTTCAAAGTTTGAACAATCATTGTTTAAAAATAAATATAAAAGCCCAGTTTAAAAGACAACACAATAGATCTGTTTTTACTTCCTTTTTTTTAATACAAAACATAATATTATTTCAGCAAAAAATAAAATCGGATAAATACGAATCTCAAAGTCAAATAGAAAGAGTTAATGTTATAACTGATTAAAGACATTGATGAAGCTATTAAATTAGCCCATCCCACATTAAGCCTTTGGTTCTACGATTGCACCATGACAATAATTCCCGGCTGATTCAACTTTGTATGTTGTCACCTCATTTAGATTCCACTACAAGTTCATCCACAAAAAAATTAGTCCTAAGTTGCCATGCATCCTAGGATATTATTCCCCTCATCCACTCAATCCTTGCATCCACTAGTTTTATAAGCACTACATCTTTATTTCCAAGTAATTCCTTATATATACCAACTTCTTTTCCAAGTTCTTGATCTGACTTCAAGCACATCATGTCTATCCTGACACTTCTCCTATCATCACTTTTATACCTCCCAGGTCTAAGCAAAACTTCAAGCCATGGCTGCTAGGTATGCTCCCCTTGTCTTACCCCAAAACCTCCATGATATGCCCCAAGATTGCGAGAAAAATATACCACTATTTGATGTTTTGTCATCATATAGCTCAACAAAATGTCACAAGAATGACGATTCTTTGTGAAATCTATGAAATTGATGAGTCGGATGTCCAAATAAGGTTATTTGCCCAAAGTTTGACGGGAGAAGTAAAAAAATGGTTTAAAAGTTATTCTTTGGTAGTATAGCTAATTTAGCTACATTTCATAGAGCATTTTTAAATAAATGGGAAAGAAAAAGAACCCCACATAAGAATTTTGTCGAGGTTTGATGCTTTAAAAAGATCCCCTAATGAGTACGTACAGTTACTTGCACTAGGTATATGATGTTTATAATGCCATTCTGTAGATCTCAAACCTACACCCTACTCTTGTATTTCTTAAATTCTGATGGATTTGATCCATATATGGCTTATCAACTAAGAGAAAGAATCTTGGAAACATTGAAACAGAGATGAAATTCGATGTTGTTAGTGTAGAAATTAATATTCTAGCTAAAAAACCGGACTTAGGAATGAAAAGTCGCAATAAAAGAAGAAACATCAAATTGATTGATAAACTAGATTTATTTTTCTAAACTTATATAAATCAACAATTATTGAAGCTTTGAATATGAATGATGGGGAAGATGCATTAATTTGAATGACGATCAACCGGAGTTGATATTTGACACGATGTAAATGGTAAGCATTCAAATGGAAGCGATTGCCTCCTTTCTATATCAGTCTTACTATTCACAATCGGATTTTCACCGTTGAATATTAGATTCGGGAGCTTCCCACAACTTAATGCCAAAAGCTATTATGGAAACTCTAAATCTAGAAATAACCGAGCCTTATAAAGATTTATTCTCTTTTGGTTCCCGTGAGGTTAAGTGCATAGGATTGATCGAGGCACCCATGTGTGAATTTGGTTTTAGTACCTTGGTAAGAGCATGGTTGGATATTGTAGTAGCTAATATCCCACCAAAATATGGTATACTTCTTTTTTGCTCATGGGGTGCAAAGTTCTCGAGATCTCTACAATTAGACATGAGCTATGCTACTGTCGATGTTGGACAACCCAAAAACTTTGTGAGAAAATTTATTGAAATTCATGGTCGACAGTAAAAGGTCCATAAATTGCCCCATTTTATTTCAACATAGTGACCTTGATTCCTTCATTTTATGTAACTGCGATAACAATGAAATCCAGGACATAAATGATTGACATAAAGCAAGAGCAAATAATGACAATATTTTTCATGAAGCCCTTTGGCACTTAGATTTTGATGGCTCGATGAAGCAAAACGGGAGCAAGAGCTGGGGAATATGGATCACAAAACATTGGAGCAGAAGACCATTTAGAGGACAAGCCTTTAGACTCAGCAGTTGCTAATAACATGAGAGTATGAAGCCTTATCTTGAGCCTCCAAATCATCGAGAAAAATTAGGAGGTAAAAATAATTTAATTATGGGAGATTCGAGAATTGATCATTAAGCAAGTAAAATGGAGATTATTACGGCTACATAATCCTAGGTGTGAGATATAGAGATGCAACAATTGATTTGTGTTGAGGATTTATTGGAATGTAAGTTTTCTAATATACCTAGAAAACGAACATTCAAGCTCATTGTAACGCATCCTTTTCTAGCACATGTAACTTACCTTTTCAACCTACATAGGTATACTGACTGATTAAATATAGACCATTGTCCACGACAATGTCAAATCTCTTAACAGAATTTTTTTCTGCGAAGATGAGCAGATTTACCATTTTTTGAATAATGAGGAAAATTTCATAATTGTAATATAGATTGATGTTGTAATATGGAGTTTAGTTTTTAATTATGAAATAGATATGTAGATGTACATAAATTTAAAAGCCACATGTATTTACTCAATGAGACATAGATAACTTAGAGAGAAGTAGATATGAGGAAGTTATTGAAGAAGAAATTGACATGTTAGATTTAAAAGATAATTTTTTACCTAAAGGTTTAACTCCTTTGGAGGACCTTTTTGATTCCAATGATGTGCCTAAAGGCCAAAATGGAACAGTCGAGTGCGACATTGAGAACAACATTGGGACAAAGTGAAACCAAAAATGATCAAATTGTCAAAATCTTTGCCCTCTCAAGAAAAATAAAAATGCATTGGACAACTGAGGTATCAAGATGTGTTTGCATGGAGTTATGAAGATCTAAAAGCCTATGATACAAACATAATTCAACACAGATTCCTATGTAAAGATGATCGGGGAAACCATATAAACAAGAATTGAGGAGGATTAATCTGTCTTATTACCTTTGATAGAAAAGGAGGACAACGCATGTATGATGCCCAAATCATTGCACCAATCGAGATATTGATTGGTTATCAAGCTTAGTACCTACTAGGAAGAAAATAGGTGAAATTAGATTATGTGTAGATTTAAGAAATCTCAATAAAGTATCATTGAAGGATAATTACCCTTTACAGAGATGGATCATATTTTACAAAGGGTAGTTGGTTCTTCTAGGATATCTTTATTGGATGGTTTTGAGGATATAACTAAATGCTTGTCCAAAAGAAGACCAAGCCAAAACCTTTTACCACTCCTTGGGAGCACTTTCATGTATGTGAAAATGCCTTTTGGTTTACGATGAATCTTTGGAGCTACTTTTCGAAGGGCTATGGACATAGCCTTTGCTAAGGAAATACATGAATTCTTGGTTATTTATTTAGATGATATTCTTGTCTTTTTCTAAGTCAAATAATTAACACTTGGATCATTTGAGACAAGTTTTTATTAAATGTAGAAAATTTGGTATATCTTTAAATCCTAAGAAAACTCTTTTTGGACTAGAGGAAGGAGAAAAATACTAGGACACATGATTTCAAGAAAGGTATTAGGATAGATCTGCAAGAATAGAAGCCATTCTAAACATTCATCCACCTAGAAATATCAAAGAGTTACAAGCATTTTTAGGTAAAATCAATTTTTAAGAAAGGTTATTTCTAACTGGAAGAAATCATCGAGAGAAGCTGAATAACATGCTTAAAAAGAACTACGTTTTAAAATGAATGATTCTGAAGCAAAACAATCATTCGAATCCATTAAACATGCTTTAACAAAAACACCAGCCCTAATCGATCCAGACTTCAAGAAAGATTTTATAATCTTTCATTTTGCCTCGGAACATACCATAGCTACGAGTTCTACGGAAAAATGACCAAGGTTTTGAGCCGGCCTATAGCATTTTTCAGTAAAACCCTTAGAGATACACCTTTGAAATATAACATAATGGAAAAACAAGCTTTAGCCTTGGTTAAAGGCCATAAAATATTTCGGAAGTGTACGTGCTTTACTCCCACATTATTGCCCACTATGTCCCTAATTAAGTCGAATGTTCTTACACAAGATGGACCGGATGGAAGAAGAGGAAAGTGGATTTCCACTATCCTTGAATATGACATAGATATTAAACCAACCAAGCTCATAAAAGGACAAGGTTTAGCTAGGCCGATGGTAGATCAATTGCAGTGCTTTAGATATAAATTTTATTGCTCAGAAGTTGATAACGAGGAAAGAGATGGTGACTCCATTAATCGGTGAAGCCTTTCTAGACTCACCATGGTACTCGAGATATTATCTTTGTACTTACACATTTGCCTAGCTATACGGATTAACAAGGACTAAATCTAGATTTATTAAACTTAAAGCAATGAAGTTACCTTCAATGCGAATAATGTGCTTATTGGAAAGAACAAAGTGGGATATTCTTGATACAATTTACTAAAATCGGAAGTTGACAAAATTCTTGGAGAATTTCATGCGAATTGATTATGGAGGACCGCCTGCTAGAGAAATCTTGTAGATAATATTCTTAGAGTTGGTTTTTTTACGCTTTACCTTGTTCTTTGATGTTAATAAATTTGTTACTTCATGTCACAAATGTCGAGATTTTGAAGGAAAAAGAAGTTGTTACCTTTACCCCTAAAGCCAATTTCTCTTGAGATGTCATTTCAACAATGGAGTTTAGACTTCATTGGGGAGAAATTCTACCCTCCATCCTCTAGCCAACACAAGTGGATATTGAGCGCCACTGATTATTTTACTAAGTGGATTGAAGCCATTCCCTGCGGACAAGTCTTGATTAGGTCATTATCTCTTTCATAGAAAACAACATTTTATCTAGATTTGGATGCCTACGGAAAATAATAATTTGATAATGCAATGACATTTAAATATAAGAAAATTATTTCTATTTTTTGTCACAAGTACCATATTACCCTGAAACCCACTCTACGCCCATTACCCTCAAGGTAATGGCCTAGCCCAGATCTTCAAATAAAAGCCTTGTGAATATCATTAAAAAACTACTTGAAGATAATAGAAAACTTGGAATAAAAAGTTAGTCTATACCTTATGGGCGGATAGACTTACTACCAAGAAGTCAATTGGAACATCTCCTTACCACATTGTATATGGAATGGATACGATTTTCCCATCATCTTTAGGAGTGTTCCGGTAATGAAAATTATCCAAAAATCACAGAGTAGAACTCAATGAGATACAAAAGAAGATAAATCAAACTATTCATACGCAACACAAAAGGGAAGAAGTATATCAAAAATCTCAAGTTATTCGAGAGGAAAATATCAAGAAAATGTTGATAAAAGAACTAAATAAGATGAGTTTTCCATTGGAGATAAAGTGTTAAAATGGGATTCCGGGGAGAGAAGAAAAGGCAAGCATGGAAAGTTTGACTTTCTATGGAAAGGGCTCTATGAAATTTATGGATATAGGAGTAATAATGCTTTCTTCATTAGAGATTTGGATGGAAATGATATTCAAGATGTGCCGATTAATGGTAGAATGTAAAACACTACTGACTAACACGAGTTAACCAATAGTTAGTCCCGATTACTTTTTTACATCATTGTAAATATTCATTGCAAGTGTGTAGATTGGATTGGATATTTTCTTCTCAAAGAATTAGTCGGAGTGAAGGCCCTAAGATTTTAAAGTAAATGTCATAAATATGAGTTTTTACCGAGAAAACAAAAGACAATTACTAGATCATCAAGGTCGGAATTGAAGGCTACTAGTCTTAAGAGTTCTTCGACATTTCACCGAAATGCCATCCCCATGTGAAACCGTTGTTAGGGTCCTATAAGTATAGGATTCATAATTTGGGTCAGCTTATGATAGTCTTGCTTTGTAAATATGTACATACCTTGCTACACCAAGTTGTTTTCCCATATTTTGTCAAAAAAAAAAAAAAAGGGTAAAAGTCCTAAAAAGAAAGATCGAAGGACTTAGAAAAAATATAGACCCAAAAGAAAAGAAATAAAACGCCTTTAAAGAAATTAATATAAAGTCCAAATGCCACTACTTTTTACTTTGTTACTAATGATTATGCCGAGTGTCAATAAATACCATAATCCATGATGAGTTAAAATGTGTAAAATTGACTTGTCATGTATTCAATTTTCATGTTTTAGATAGTGAATAAAGATTGGTCGGAGCCGGTTTAATCTCGACTAATCGGTAAGATATAGAGAATAAAGAGAAAATCATCGGTTTTAATCGAGCCCTCGAATGATATAAGATAGATTTAGATAGTTTTTGTACTTTCAAAATAATAAAATGTTTTCAGGTAGCAAGCTCAAATGCAAAATGGAAGAAAAAATGTTAGATTAAGAAGTTGGGTAGGTAGAAAGAAGTGGGAAAAGCATGTAAATATTCATCACTAGGCAAATAATCACTAATTTCCCTCACTTATAGTTGATACTTGCATTCTACTTTCGGTCAAGAGGCTCAAAGCATTTCTCGACTTAACATTTGGGACCTTGGGTAATTCAATGGTGATAAGTTAAAAGTGTTGAATTCTATTTTAAAATTCTTAATTATCATCATTTACCCTTCATACACTCACATTACTATTCAATTTCATAAAGAAAACACCTTTTTTACTTAATGAAATATGAAATTGCATTAACTTCCTTCATTCATAAAAGCATAAAACCCTCCAAAAGCATTATATCCTAAGTTAAAAGTGGTGAAATTATAAATGATAAAAACTTTGCTTTAATATTTTCACTTTACTTAGTCATGTAATTGTATTTTTGGTGTATTTCATTATCCCTTGTCATATTAACTTCTAATTATATATTAAATCCCTGAAATTATTTTCCTATTAATATAATTCCCTTTGTATTAATACCCTTTAAACCCCCTACTATAGCTTTTATGTCAGGTGTTATCCACGTAAATAAGCGATTACAACCCTTTCGCATAAAACAACATTATGTAAAAATCCCGCCCCCTACGTGAATAGACATTTCCACGGGTCTATAACTATATAATATTAAAAATAAAATATAAAGGCCCCATATATTAAACATTATGTTTTCTATCATTTAACTTGATTAACCATATCTGCCCCCTCACACGCATTTTTTTTATTACATATATATAAACTCTATTTATATATAACATCCCCACTTAACCCCTTTCGAAAATCATGTATGGACCACATATATACAAAAAAAACTTTTTATTTTGATAAAAAACTTTGGTTATAAACACATATATATATATATATATATTTTTTACATGCGCCATCGCATAAGTCAACCAGGCCCTACCCAACCTTTTCACGCAACTTTACGGTTGATCTCGACCGTTCCCTCGATCCTCCGGATCAACGCACGACGATGAGTTTCGCACTCGCAAACAAAAAGTTCGCCCAAATGCCAAATCTATGCGAAATGGGTAGTTTTTGTCAATCCACCTCTCATGACGTGTCGCAATTTCATTGCGTCGCGTTCATTGGAAAAATCGACTTACGACCTATTACCAACGCGAAAATCATTCTTGTTTTCGCATTCGAAAAACGAGAAACCATCTCGCCTTTTGATATAGTACAGAATTTATTACAATCAATGAAGATTTATAACGAAGGTTTAAAACCCTTATTACTATTTTTCAATGCCATTCTTGCATCCAAGCTGTTAAAAGAGCTCCACTTAGCCATTTTTAAGCTCCCGAAACCTTTGTTTTTAAACCTCGTTTTATAAATTTCGTAGCCGAAAGCCCATTTTGACCATAGAATTCTATTTTGAAGACCAAAAAGACTTTTTCAAATTCGATTATTCGAACCCGGAAAGCTTGAATTCAATTACACAATGAGTTAAAGAAAACCTTCGACTATCAAAATACTATGATTGGTATTTTCCCCAATCTAACTTGCAATCTCAAAAGTTTAAACATACATGTGAGCAGAGTTAAGCTTCAAAGAGAAATTTATCACATTTAATTTGCCCAAAACAGTCAAACCCTAAGGCAAACCCTCGCAAATTTTCTCGAGAATTCATAATATTCATAAAAGCCTCTTTTAAAACCCAATTCCTCCATTAAAGATAAAACCTATATAAAGCCTAAAGTCTTTTTTTTTTTAGGTCTAGTCATTCGAGCTTTGTGTTTTCTATCTTAAACCTATTGTATGTGTCCACGATTCCCGATTGAGCATTAAAATAATCACTAAAGCTATCTTTTCCCAAAATTGCTCAAATTCCTACTGTTTCAACAAATCCAACTACTAACGAAACTATTTAATATTGCTTTAGTTATTTAAAAATGACCAAGAAACAAATGACACCTAAAAATTTTGGAGGCTCTAGGCACAGTAAGCCCTAGAGAATCCAAACCTCCTAGGTACGAGCAACAAAAGCCCCAAAATCACCCCGCTGCACTCACTACAAAAACTACGTATGCATCGATCCCCTTCAACCACCGATGCCCTGCGAAAATCATCCCCTTGACTCATGTGGATTATAAAATTGTGGACCACCGTGGTAGAATTCAACCTATTAGAAGTTCACAATTGGTGTTATGAAAAGTTCTAGATAAAGATGGCATGCCTATGCGGGAGACAAATTTACCCAAATATGTAATCCGTGTATACCTTGAGTCAGACCTAGTAAGATTATTGCCAAAAGTACTATGTACCAGATTAGAGAGAAATTGTCGAATGCGCGGGGAAGATTCTATTTTCTATCAACGCAAAGTCTATAAATGAAATGTTACCCAACCTAGTTTGACCTTAGGGCAGTCCCCTATCCATTGAAGCATTAGTTATATTTGGGATTGGATTTCTACTAAGAGATTTATGATTTTCTAGAACTTTATGCCATCTCATGTGGACATTTCAAACTAAATCCTCCTTACTCCACCTCCAAGTTTCACGAGGGTTATAGGCATGTGATTTCAATGTTATCTTTCATACTAGGTTACTTCAGCAGTGAATTCAGCGATGAATCCATCCTTAGTTTTTATCTTCTCTATCTCACAAATTGACCTCACACGCAGTTGCAGCTATACCAATTTATAGCTGATTCTGCTTCCATCATCGATTGACAAGTTTCCAACGAAGGTATTGGTCTCTTCCTACTTATTCCACTTGTTTTTGTTTTTTTGAGTTATTCGAGGACTTTACGATTTGTTCCATATAACATTATGAGTTTCTTTGTACAAAAATCGGCCTAGGATAAGTGAGGACATCAAAGAGAATCTTGCGATTATTAGAACGATTGCAAGATGGGAGTTAGTATTTTCATGGAGTGTGCTTAATTTTTTCATCATCACTATCAATGTCATAAATCTAAAAATACTCTTGACACAGTAAGCCATGCAACGCTATTTTTTTCATTACCGTCAAACTTAGGTAGCTCGATTTTTTCTCTTCGATGATATGTTAACGATGGGACGAGAAATAGGTATTGATTAGCAAATACGTTACGAGCTACTTATTTTGAGAATATTTATTACTATCTTCATGATGATGTGAGAATCAGTTTTTCATGATGCTCTTCTAAGTTCAGCAGATATGGCGAATTGATACCTTGATTATGTTCCATATTAGGAAATCTTTGGTTGTTGTGTAAACTTATCTTGTCTATCTTATCATTTATCTTATCGCAGTTCTATCATACGCTTTTATTGCTTCGCTAAGATTTCTGTGGCCTCGTGATGATTTAGCCACATTTGTCTTTCTATTCGATTTGTCTATCTTGAAAGCGTTTTGATATCGTTGGAGTTTCCTGCAAGCTTGTGTACCTTGAGAGACCGACTAATATTTTGCAGAAGTCTTTGGAATTATTATTGATGTTTCTCGAGATCCAACAATTTTTGGAAATCGGCCATCAACATTGATGAAGACATTGAGCAACGTGTAAATTGGTAGTGTTTTTTCTGGAGTTTTCCTTCTTCTTTTTTTTTAAATAATAATAATAATTTTATTATTATTATTATTTTTATTTTTTAACTAATTTTTATAGAAAATTTAATTTTAAATTAATGTTTATATAAAAATTGAATCTACTATATATATAAAAATCGATTTTTAGTTTGAACGACCACACCAATAGACACGATGGTTCAACAAATTAAAAAACGATTATGTTGCGACGTTCCTAGGCGGAGCGAGTATGGTGTGGTGGGAAGTCACGGTGTGGTGGAGATGGGGGCGGAAAGAAGCGGTGTTGGGGCCGAGGCGGAAGGGGAGAAACGGGGTGGTGGAGACTGCGGGAGAGGTGGGTGGGTGGAGCAGCCGGAAGGCGAGGGAGAGGGTGGCGGATAGGTGCGGGTGGAGTAGGGAAGGCGAGGCACGAGGGCGGGAAGGGTGGTTTGTGGTCGGGATGGTTGTTGGGGAGAGTGGGTGAGCGCGATTATTGTGCGGAAGGCCGGTATGGGGATGGTGAGGGGTAGGGTGGGTTGGGGAGAGCGTTGAGTGTGGTGAGGCGGGGAGCGAGGGGGTAATGGGTTGAGGGTATGGAGGAGAGTGTGAGAGAGAATGGAATGGGGGAAGAGTGGATGGGGGCGGCGTGGAGGCGGGTTTCGGGATCGGTGAGAGAGCGAGAGGGGTAGCTGGGGGAGAGCGTGGTGAGCGTGGAACATGGACATGATGGTAAGGGGGATGGGTTGGTGGATGGGAGCGTAGGTGGGTAGGGTAGGGTGAGCGAGGGTGGAGATTGGGGAGGGCGTGTAGGGAGAGGAAGGGCGGGAGGGGAGTTGGCGTAAGCGGCGCGGGGGTGTTTTCGGATGAGAGGGGCCACGGGTTGGAGTGTGAGGACGAGACGTGGTGGGTTGGGTTGAGTCTTGTGAGGGATGGGGGAGTGAGGGCTGAGAGGGTAGTGTGAAGAATGGGAAGGAAGGGATGGCAAGCGTGGAAAGGGGATGATGACGAGCGGGGGAAAATCTGCAATTTTTTTTTTTTTAAACAAATGCGCGCCCATAAGCACTTAGTTATTTTTAAAAACAAATGCGCAATTTCCTCTCTGTAATTATTGAATCTCTTGATGATCTGAGATCCTAAGAAAGCATTGCTACGTACGATGAGTGTAAAAACTACGTAGAAAACTTGAATAAGTATATATTATTATTGATAAAAGATGATAGTACTTCTGATGGGGATCACCAAGGCTTTAAATACGGCCTTATGGTGTCCCTTGGCAAAAAGGCATGATTTTTGATCATGCCCTTCCACATTAATAAACCTAAAAGACAACTATATTTAACCAATAATTAATAAAATAGACATAACATCTTCTCGGCGGTATAAGGGTTAAATGTGGGCGCACTCCTTTCATACATGAACCCGAAGCACGATGTTGAGGGTACAAATCGAGGACGGAATGGGTAGAAAACACGTTGATAGACACGGTCATCAATGCGAGCCAACACAAAGATGGATGCCACACTTGCCATGATAAACTTCAAAAACAACTAGAATCTTCAAACAAAAGAAGCAGATGAGGGAGCACACATAGCGAGAGACTACTACGAGAGATTAAATTCAAGCTCATCTACAACAAAAGGCCCAAGCTCACTACTATTGAAAAATAAAAATTCGTGATGTAAGGATACAAATGAGCGAGGTAAACAATGATGAGGCTACGGTAATAATAAAAGAGACTCCCCACGGAACATACAAATAGATCAAACAACAAGTGAACATGATATAAATGATTGAAAGAGCGAGAGAAAAACATGGGCACTACTTCCTCACCACATAGTGGAGGAAAAAGACCTAGACATGAAAGAAATATATAAGCAAATCAAACAAAGAATGAAGAGATTAAGGTGAGATTTATTCTCAATTCTTAAAAACAAAATCCTAGGGAATCGAACGAGGTTACTTACAACATTTGAAACTATTCCACAAATAAAATGATCATGTCATATACGCAACCAACTACTTCAACACCTAAAACGTTGGCAGGACTACAAAAGTGGGTTTTTGAAGTGAATGCGAAAATGTGCATGAATTGGATCAAATAGAAATCCATAGACACGGCTACGAGATGATATGATAAACTGTGTGGCAAGGCTATGAGTGCCACTCGGTTACGAAATACACGTATCAACATGCATGACAAATGAAACTTGAAAAAGGCTCTTTGTATGCCAAAGCTTTAAGGATAAAAGCCTTATAGAGACTTAGTTTTGCCAGAGTCGGAGTTGATCCTTCAAATGTTTAATAGCAAATATTGATTAAAAAGAAAAATGAGGACATTGTAGCTTTGAGGAAATAGTTGAAGCTTCCTCAAAGTGAGCACCCTCAAACTAAAAGAAATTCTTCAGAACGGTGAGAAAGAAGACATGATCACAGTTGATTCTCAAACTAACTACTCAAATAAAATAAGTGGAAACACGATTAGATCAATTAGTAAGGAAAAAGCTTGATAGAAAGAAACTAATGTTCCGGTGGTCCTCTGATTATACCTATAATCACTACATTTGTGGCCTCCACTTTGGGAGAAAAATTGGCACGAAAGAGTTATTGGCAAGTACTGATACCGGTACAATCAACCACAACATCATCAACATATTCTTCAACCACACGGGTACAACACCTGAGATGATGCAAGGTAGATAGTAAAAGGCTATGGAGGAATTGTCCTTTGAAAAACAATACAGAAATTAATAGTTTGAAGAAAATGATTTAGAATATGGAAGTCTCCAACAAAGCGACATTAATCAATGCCAACAATTATGAGAAAGGGCCAAGAGACTTGAAGAGCAAATCAAAAGCCTTCAAAAGACTTGAGTTTCACTACACAAATTTATTACATAATAAATTACCTGTAAGACCAATATAATTTAGGCTATACATATTTAGTGGCCATCAATTCGGATCATATATGAGCAGAGGGAACCTACTTCTAAAAACCAATTAAATCCAAAAACAAAGAAGAATTGGCAGACAAAACAGCACAAGATTTGAATCTTATCACTTTCTTGAATGGTAAAAACATAGTAGGTTAGAATAATTGCCGAATCGAGATAGGACGAGAGACCATTCTACAAATCAAGAAAGTTCGACAAAAAGAAATCGATGAATAATTCGGGGGAGAGAGTATGATGCAGTGAATATTTCAATCACTAAGTTTTTAACAAAATACACCATGCTGGAATGGTAGTATTCGATATTCATGTCTTCAATGAAAGTTGATAGAAAAAAGAGTATGACAAGAAGATAAAGAGTTATGCTAAGGAAACGGTCAACAAGCCACTACCACGGGGCTCTCCCACGGGGAGAAGGTCATTCTCCAATATATTGAAGACTTATTTTTCTTCAAATGAAATCAAGCATATATTTGTCTTTAAACCAAATTTCCCTAAGTATAAAGAATCTTGATGAAAACTGACAAAAAAATTTAAAATATGAAATTAACGAGAACAATGGCGAGGCTTTTTGCAGATTTAATGTAGCGGTGAAAGGCGAGGACAATGAAAAAGACTATTTTAGAAACAATCAGCGGTTTTTTTCTTCTTTGGCAGTTTTCTTTTACGATGGTAAAAGAGTAAATAAACGAAGTCAAAGTGTATCGGGATGAAATTACGGCGTTAAAGGGTATGGGGAGGAAGAGTGTTAGTCAAAACAACTCTAATAAAGATATTTTCAATTTTCCGGCAAACGGGACAACTATGCTTGATAAAAGGCTCCTTGATTAATTTAAGTTGTTCTATATTTTTTGGATAAGAGAATAGGCTTGCTAAGCATTTAATAATTTGTCCCTCTTTATATGTGAATATTTTATATTTCTAGAGAGTTATTCTAGATCTCTACAGGATATTTTATGTAATATTTTGTATAAATACTTCAATCTTTGAAGTGTTTAGTGTCAGAATAAAATTGCTAAGATTACTATAGATTTTTGCTAATACATTGGAGGCTCACATGTGTTGATTTCGAAAAGTAGTATTTGGACAAAGCTAATTGGACATCATAATTAAAGTTGTGATAGCAAGAGTAAAGTGCATCATCTTGGCATTGTTTATTTTTGAGTTCATTCATTTCATTATGTGTTTGTTCTTTCTTAATGAGTAACTAGGAATATTACTTGGAGGACTAGGATAATCCCTATCTTGTTGAGAGGTAGTGTTGAGATTGCAACAAGACAGTGACAGTGAAAGAGTCGCCTTCACGAAGTGAGCCCACTTGAGCCTATTTTTGAGCGCAAGTCTATTTTTAGACTATGTCGATCATATTCTATGAGTTGCGGGATGCTATTTGTGGATGGTTGGTCAAGTTGGAAAAATAGATGGACTTCTATTTTTAGACATATTAGGTGGAATATTTTTTAGATGAGAGTCTAAAAATGAATATGTTAAATATTATTAGCTCTTAATAATATTTGGACTCTAAACATTATCATAAATCTCTTGGAACACTTCGATTAAGTGCACAGATGTAGCATAAGTCGACGGAAGGAATTATACTATTCACGAGGGTTAAGTGGAGCTATTGCATGGATACTTCGATTAGAACTCATGTGACGAGAGTTTGGTACAGGTTGTAAAAGTAGTTAGTGGAGTTGTGTTCAATTTAACCTAGTTAGACACAATTGAGCTAGTTGTATCTAGTCTAATTGATTGATACACTAGTGAGAGTGGTGTGAATTAATTATTAATTGAATTCTTAAATATTAACTCATTAATCAGCGAAGAATACATCGATTAACTACGGTGCATGGACGAGTTTCGGTGGAGACCGAGTGGAGAGATAGGAGAAAGGGAAAATGACTATCGGTTGTGACTATAGTTTGGGTTTTAGCTTCGAGGGTTTCCCGTAAATCATTTGTTAATGTGTGTGAATTTCTATGGTTTTAATGTGTGCATACGATTGAAGGTTAATTTACATATGATGATCAATGGTGGAATAGATTGTTTTGTGCATGAAGTCAAATAGTGTATTATCGGGAGAATCTTTGACATATAACATATCAATTATATAATTTCTACATGGTATCGGAGCATTGATCATTGATGCAAATCATTGAAGCGGTTGAGTTTGTGGCTTTGGTGGAATTCGTTGCGGTAGTGTTTCTTGGTGTTGAAGTTGGTCTTTAATGATTGTGATTAAGGTATGCCCTTGATGGTAGCTCAAATTATATTGCATGGAAGGATAGGATGGAGGCGATCTTTGGAGGATAATGGGTTGAAGGAGTTCATAGAAGCAAAAATTCCAAAACCCCTTGCTTCTAGCGATCTTCTCTTGCTTGCTGGCCTTGTAGCAAAGAAGGCGCAAAATGTCGAAGGATGCATTTGGAAGGTGTGATGGATCACATAGTGTCCGGCCTTCATGGTAAAGCTTCTCCATTCTTGATGTGACTTTGACAAACTTGTTCAGCAAGAAGGCAGAGGAAGTGCTGTCAAGAACAAACACGGGAAAATAAAATGGAGAGAGAGACTAAAAAGTATGCCCAAGTACCTCATGACGTTTGTCTAGTGCGGGGATGAGCTAGGAAGTGTGGGGTTACTGTAGATGAAGAGGACTTGGTGACTTGGCTCTCCTTGGGCTTTCGAAGAGTTGGCATTCCTATGAGGATTACGTGAATGGTCGGGAGCTATCGGGATGGGAGCGACTTTGGTTGGATCTTGTGCGGGGAGGAGATAAGGCGGAGTACCGGGGACAGAGATCTTCATCGAAGAATGAAGATGAATGGGGGTAGTACTTTGTTTTGTCAAAGAAAAAGGAAGGGAAGCGAAGAAAAATACTTCTCAATCTAGTGCGAAATGCAAGAAGCGGGGACATGTCAAGGTGAGTATCTTTATCACCAACACGAGACATTACACCACTAATTGTCCACGAGAAGAAGAAAAATAAGAGAAAGGCTGCTGGATACGCGAGGCTGGAAGCCTTATCCTTGCCGAGTTTGAGCTGGATTTTTGCGATCGCATGCTTGGTCTCGAGTGTGATGGGTTCGGTTGGTTTCTTAATCAGTGGTGTTTCTTTCCATATGACCGGAGATAAAGATTTGTTTTGCGATCTGGATGAGAAGGACAGCAGGAGTGCACATCGAGATGGGCGATGATGGTAGATACGATGCGACTAGTATCGGGACCATTTCCTTTAACGAGAGGGTACGGGAAAACCTTTCATCTTGAAGGATGTATTGCATGTTCCGAGTTGAAGAAGAATATGATCTCTGTGGCTATGTTGGAAGACAAGGAGTATGATGTTGTCTTTAGCGAAGGCTTTCTGTGCGGTAAGGCAGGCGGGCGACACGGAGGATAGGGGTTCGGAGTTAAGAACCTTTATCAATTGCGAGGTAGATGAAAGCTGTCACAACAATGGCGAACCGACGAGAAGGAGTGGTGAGTCGGGATGAGGGCGAAATGTGGCACGGAGATTGGGCCATCTTCACCATGGCGCTTTGAAAATTTTACGGCGGTCTATCGGGCTTCCCAAGAGTACACTTGCATAGTCGAGATCGATGCAAGGGATGTACTTTGCGGAAAATTTGGGAAAGCCACCTTTCATGAGAAGGATAGTCACGCCACGACGATCATGAGAGAATTCACATAGATGTGTGTGGACCTTTCTCGGTAGCTTCGACAACAAAGAACGGTGTTATGTGATATTTGTTGATGACTTTTAAGTAGGATTACCCGGATCTTCTTCATGCGGAAGAAGAGCGAGACATTCTAAAGAATTTCTATGAGTTCAAGGCACTTGTGGAGAAAGTCGAAGCGGTGAAGGCCCTTAGGAGCGATAATGGTGGTGAATTCATCTACAGCGAATTCAAATACTTTTGTAGTGCGGAAAAGAGTCGAAGAAAATATGAGACTCTGTCCCACAACGAGAATGGGGTTGCGAGTGGAAGAACAGAATGATTGTGGGTGCCACACGGGAAATGTTGCATGATCGAGCCTTCCCATACACTTGTGGGGGTGGCTTGCAATGCGTGGTTTATGTGCAAAACCATTGTCCTCATAGAGTACTTGGCATGATTACACTCGAAGGCGTTTGCAGTAGGCTTTGATATTTTTTCATTTCAAGATTTTTGGCTCACCTTTTTACATTCATGTGACAAAGGATGCTAGGAAAAGCTGAGCTGACTGAGAGGTTGGGATATTTGTGTGGTACACGAGAAACACCCCATGACTATCGTGTGTATTTTCTAGACGATCGAGCATTGTGCGTGAATATAAAATTTCATGAGGAGAAAAGCCATGAAGTTGTCGCTTGGTGGGAGGCTATACTTGCATGCGAGAGAAGAGCTATTAGTTCCTACGGATGAGCCTCGAAGGATGTGGATCAGCCACAAGAGGAGGTTCATGGAGTGGAAGAAACCACTCATGCGGCGCCAAACATCAAAGGGTGGAAGCGCACTATAGAAGGCTGGCCGGCGAATCTTGATGTAGAGAATATTGTAAGAGCACCTACATCACAACGCGGAGGCAGAGCAGTCCACACGACCGATATACGGATACATGGCTCTGATGAGCAAGTGTATCATGACGAAACCATCCTCTTTCGAAGGCGTAAGAGGACCTGCCTGGGTAGATGCTGTGGTGGAAGAGTATGAGTGGAATTGTCGAGAAGCTTGAGTTCATGGGAGATTGTCCCAAGGCCGGAAGGGAAATCGGTGGTAGGTTCGAGATGGATCTACAAAGTGAAGCAAGGCTGGCGGCGGGAGCGTCGAGAAGTACAAGGCAAGATTTTTGCACAGGGGCTTCTCACGGTCGAGGATCGACTATGAAGAATCCTTTGCACAGCCATAGGGTATTCTTCCATACGAGCATCTTGGCTCTCTCGGCGTAGATAGGTTGGCACATTCATCGGATGGATGCTTCGAAGATTGCGTTCCTCAACGGAGTCATTGAGGAGGAGGTGTGCAATGCTGAGAAGGATTTGAAATCTTTAGCGACAGAGGTCGCATGTGCAACAAGCTCAAAATGCTGTTGTGTAGGCTTAGAAACAAGCACCTCGTGCTTGGTACACATGGATAAACGATTATTTCATCGTTCTTGGATTCACCGAAGTGAGGCGGATCCAAACCTATGCAGTTGTGGTGGAGGGTAAGTTTCGATCATTGTACCTTATTAGAATGATTTGATATTGACGGAGTGATGAACGATTCGATACTCTCATACAAGGGCGATCTTGCAAAGAGTTTGAATGAAAGGACTTGGGCCTCCTTCATTATTTCTGGGATTAGGTGGCCGGTGCGATGATGGACATTTTTGTGTCTCAAAACAAGTATGCCGGGAGATGCGGAAAGTTCAACATGCAGGGCTACAAGCCTATCGACACTTCTCTTCACAGTGGTTGGGTAAGGGATGCTACATCGACGGAAGGTAGTGGATGCTGCCCCATTTGTCGACGGGTTGGTTGGTTCGCTCATGTATCTAGTCAATACACGATTGGACATATGCTATCTGCGGTGGCTTGACTTTCAAAAGCTATAGTTCGTCTACCAAGATCTTTGGAAAGGTGGAAGCATGTATTGAGATATCTCGAAGGCACATCGGGATATGGATTATGGTACAGAGATAGTTGGATGAGGTGATGTTTTGCCGTGCTTCATGGATGCGGATTGGGCGGGGAACCAATGGACGGAAGAGCACATGCAGAGGATTTTTAGTATTGGGTCGATAGCAGTTCCTTGGTACGAGCGGAAAGCAGTCCATGGCACTCGAGTTCCGGCGGAGGCAGTACACAGCGACAAGTTTGCACCGCATGCGAGGTTATATGGATGAGAAGATCTGTTCGGGTTGTTCGGTTCACCGCCGTCCTCATGATATATTGTGATAATCGAGTTGCATTAAAATCTCGGTTAATCTAGTATTTCATGATAGATCTAAACACCGTGACATTCGGTATCATCATATCGGTGTGTGCGACGGAAGATCATGTTACTTTCTTCATTCCTACGGAGGATCGGGGATGCGATATGTGACGAGGGTGCTCACTGAGGAGAAAATTCGAATACCATAAAGGTAGGATCGAGGTGGAAGATAATCCCTATCTTATTGAGAGGGAGTGTTGGGAGTACAGCAAGATGATGAGCTTAGTGAAAAGAGTCGCCTTCACTAAGTGGGCCCGCGGTTATTTTTGGTGCAAGTCTATTTTTAGACTATGTCTATTTTTAGACATGTCGGTCATATTCTATAGGTTGTAGGATACTGTTGTGGATGGTTGGTCAAGTTGGAAAATAGATGGACTTCTATTTTTAGATATGTAGGCGAATCTATTTTTAGATTGCGAGTCTAAAAATAGATATGTCGAATATTATTAGCTCTTAATAATATTTGGACTCTAAACATTATCTTATTCTCTTGGAGCACTTTAGTTAAGTGCACGGATGTCTAACACGGTGACGGAAAGATTACGCTATTCTCAAGGGGTTAGTGGAGCTATTGCTTGGAGACTTGATTAGAACTCATGTGATAGAGTTTGGTGGAGTTTGTAGAAGTAGTTGATGGAGTTGTGTTCAGTTCCTTTCAGTTGGAGCACAATTGAGCTGGTTGTATCTGGTCTAGCCCAGTTGATACACACTAGGCAAGGAAGTGGTGTGAATTAATTATTAATTAATTCACTAAATATTAACTCATTAATCAACTAAGAATACATCATTTTTTAACTACGATTACTGTGGACGAGTTTCGGTGGAGGACGGTGGAGAATAGGAGAAAGGAGCAAGATGACTATCGGTTGTGACTATAGTGTTGGCTGATTTTGCACCACATTGATGGAATGCCAATGAGGGATTACGTGAAAGAGCTGGACCCATTCGAGTTGTTGAAACCGTTGCCAGCAAGTTACGCAGTAGAGAAGCGAGGAGCTAGCGAGTGGCAAAGATCGATGCATGGATTTGCAAGGTGCTTTGATTAGTGTGCGCGATTGGATTGTCTTGAGATCTTGTGAAAATATTTGTATGAGGATTGTTACATGATATATGAAATATATTATATACATACCGTTTAGGATTTTAGCTTGAGGAGCTTTCTTGTAAATACTTCCTTCATTGTGTGTGTGAATTTTGTGTTTAATGTACGCATGCGTTGATTTAATTTGCATATGATGATCAATGGTGGAATAGATTTTGTTTTGCTCCTTGAAAGTCAAATAGTGTATGATTAGGGAGAATATTAGAAAGTATAACATATGTATATAATTTCTACATGGGATCGAGCATTGATCGTTGGAGCAATTACCAAATCATTAAAGCGAGTTGAGTTTGTGTTGGTGGGAATTTGAATATGCGATGTGGTATTTCTTGGTGTCAAGATTGAGATGTATTTCAATAGATTGCGATTGGAGTATGCCCTTGAGGCAGCTCAAATTATATTGCAACGAAGAGGCAGAGGATAGGCGGTCTTTGGGAGGATAATAAGGTTGAAGGATTTCATAGATGCAAAAATTCCAAAACCTGCTTCTGAGTAATCTTTGCCATAACGCATGGCAAAAGACAACAAAATGTCGAAGGTTTCGTTGGAAGGTGTGAAGGATCCATAGTGTCCAACCTTCATGGTAAAGCTTCTCCATTCTTGATGTGGGGAAACTTTGATAGACTTGTTCCCGAGAGGAAAGAACGACCGGAAGGAGATTGGCGCTCAAGACAAACTCGGGGGAAAATAAAATGAAGAGGCGAAAGTATACCCAAGTACCTCACGAAGTTTGTCCGGTGCGAGGGGGTGGTGCAGGAAGTGTGGGGAATTCTTGTAGATAGAGGAACTTGGTGAGCTTGGCTCCTTGGGCTCGAAGAGTTGGAATTCCTATGAGACTCTGTCAATGATCGGGAGCTGCGGGGATGGGGCCGCTTTGGTCGGATCTTGTGCGAGGAGAGGAGATAAGGTAGAGTACCGAAGTGGATCTTCATGAAGAAATGAAGATGAATAAAATTGTGCTTTGGCTATGCACAAAGCAAGGAAGAGAGAAAAAAATAATTCTCGAATTCGGTGCAAAAGGCAAACGAGTTATCGCCCGAGTAGTGCTCTTTGTCACCAACACGGACATTACGCCGCTAATTGTCCACAAAAAGAAGAAAAATAAACGGACTCTCTTTGGATCTACATTTGGATAATCATAGCGTCGCGAGTTTGAGCTGGATTTTTCGCTGATCGCATACTTAGTCTCCAAGTGTGATGGAGTTCGATGTGGTTTCTTGACGGTGGTGCATCTTTCCATATGACCAAAAAGATAAAGATTTTGCGGTACGGGCCAGAAGGACAGTGCACATCGAGATGGGCGATGATGGTAGATACGGTCGACTAGTATCGGGACCATTTCCCTTTGAGAGGAGTACGGGAAAACCTTTCATCTTGAAGGATGTCATGCATGTTCGGAGATTGAAGAAGAATCTGATCTCTATGGCTATGTTGGAAGACAAGGGATATGATGTTGTCTCTAGCGAGGGAAAAGGATTTCTGCTGATGGTGGCCCCGAGTGAAGCTTAGAAGATAAGGTTAAGTTAAGAACCTTTATCAATTGTAGGTAGATGGCTGCGTAGAAATGGCGGGCAAGCGAAGGAGTGGTGAGTCGGGATGAGGGCGAATTGTGGCACAAGAGATTGGGCCATCTTCACCATGAACGCTTTAGAAAATTTTGCAATAGATTTCTACCGGGGCTTCCCAAAGTACACTTGCACGGTAAAATCGGTGCAAGGGATGTACTTTAAGGAAAATTTGTAAGCCACCTTTCATGGGAAAGGATAGTCACACCATGGCAATCCTCAGAGAGATTCACACGGACGTGTGTGGACCTTTCTCGGTATCTTTGAAATCAAAGCACATGTATTATGTGATATTTGTTGATGACTTTTACGTAGGATGGATCTTCTTGTACGAAGAGAAAACAGAACATTCTCTAAAAGTTACGGCAAGGTTCAAGCCTTGGTGGAAAAGAGTCGGGGAAGCATTTGAAGGCTCTTAGGAGCGATAATGGTGGTGAATTCATCTCTAGCGAATTCAAAAAAGACTTTTAACGTGTGAAGGAGTCGAAGAGAGCTCATAGCGCCTCACCAACCACAATAGAATGGGGTGGCGGAGGCGCGAAGAACGAGAATGATCGTGGGTGCGCATGGGAGAAATTTTGCATGATCGGGCCTTCCCATACACTTGTGGGGGTGCAGGCACTTGTCATGGTTTTATGTGCCAAAACCATTGTCCTCATGAAGTACTTGGCATGGAAGTACACCCGAAGAGAATTTTTTGGTAGAAAACGATGTTCTCAATTGAGATTTTGGCTCCCGCGTTTACATTCATGTGACGAAGGATGCTAGGAAAAAGTTTGGAAGTCGACCGCGAGTTGGGATATTTGTGGGGAGTACACGAAACACCCCACAACTATCGTGTGTATTTTCGAACGGTCGGAAAGACTTTTGTGCGACGAGATATCAAATTTCATGAGAAGAAAGCCATGAAGTTGTATGCTTGAGAAGGGCTACACTTGCATGCGAGAAGAGGGCTATTGGTTCTAGGGATGAGCCTCAAGATGTGGATCCGCCCACGAGAGGTTCATCAGGTGGAAGAAACCCTCATGCAGTGCCAAACATCGAGAGCGTGAAGCGCATACGGGCGGCGGCCAGATCTTGATGTAGAGAATGTTGTGGGAGCACCTACATCCGGTGCATATGGAGACAATCACCTGACCGATATGCTAGATACATGGCAACGATGAGAAAATGTATCGTGACGGAGGCCATATTCTTTCGAGAAGCTATGGAGGACACGCATGGGTAGATGCCATGGTGGAAGAGTATGATTCGATTGTCGAGAAACGATTACTGTGGGGAGGGTGTCCCAAGGCGGAAAAAATCGATGGTAGGTTTGGAGATGGATCTACAAAGTGAAGCAAGTTGCGATGGGAGCGTCGAGAAGTACAGGGCAATATGTTTTGCACGGGGCTTCTCACAGATCGAAGTTGACTATGAAGAAACCTTTACTGTCGCAGAGTATTCTTCCATACGGAACATCCTGGCTCTCCAACGCGGATGGGTTGGCACATCATCGGATGCATGTGAAAGCTGCATTCACTCAACGAGGTCATTGGTGGGAGGTGTGCATAGAGCGACACGAGAGGTTCGAAGTCTTCGACGAGTACGCATGTGTGCGGAGCTCAAGGAAAGTGTTGTATGGTGGAAACAACGCCTTGTGCTTGGTACATGAATAGATATTTGTTCAACGAGTCTTGGATTCACCAAGAGTAGGCGGATCAAACTGCATACCGGTTGTGGTGGAGGGCAGTTGTTGATCATTTTGCGCATGTAGATGATTTGATATTGACGAGTGATGAACAATTGATACTCTCATGCAAGGCTGATCTTTCAAAAAAGAGTTTAGGATGAAGGGACTTGGGCCTCCTTCATTATTTCACGGGATTGGAAATTTGGCGGCGCAATGATGGTGTTGTTTTGTGTCTCAAGGCAAGTATGCCCGGGGAGATCTTGGAGAAGTTCAGCACTTGGGATTGCAAGCCTATCGACACTCCTGCCCTGGTGGTTGGAGAAGAGGATGCTACTGCTCCAATGAAGGTAGTGGATACCCACTTTGTTTATCGACAGTTGGTTGGTTCGCTCCATGTATCTAGTCAGCCACCACAACCCGGACATATGCTATACAATAACCATTTCAAAAGGCATGGTTGAAGCCCTACCAAGCTCTTTTGGAAGGTGGGGAAGCATGTATTGAGATATCTCGAGCACATCGGGATATGGATTATGGTACGGAGCAGTTGGATGAGGTGGTACACATGGCTTCACGGATGCAGTTGGGCATGGAGCCCAACGGACGAGAAGAGAACATGCGGAGGGATTTTAGTACCGAGTCGACAACATTTTCTTGATGCAGTAGGAAATAGAGATCCGTGGCACTCGGTTCGACGGATGCCAAGTACATGGCAACAAGTTTGGCTGCATGTGAGGCTATATGGATGAGGAAGATCTTGGTTGGGTTGTTCGGTTCACACTTAGATCCTACTATGATATATTGTGATAATTAGAGTTGCATTAAAATCTTGTTTAATCTAATATTTCATGATAGAAATCTAAACACATTGACATCTGGTATCATCATATCAAAGATTGTTATTAACGGTGGAAGATCATATTTGCTTTCCTTGCATTCCTACGGAGGATGGGGATGTTGATATCTTGACGAAGGCGCTCGCCGAGAAGATTAAATACCATAGGCGAGTTAGAGGTCGCGAGATAATCCCTATCTTGACGAAGGAGAAAGTGTTGAGATGCAACAAGATGATGAGCTTAGTGAAAAGAGAGTCGCCTTCCTGGTAGGCCCCTTGAGGGGCTATTTTTTGGCGCAAGTCTGTTTTTGAATATGTCGATCATATTCTATGAGTTGCGGGGATGCTATTTGTGGATGGTTAGTCAAGTTTGAAAAATAGATGGAGATTCTATTTTTTGAACATAGTAATGAGAATCTATTTTTAGATTGCGAGTCTAAAAATAGATATGTCAAATATTATTAGCTCTTAATAATATTTGGACTCTAAACATTATCTTATTCTCTTGGAGCACTTTGGTTAGGGTACAAATGTGTACAGTGACGGAAAGGGAGTTACGCTATTCTGAGGGTTAAGTGGAGCTATTGCATGGAGAGAATTAAGTTAGAACTCATGTGACGAGTTTGGTGGAGTTTGTAGGCAGTTGATGGAGTTGTGTTCGGTTTAACTCGGGTAGACACAGTGGGCCTAGTTGTATCTAGTCTAATCGATTGATACACTAGTGAAATTAATTGTGAATTAATTATTAATTAATTCACTAAATATTAACTCATTAATCAAGAAAGTAGATATTACATCGGTTAACTCGGTGCACATGGACGGTTTCGGTGGAGACCGGTGGAGAGATAGGAGAAAGGGCAGGTATTATCAATTGTATTTATAGTGTTGCATGATTTTGCACCACACATTGATGGAGATGCCAATGGGGATTTCGTGAGAAAGGTAGGACCAATTCAAGTTCATTCGGAGCCGTTTCTTGACAAAGGATTTCGCGATGAGAGGCAAGCTAGCGGTGGCAAAGATCGGTGCATGGATTTGCAGATCTAGCTTGAATTAGTGTGTGTAGCGATTGGATTGTACTGAGAGCTTATGAGAGACTTTGTTTGAGGATTGTTACACAGTCTCTATGACATATATTATATATAGATAGTTAGGGTTTTTGTGACTTTCCGTAAATCAACGTATTGTGTGTGAATTTTTATAGTTTTAATGTGTGCATGCAATTGATTTAATTTCCGCATATGATGATCGATAGTGGAATAGATTACGTATTGTGCATGAAGTCAAATAGTGTATGATCGGGGAGAATATTATTAGAGATATAACATATCAATTATATAATTTATACACTAACGATTGTTAGTGTAACCCCCTTTATTGTTATTGTGTGCCACAATAACCCCCATATTGTTATTATTGTGCCCTTAAATTATTATTGTTAGGTCGGATAGGATTACATTGTGGCCCCACTAGGTACATTGTGGCCCCATGGACTCATATATATAGAAAGGAGGTTTTGTCATTTGTATCATCCAAGAATTGTTCATTCATGTAATGTATTGTAGGTTGCCCCCTCGAAGTGGCTTATTTCTGGGCGTTGATATCTCTTGCTATTCTCTTTTTGGAGTTAGTTTCACAACGACTTTGTTCAAAATTTCAAGATGTGTTTGCATGGAGTTATGAGGACTTAAAATCTTATGCCACTAGCATAATGCAATACAAAATACCTATTAAAGAGGATCAGAAACCTTTCAAGCAAAGCTTAGGAGAATAAATCATGTTCTTTTACCTTTCATTGAAAAAGGTTAAGAGGAGGTATGAAGCAAAGTATTGCACCTACTCGAGATATTACGATTGGGTTTCAAATTAGTTCGGACTTTGTATTGATTTCAATTTTAACAAGGTGTCCTAAAAGACAACTATCCCCTCCCTAAAATGGATCATATTTTACGAGGGTAGTTGGATCATCCGAGTTCATTACTTGATGGATTCTACGGATATAATCAAATCTTAGTGTTTCGGAAAATCACCCTAGGGTTTGTTGGGTTTAAAACTCACGAGCGGGGGCATGCTATAGAGGAATCACACAACCATACATGTTCATGAAAAACTAAATAGGTAGATTGAGGAAGTTACTCGTGGGTCCTACGGTTGAAAGCGGATCCCACGGGGTCCAAACCCAATAGCCTTCTTCCTTCTTAACTTTGAAAGACAAAAAACAAGGATGAAGAAGCTAGGATTTGTACAACATATATCTACTCTAAATGTTGAGTAAATCCATATGAAACATTAGATAAACCATAATGAATACTTAAATAAAAATATTATCATATGTGCAACGGACACTAACACGTATATTTAAAGACACGAGATGGTACTTCGTATTATAAATAGCATGTACGAAATAACGAGTGGGAAGATCACACGAATCCTTCCACGATCTTGACAGACGAAATCGTACGGATAGTCCCCTGCTGCCTCGCTAGATTCCTTCCCAGACGAATTGCTACGAGATGACATAAAGAGATGAGCATCTCTAGGAAACAAGGAGTTTCACGTAATGAGCGGGAAGTGCAAGAGACGCGGTCGGGGGGAGGCCAGATGAGGAATACCAGCAGTATAATATCAATAAATTCTCTCTCCCCCTTGGGCCATGTGCATGAGGGGGCTTTTATACTCCCTCGAAAGTAGTTTCAACGATTGGAAACGAGTTGGCCACATGCGGGGTGGTTGAACTACTAGAGTAACCATCAACTTGACACGAAAATAGGGATTTTATATATTTTTTAATGATTTTAATGGCATACGCGAGAAATTACATGTGGACTCGCGTGTACACGCGGTAAGTGCAGGCATAACCGCGTATGAAATTCTTGTTTTTAGTGATTTTGTCCAAGTCTGTAGGAATGGGTGCCCAAAGCCATAAAAGCAATCATGAATCATATGAAGGTGAGAAATGATGCTATAACAGAATCTCCCCCTAATATATGAGGTCGAGAAGGGGTACATGATGGCAGAAATGTATTGGCACATAGAAAGAACTTCGCAAGGACAAGGGGACTTCATGATTTGACTGCCAAAAAACCAATGAAAGAAAACGAGAGGTCGCTCATGCTAAGGCGGGCATGCTATGCTCGGTCAAAAAATACATCATATAGAAAGTACTGAATAGATCCAACATGTATACAAGTATAGCTGAACTGAAAGTACACAATGAATCATCTGAGCATGGCTCGGAAGTATAAGTTTGAATCAATGTCCAAGTATCACATATAAAAAGCTGATCAAGGATGCTGCAATTGGATGTCTGATCAAATAAGCAACTAAATCTCCAAGTATCAAATCATAAGGGGTGGAACAAACGGTACTATCATGCAACTCGGGAGACAACATATAGGATGCTGATGTACTGAACTGCAACATATAAGAGTGGACGACATCACTGGCAGAAATTGAATGGACTGTCAAAAGTGAACCGAGAAATTCTGATGCAACCCGAGGTCTTCACCGATCACTATGGCACAATTCTACACAATGGGAATAAATGAGCTGAAGTCGACCATGTGAGAAATCGTTGGATTACCGGTCAATGATGTATACCGTTAACCAACGCGAGACAACCCACCAATAATGAAAATGAGTGTCAAGGTGCCCCGGTACAATCTAACAAGTGCGAATGAATGAGTTGAAGTCGAACACTTGAAAGAATCTACCAATCAGGAGGCAATGATGAATCCCCACTGTCGATAGCAAAGAGTCTGCCACTGATGACTGCAAACCCTAAGGTACTGACAAAAAGACTCTAGACCTTATTCCCAGAGCAATGAGTCGGAGTCAATGGGAAAAGATCTGCTGGAAGGAAGGCATTAAGGCATCCCACATCAGTCCAGCGCGAGTGTAACCCGCAGGCCAAGATTTGGAAGGAATCAGACGAAGTAGAGTGATGGAACCAAAACCGAAGTATGTTTCCGACATGCACAAGATGAAGCTAGCGCATGGAAGAAACCCTCTAAACCAACCAATAATGAAAGCTGACACAGAGGCGAGAAATCCACCGATAGGGTCAAATGGAAATCAAGGTACTGCACGAATCCCAAGTGTGATAATGTGTGCTGACGTCGAACACAGGGGAAACCACTCAGTTAAAGACCCATAATGATGATCAAATGTTGAGCACAAGGTCACCTATCAATGATGGAAATAGGGCCAGGGTGCGGCTCTAGGTTTGCTCTCAGAGAAATGTGTCGTAGTCGATAAGAGACAAACCCGCCAGCAAGAAGTCAATGGAGACCTTCTCAAACCAGCACGAGCAGAAGACCAAAACATCTGATGTGATAGAACAAGACACTGACAAGACCGGGAAGGCCGACTGAATAATGAGTCAAGAGACACCGCAGAATGGCCGACTCTGGTTAGACTTCCCTTGAACAAAAACACGACTCGTGATGACCATGGCAGTAAAAAGTGACACTGTATAAGTCTGTTATGTAGGAGGCAGAACAAACTCTCCATATGATTGGAAGAGATAACCAATCGGGGGAGAACTGACAAGTGAAACATGGTAAAGGCTGAACCTAGGTCAAAACTAAAACCATCCCAAATGAAGGAGATATATATAAGTAAATGTGCTTTGTTCAAGGGCGACAAACTGACTCTGTACTGCCATCAAAACAACGAAGATACATCTCGTTCCCGCTCTTTTTGTTATATTTGATTTTTTTTGTCTTTTTCATATAATAAGCCTGAAAAAGAATAAAAGAATGCTATGGTACAATGGATAGAACGAGTATCAAAGAATCAGATGCACTAGTTCCTAGGATTGGAACAATCCTATGCTCAATGCAAGGTGGCGGAAACTGGTAAGCGATACTCAAAGTAACGTTCCATCCATGGGTAAAAAGGTGTCAAGTCACGATAGCTAAGTGCATGCAATGGTTAACTTGTACAAATAGTCAAGGTCAAAAGTTGGCTTAAACACTGAGTCCAAATGAAGCCGACTAAAGGCCAGGATAAACAAGTAGCCAATATGCAATGTAGTAATACAAATTAACGACACCAGGGAGCCTCTAGGGTAATAGCCAAAAAAAAATGATAGTGAGGAAGAAGAATAATGAAGCTTCAACACATAAGTCATGGCGGGACTAAAGAGGACTCCCGAGCCTACATAAAACACAGCATGGGCAACAAGTGATAGTGAGGAACTAACTAGGAAGCCCATGTAAAGGAAGGCTCTACCACCAAGTCATGATTAAATAATCGAAGAGTGAAATGGGTGTAATAGTCATGACCTGATGGGATCGACCCTATGGCAAGTGATCAGTATGGAGGCTAGTATGCAAGGTGCAATGGAAAGTGATTTCCCTAACCTATATGCCAGTGAAGATCATATACCTGCCGTGACGAGTCGGTAATCATGGATCAAAAATGGGAAAAATCTCAAATTCGTCAAAATGTACCTGAAAACATACCAAACTGGGCACTTCCAAGCATCCGGGTTATGCAGCTTAAGATAGATCGAAAAAATAAGCATAACAAATTTTTGCGAAAATTTTCAACTTTTTAGGCATAAATAGACAAATTACCTCATATTTGGTTCATTATTACATTGTTGATTTGGAAAAAAGTGCTCTGGAGCAAAAAACTTCTTTCGTCAAATCAGGAGCAACCGACCGTCGAATCGCACCGAATTTGTCAGGTAGGCTCCTCAATCATCCTTGCAAATCATTTTGTCCATTTAGAAATTAAAATTTAGTGATTTTCACCATTAAAACCCTTGCTAAAAAACACGGACTTGCGCATACGCGGGTTGGTAACAGTAAAGTCGTGTATACACGCGACTGTGCATAGAAAAAGTCGCGTATGCGCAGGCCCGAATCAAAAAATGCGTGGCTAATGAAGGATTTGTTGAAATTTGATAGGATGACAATCTCATGGAGAGAGCGTGAACACAGTGCTATTGATCAAGAAGTCATGCGAGATCGAGCATCGCAAAATATTCTTCGGAATTGTGGTTTGCTCAAATTTTTCAAAATGCCAAATATGAAAAGAAATGTCCGGTTGCTAGAAATGCTCGTAAATTATTGGGAACCGGAAGAGGATTGCTTTATGATAGATCAGATGCCAGTACGCATTGAAGTGGAAGACATATATTTTATCACTGGACTCTCCCAGAGGGGAGAACCAGTAGACTTGCACGGGAAGCCCCTGGGAGGGCTAACCGTGGAAGATTATGTCCACGTGTATTGCGTAGAGGGTTCCAAAAAGGTTGGAACTCAGATTGCTATTAAATATTTACGGGATTTGCACATGAAAATCCTCCTTTTCACCATTGGCAGAGTGGCAGGATCTGCCTCCCTACATCAGGCGTCCAGGACGCAAATGAGCATAGTAGTAGAATGCTTGACTCATGTGTATGATTGGTGCACAGCCCTATTACTGAACATGAAGCAACAGTTGACCTCAATCCGCCAAGCAAAGACCAAACACTTTGGATACGGTACTATTTTGATGACATTCTTCTTTGAGAAGATACCAGCATTGAGACCCAGAGTTATCTCTACCATCAGTAGCCCGAGGGACCCAAGAATTTCCCGTTGGGCGGACATGATGAAGAGATTAGGGGGAAGTGAAGTTCCCCGGACCACTTGGGACGATGAGTTCTTCCTTTGGTGGGGAGAACAAATCATCGTAGTGGACGACTATCCCTATGCCGGGATGGACTTTCGTGGAGATCCAGATCTAGTTCTTCCACCAGGCACAGCATGGGGCACAGTCGGTAAGTTTGCAAAATTTTTTGACTTATATAATTTTTTTGGATTTTTTCAAATATGTATGAAAAATGAAAATAAACATGTTTTTGATTGGATTCATAATGACTGACAATGTAAACATGATCATGATACAGATATTGGACCAGTGCGACCTGAGGGTTTCCCGCGCCACAAGCGTCGCAGGGGCGAAGCAGATACAGTGGATTCAGACAGGACCCTCCAGGCTGTGCAGAGGAACTTGGAGGGATTAACCCGCCAAATACCTATGGCTGCCGTGGAAGACCTGCCGGAAGCCATCCAGAGACGGGTGGTAGGAGTGCCCCGAGACTGGGTACGGTTATTCCGCCGAGTTGCCACCGCGGTCACGTTCTATAGGAACACGACTTCTGGGCAGGGACCTCAGGAGTAGATAGATGTTATGTATTAGATGACTGTATATTCTTTTTTGAGACTGAACATGATCGGGCATAAGCCCAAATTTTGTATGACCTTATGGATCCAAATTTTGTAAAGTTTTTGAACACTCTGATGATATATATACAGCGATATTTGATGTGATGTGATAAATGTATCAAATGTATGATGTTTTGATGATTAAATTTTATTGTATGGAATGATTAATATGCCAGTCCAGTGCCTGATTAGCTAAGGAGTCTTCCAACCAATTGTCAGCTCGAGGAATATGAATGAAAGTTAAAAATTGAAATGATCTTTGTAACAAACGTACCCTCAAGAACAACTGTAATAAAAATGGGTCACGAACCCGATAAGTATTGTTCAACTGCGACACCACCAGCTGAGAGTCCAAGAAAACTACCAACGAATCAACACCCAAAGATATTGCCTCCGAGAGTAGATAAACAACTGCAGTGTATTCTACTATATTATTGGAAGCAGGACCAATGCAGACCCCTCTTGATACTAACAGCTGACCGGAAGGATAATGAAGCACCCAAGCCGCGGAAGCTAAGTTTCGGGTGTGTCTACTAGCACCATCGGCGAAACCAAAATGACTCATGACATCCGACACAAACTGCCAAAGCAGATCAAAAACATCACCAACTCATCAAAAATCGAAAATCAACCATATATGTACAAAGCAAAAAACTATTATATACAAAAGCAACATGCCAGGCCGAAGCCTAGGCATAATACTTCTTCAAATAGAGCCCATTTCGGGGCTCCGGCAACTCGTTCCCTTCGAAATCAACCAAGGTATACGCTCCTTTCTTAAGGACTTTTTTAACGATAAAGGGGCCATACCACATAGATTTAAACTTTCCTGCCCCCAGGGCATCTTTTTCTTGGGCATAGACCAAAACAAGGTCACCTTCCGAAAAAACCCTAGGTTTGACCGCCTTATCGTACTGAACTTTAACTCGGTTTTTATGCACTTCATTCATCGTGGTGGCATCCCGACGCTGCTCATCGAGATGTTCTAGATGAAGGAGCCGTTCTTCAAGACTAGAAGTGTCGGGAAGAAGTTCAACATCTAACTTAAGAGAAGGAATCTCGCATTCAATAGGAAATACAGATTCCACCCCGTGCACTAGCTGAAACGGAGTAAAGCCAGTTGCAGTTTTCACTGACGTCCTGTATGCCCAAAGTGCAGGATATAGCATAATATGCCAGTTGGATCTAGCTTTATCAATTGTCCTTTGAAGAATTTTCTTCAAGGATTTATTCACGGCTTCCACTTGCCCATTGGCTTGAGGATAATACGAAGATGAATGCTCCTGCCGGAAACCTAATTTTAGAGCCAACTCAGCCATCATGCTATTCTGAAAATGATTGCCATGATCAGTGACAATCTCTCTAGGAATACCAAAACGAGCAATAACCTGGTTGAAAAGAAAAAGAGCTGCAGTCTCACCATCATTCCCAAAGTAGGCATAGCCTCGACCCACTTCGTAAAGTAGTCTACTGCTACAATAATGTACTTGTGACCTTTAGCCGAAGGCGGGTTACAAGTAGTATAATCAATACCCCACTTTGTAAAGGGACCGACGGTAATGACTGGAAAAAGCGGAGCTGGATGAGCGTGCATTTTTCGAGTATAGACTTGACACATATGACACTTTTTGACCGATTCGATACAATCCTTGAAAATCGAGGGCCAAAAGTACCTAGCACGCAAGATTTTTTGGGCTGTAGCAAGCCCAGATAAATGACCCCCACAAGCTCCACTGTGGGAATCATTCAGCACAGCCTCAGCTTCTTCGAGAGTTAAGCAACGTCTCAGGATTGAATCAACCCCTTGACGGTACAAAGCGTCACCAATAATCAAATAATTCTTGGCCAAGTGACGCAACTTACGACGCTCATCTTTCAAAAAATTAGAGGGAAACTTCGCAGTCTGGAGATACACAATTATATCTTCGTACCAAGGATCCTGTGAAGAGATAAGAAACAAATGTTCATCCGGAAAGGATTCATCATAGATCATCTCTTCCCCACAGGGCAACTCGGAGATCAATTCCGCGAAAACCAATGATTTCTTGGACTTGGCAGACATAAAATCAAGATCAAATTCCTGTAAAATCACAATCCATCTATTATATTTTACCCCAATGACTCGCCTACTGAGGACAAACTGAAATGGATTGGCAGCTGCCAAAACATAAGTTTTGCGAAGAATAATGTAATGCCGAAGTCACTGCACAGCATGAACTGCTGCTAAAGCTAACTTTTCTATCGGAGTGTACTGGAGTTCAGGTCCTACCTAACCTCGACTAAGGTAGTAAATAACATGCTCTGCAAGAGCATCATCCTCCTGAACCAGAACCATACCAATAGGAGATTCTGCTGCTTCCAGATACAAAAGAAAATCCCTGCTATAATCAGGTGGACTCAATAAAAGAGCAGAGGTCAATGCTTTTTTCAAAGCATCGAACGAGCGTTGAGCGAAGTCATCCCAAAGAAATGGAACTCCCTTCTTCAACAATCTCATAAATCCCTTTGTAACTTCAACATAATTTACGATAAATCTCCGAAGAAAATTAGACTTTCCTTGTAGACTTTGAAGCTGATGGATAGAGGACGGGGGAGGCAACCGAAGTATTGCCTCAACCTTGAAGGGATCTACCCTAATCCCTTCCCTAGACACAATGAATCCCAATAGCCGACCGGATGTAACCGCGAAAACGCACTTGTTCGGATTCAATCTAATCTTATAGAACCGACATCGTTCAAATATTTTCCGGAGGTGACCAGGATGATCCATCCTCTTTCGAGAATGAGCAGCTAAATCATCTAAGTATGCCTCGATAATCTTTTTGATGTCGTGGAAGGCGTAAGACATGGCCCGCTGAAAGGTAGCCCCAGCATTTTTAAGACCAAAAGGAATCTTCTTGTATGCAAACGTACCCCAGGGACAAATAAAGGCAGTCTTATGTTGATCTTCAGGACGGATAGTAATTTGATTATATCCGGAGAAACCGTCCATGAAGGAGAAAATCTCATTACCGGCACACTCGTCAATGATATGATCAATAAATGGTGTGGGGTAATTATCTTTAGGACATGCTTTATTTAGGTCTCTGAAATCGATGCAAACTCGAATCGTTCCTTGCTTTTTATCTATGGGAACGAGATTTGAAACCCATTCAGTCAAAGGAATAGGGAAAATGAATCCCGCCTTAGGCAGCTTCCCAAATTTAGCTTTGATAGTTGTTGCCTTCCTAGGATTGACCGGACGAAGTTTTTGCCTCACCGGCTTAGCGTTTTCATACGTCTTGATCTCATGCTGGACAATAGATGGGTCTATACCAGGCATTTCCTCATAAGACCAAGCGAATACATCCCTATACTCTTTAAAGAGCTCGGTGTAAATTTGAACCTCTTCACGGGAACATTCAGCTCCGATGAAGACATTCTCGATAATATTGGGATCCCTAGAAATGTTCACCGGGATAGTAGGAGAAATCATAGCCATGTTCCCTTCAGCATAAACCTGTGTTGGTGCTAAAGGGTTCAAGACTGGGTGAACAGGACCAGGAGACTGAGGACTTGGGAAACTAGTTTCAACTTCGCTCAAGTCAGGTAAAAAGTAAGACCGATGATGCAAGTCATCCCACGGTCTATCTATACCAGTCATGGCTTCCAGGATGGCCTCTTCAGATGGAAGAGTGGTATCAGGGCAATCCTGGGCAGAAGAAGAACTAAGTGTCCAAGCCGGAGCCACATCTCCATCCAACTCTTCCGGTGACAGAGGAGCTGGGATGGATTCTGCAGAGTCAACAATAGACTGATAAGCAATCTCAGCTGCAGAAATAGGAAATGCCATTCCACCGACTTGACCTTCTGCTAATGTGGCAGTAGGGGAAGGTAAGGTCCAAGGGTCTGAAAAATAATGAGTTTTGAAGACCTCTCTTCAAAGAGGAGCCTTGGAGGATGAAATTGCATTAATATGAACCGTAGGAGGAGGAATATCGAAAGTATCCATCAAGGAAGAATACATTCCAACTCCTAAATTCTCAACAGGCGCCTTAGAATTATCCAACTTAGGAACAGATGAGTCAGTAGACGCATTCGGGTCTATAGGAGGACAGTCCAGTTGATCCACTGTAACGATCCTCCCTTCGTGAGGGAAACATATAATCCGAAATAATGAGGATGCAATGGCATCCATCTCATAAATCCAGTTTCTCCCCAACAGAAGGTTGTAGTCCAAGCTTGCATCCACTACCTCAACCTCTATATTGACAGTTTTTCCCCCAACACAAATGGGCAAAGCTGGGACAATACCATGCGGTCTGTGAGAATGACCATCAAACGCAGTCAGAAGAGTGGTAGATGGAACAGCTTTGGGAGATCCAATCATCTTCCAACATGTGAGAGACATCACGCATGTGGAAGCACCCTCATCAACAACTGTCTGAAAGATATTGCACTTTCGGTATGATGATTTAATATGAAAAGCCATATGATGGGGGAATCTCTTCTTAAAATTATTCATATCAAAAGTAATCTGAAGAGAATTTTTCGGATCAATAGCCCCAATGGCAGTGAGCAAAGCACTGCGCTGAGCCGGACAAGACTGGAGTACCTCTAAAGCTGACATAGCACAAGGACTCTGCACCAGATCTTCTACAATCGAGTAGTTCTGGGCAGCCCTTGCGTTTGGATTAATCATTGATCACTTAGAAGATGCTTTGGGCATCCGAGGCATAGACTCAACAGTAGGCTTCGTGATGTGAAGCGGCTTAGTAGCATCAGGAACTTCCTTAGCTTTCGAAGACTCTTCTCCACCATAATCACGGGATCTCGTAGCGATATCCGCGTGAGCACTCATCATGAAAATGTTTGATGGAATTTCCCCTTCCTGGGTGCCCCCAGAGGAAGCCCCAGGATTTTGGTTCGCACCAACAACTAATTGTTGCCCTTGGGGAAAAGGGTTTGTTAACACAGCCTGGGAACTAGAAGAACCCTGCTGGGCTAACAAGCGCTGCACATCTTGAATTTTAGGGCAAAGGTGTGTAAGATGGTCTCCAGCACATAGCTTGCATGGAAACTTCACTTTCCTTTTCTCCTTTGGACCCTCACCAACATGCTCGTTGGTTTTATTTGCATTACCCTTCCCGTTCTTGCCCTTTTTCTTATTATTTCATCCCTTCTTCTTCCCTTCGGATTGTTGATTTCCTTTGGGATCAGAAGCTTGGACATCATTTATGGACAAAGACTGGGAAGGTGATGACTCAGCAGGCACAGCCTGACCAGAAGGAGCAGATTGCAAAGACAACTGCTGCAGTTGAGTAAGCAGGCTGGCTGCACCACTATTGATCGATCCAATCAGTCCGTCGCCATGAGGACCGGGCTTAGTTTTAGATAAATCTAATTTGGAGCGAGGAGCATTAGGCAAATACTTGTGAAGGACCCCAGACTGAGAATATATAAACTCTAGCTGCTGGGCCCTAAAAATGGCCTGCTCTTCAGAAAATACCCCGGAGAGGGATACATCTTTCGAAATATCTGACTGCAGGGATTTGAGAAACCATTCCAAAAGGAATTCACCTGGAATATGAGCTTTAATCAGCCTCTTCCTTCTCCTCCATTCCTGAATGTGATCAGAAATGTGGGTTACATCGTCCTGCTTAAAATTAGCTAGGAGTTCAGTCCCAGCGTCATACCAGACATGCAATTGAAAATGGTTCAGAAATGTAACAGCCAGTTCTCCAAATGTAGAAAAACTGCCCCTAGTTAGCTCAATATACCATTTGGCAGCGTTTCCAGTTAGGGTGCGTTGAAATAATCTCAACCTAATCGAATCATCGATCAGGGAGTTCGAAGAACACCATAAATGGAAAATAGTAATGTGGTCAGCCGGATCTTCTCCATTCTTACCTTCAAACTTTGGAATGTCTGAAGGAATTTTGGTGGGAACCGGAGGCCACCCTGGACTATAATGAATCGGATCATTAGTCAACTTCGACAGATCTGGCAAGTTTAACGTTGCCAGAAAAGGTAAGCGAGTCGGAGCCTGAGGATTCCATCCTTGATGGGATGGATTCCCAACATTCTAAAAAGAATACCCTGGATTTGATGAGGCACTAGGTTGCCAAAAAGGACTCGTAGAAAAAGGATAAGAACCTCCTCCCAACGCAGAGTTACCAAAGCCCAGACCAGTTCCCCCCGCTGAAGTATGAAATGAAGAGGAAAGCCCCTGATAGGGGTTCCAGGCATTAGAAAGAGGAGAAAAGGTCTGATAAGAACTCGACGAAGGGAAAGAAGTATTCCCTTGGTGACCAGCGTAAAACTGATTCCCTGCCCCCGCTGTAGTGAACACAGGGTTCCACCCTGTAAAAGTAGTCGAACTTTGCCCCCCAGACCAAGGGTTGAAACTCTGGGTCTGAGAAGTAAACGGAAAGGACCCTAAAGAAGGATTCGAACTAGGAATGTGTCCAGTTCCAAAGGGGAACCCTTGAAAAGAAGCTGATCCACTAGCCATGGAAGACATGGGTGTAGATCCAGCTGCAGCAGCGGAAAAGGAAAAAGAAGGAATCCCACTAGTGGGCATTCCGAAACAGAAGGGACCAGAATGAGAAGCTTGTGCTTGGGTGAAACCAGAGCCAAACACAGCAGCACTAGAAGCAATCGAAGATAAAGCAATAGTGCCCCCTCCTTCAACAGAAGCAGGAGTCTGAATGCCTGCAACACTCACAGCAGAAGCCGCGTTCCCAGTTGTGGCCATCGAAAGGTATGAATGATACGGAAGATCTTCCGGTCTCTCTGACTTAGGTCCGATGTATTGAACAACGAATGGATAATCAGGAGGAAGAGGAGATGGACCTGACGCAGGAGGTTCAGGTACTTCTTCAATTTGAAAATCTTCTTCCTGAGGAAATAAAACTCGCGAGGTGAGCGGAACGCTCCTCTTGGAACCGACACCAGAATCAGCTATGAAACCTTCAGACCCTTGTGGAGGATCTCTCTCCACTGCATCAGACGTCACAGGGTGGTAACCACCTGCTAAATCACTCCTACGCCTTCTCGAAGAAGGCTCTGGACTCTCGGGAGATAACCCCTGGATTCTCCTCGATCGACGAGGCGCTTGATCAGCCACTTTTATAGATTTTAAATTAGACTCAAAAAAGTGAAAAGCTAGGCAAGCTAGGAGCAAAGAGCACTCACTATAAGAAAAATCCCTAAGATACAATCAAGCAAACAACCTTCAAGTATTTCTGCTCCGGGTGATGAGGACCGGACACCAAAATACAGGAAAGCGAAATATAGGACCTCCCGAAAGCAGTCTGGGATGATTAGGGCCCAGAACAACTAGCGAAGGTATCAGAAACAGTTACGCCGACCTCCTAACGACAGCCTTTGCTGGCTCAAGCACCCAAGCTTCGCAAGGGCACCCCCCAGAAGTACTGCTGAAAGTGATGCGACGTCTGCCTTAGGTACCACGGGTATTCCCCCCCGCAGTCACCTGTGTGGAACCTAGGAGTGGCAACTATGGGCACCAATCCGTGTCAGAAGCCGGGAAGAATGGTCTTGAGGTCGGATTCAGCTAATCAGAGAGGGGGTATCCCTCTTCTTAGCCTTCACTTCCCCTCGCGCTTGACTCTCTGGAGGAGAGCTTTCCCGATCCACCTAACGGAGTTGGATTTTGCTCAATTAATCAACTTCTATGTTTTGTTTGAGTGGCCTTGGAGGGTTAACTCTCCACTCACCTAATCCAAGGCCCTACAACCTAGCTAGTTGGTGTATGACACTTAGAAAACTTGCTAGTTGATTTTAAATTATATCGCTTATTTTAATGGGCTGTTATGTTAAGTCAAAGGGATGCATAAATGAAACTTATGATGTTTTGACGGAGAAAGAAATTAATAAAAACCAAACTACATGCAAATGCAGTTATTTGTCTTTCGATGAAAAGCAACTTCTACACAGGTTCTACAAGATTAAAAATTGTATTTTTCTTTTCAGATTACAAACTCACACTCACAAAAACTATGAAAATGACTAAATGCTTAAGTGCACCTGATGCAAATCACTACAAACATGCAAATCCTAAGATGCAAAATCTCCTAAAGCAGAGTGAAATTTCCCAAAATTCCTTCAGTTTTATCTCTTTTTGGTTGTCTAGAAAGCTAGTTCCCAAAATCAAGAACTCTTAATATGAAGACACCAAAAACGCTTAAAAACAAGAGGAAGAAATCAATGACAACTCCTTTCCAAAATCAAGCCAAAATCCAAAGGCAAGAAACCTCAACAAAGCTTCAAAAGATACAAAGAAACGAAAACAAAAATGCAAAAACAAAAGCAAACAACAAAGCAAATGTTTTTTGAGCTTTTGAGTTTTATAAAAGAGTTCGAAAAGACCAAGTAAAACTATAAAATCCCAAGCCAATCAACACTGAATTTCAAGCAAAAAACTTCCAAAATGCTCCAAATCTTATAAGGCTAACTAGTAGCAAGATCAATATGAGCAAAAGAAGACAAGAAAACTCAGCCACTCAGCCTAGAAGAATAGTGCAACCTTGCTGCAAACAAAAACTCCAAAGAACCAAGAAAGACTCTTCAAAAGTTGCAACAAGACCTAGCCAACTGAACTCAAGAAAACCAATCAAGAAATGGGAAAAAATCGTAGTGCCAAGCAAAACACGAAGATAGGAAAGAGTAAATGAGCAGGAGCTCTCTGTTCTGATGAAGCAGAACAGCCAAGAATCCCCAGAAAGAGATCTTGGTACTCAAACCAGAAGTGCCAGCACAAGAAACAACACTTTGCCAAAAAGACTAGTTTTCAATCAAACGAAAGAGAGAAAAGACCAAAGACCACTTTCTTCACAATCCAGAGGGTAGAAAGACACTGCAGGAACAGGTCTCCTCAGACAGAAAGGAATAAAAAGCCAAGGAATCCAAAATTTCAAAATCTTCCTAGGTATACGCTACTTCACAGTTTAGCAACAAGCGTGCATACGCGATTGTGCTAAAGGAAACACGCGTATACGCGAATTCCTTTAGACAAACTTGCGTGTATACGCGACTATGTGCAGAAAAAAGCACGTATATAAAGGTAAATAGTGAAAAAACAAAAAGGATCAAGCCTATATAAGAAACCAGGACTTCAGTCTGACTGAGAAAGAGTAAACTGGACTGCAAATGAAAGTTAAAACTATTGGAAACCTATCAAATAGCTGAAACCACCCAACAGGAGAATCACAAGAATGTGATCCCCAGCGGAGTCGCCAGTTCTGTTTCGAGGAAAATCACCCTAGAGGTTTGTTGGGTTTAAACCTCCACAGAGCAGGGCATGCTACTTAAGAAGGACTCACACAACCATTCATGTTCATGAAAAACTAAATAGAGTAGATCGAGGAAGTTACCCGTAGGTCCTACGGTTGAAGCAGATCCCGCGGGGTCCAAACCCCCAGCAACCCTTCTTCCTTCTTAACCTAAAAGACAAGAAGAAACAAGCACGAAGAACTGGTTGTACAGCATATATCTACTCTAAATGTTAGTGAAATCCATATGAAACATTAGATAAACCATAATGAATGCTTAAATAACAATATTCTCATATATGCAAGCAGACACTAACACGTATATTTCGGGAACAAGATGGTACTTTTGTATTATAAATAGCATGTAAAAAAATAACGAGTGGAGAGATCACCTGAATCCTTCCATGTTCTTCGAGCAGACCGTCGTCCGGATCCGTCCCACCCTTGCCTCGCTAATATTCCTTCCGAACTGGTGCATACGAGATGACATATAAAGAGATGAGCATCTCCAGGAAACAAGGGTTTCCTGTAATGAACTGGGAAGTGCAGGAGGCATGGGAATTCAGACTTGGATAGGGAATACCAACAGAGTATAATATCAATAATTTCTCTCTCCCCCTTAGGCCATGCACATGAGGGGCTTTTATACTCCCTCAAAGTAGTTTCAACAGTTGGAAACAGTTGGCCACGTGCTGGGGTGGTTGAACTACCAGAGTAACCATCAACCCAGCCCAAAAATAGGGATTTTTTATATATTTTTTAATGATTTTAATGGCATACGCAGGAAAGTACATGTGGACTCGCGTATACACGCGGAAAATTCTGGGCATAACCGCGTATGGGGAATTTAACACTATTTTTTAGTGAATTTTGTCCAAGTCTGTAGGAATGGGTGCCCAAAGCCATAAAAGCAATCATGAATCATATGAAGGTGAGAAATGATGCTATAACACTTAGTTCACTTTAAAGATCAACCAAAGATAACATTTACTACTCCTTGGGGTACTTACATGTATGTGAAAATGCCTTTTGGATTAATGAGTGCAGGAGTTGCTTTTCAGAGAGCTATGGACAAATATTTTGCTAAATAAATTCATGATTTTCTTGTAATTTATCTAGATTATATTACTATATTTTCAAAAAAAGATAATGAAAATTTATATCATCTGAGACAAGTGTTTATCAAATGCAGAAAAATTGGTATTTCTTTAAATCCAAAAAAGACACTCTTTGGACTGGAGGAAGGTAAAATTTTAGGACATATTATTTCAAAAGAGGGAATTAGAGTAGACCCTGCTATAATAGAAGAAATTATTAACATAATTCATCCCATAAATATCAAGGAATTACAATCTTTCTTAGGTAAGATTAACTTTCTTAGGAGATTCATTTCAAACTTAGCAAAATTAATTAGAGAACTAAATAACATGTTGAAAAAATACTCAGCACTTAAATGGACAATAGAGGAAAAGCAATCATTTGAATCAATCAAACAAGCCCTTCCAAAAACACCAGTCCTAATAAGTCCTAATTTCAAAAAAGATTTTATTATTTTTTCTTTTGGTTCAAAACATACTATTGCTGCAGTTTTACTGCAGAAAAATGACCAGGGCTATGAGCAGCCCATTGCTTTTTTAAGAAAATCACTTATAGATGCTACTTTAAAGTATAACATAATGGAAAAGAAAGCACTAGCTTTAGTGAAGGCTATCAAAGACTTTATAGTATATATCTTGTATTCACATATCATAGCTTATGTTCCAAATTCAGTAGTGAAGGACATTCTAACTCAGAATGGGCTTGACGGTAAAAGAGGCAAGTGGATTGCCACCATTTTGGAATATGACATGGAAATTAAGCCCACCAAACTCATTAAATGCCAAGGTTTAACCAAACTCATGGCTGAATTGAAATGTCATGCCTTAGACATAAATTTTATTACACAATTAAATGATCAAGAAGAGGTGGCGACCCCACAGATCAGTGAAGCCTTTTCAGATTCACTATGGTATGCATATATCATATTTGTATTACTAAATTTACAAGCTCCACCTGAATTGTCAAGAACTAAAGCTAGATTTTTAAAGTTAAAGGCAATGAAATTTTGTATCATAGATAATGCTCTATTTTGGAAAGATCATGGTGGCATTTTATTGAATTGTTTACTTAAAGAAGAAGCTGATAAATTTTTGGAAGAGTTTCATGCAAGTGACTGTGGAGGACATATTTAATGGAAGTCAAAAAATATTAAAATATTGAGGGTTGGTTTTTACTGGCCCACTCTTTTTGTAGATATAAAAAAGTATGTGACCTCCTGTCACAAATGCCAAATCTTTGAAGGAAAGAAAAAGTTGCTACCTTTACCCTTTAAACCCATCTCCACAGAAATACCATTTTAGTAATGGGGTTTAGACTTCATTGGTGAAATTCACCCTCCATCCTCAACCCAACACAAATGGATTTTGATAGCCACAAACTATTTCACCAAGTGGATAGAAGCCATTCCTTCTAGGCAAGCCACTGATACTGTCATAATCTCATTTTTAGAAAACAATATATTGTCTAGATTTGGATGCCCCCAAAAGATCATTACTGATAATGAAACTGCTTTCAAATCTAAAAATAGGATTGACTTTTGCAATAAATACCACATTTCCCTTGGCCATTCCACTGCCTATTACCCTCAAGGTAATGGTCTTGCAGAATCCTCCAATAAAAGCCTTGTTAATATCATTAAGAAATTGTTAGAAGACAATAAGAAAACCTGGAACAAAAGGTTAGTTAATGCCTTGTGGGTAGACAGACTTACCACTAAGAAGTCTATTGGTACATCCCCTTATCAGCTTGTATATGGGATGGATGTTGTTTTTCCATCCTCTTTAGGAGTGCCAGTGATGAAGATGATACAAGAACTGTAGGTTGAACCCAATGATATCCAGAGAAGGATAAACCAAACCATACACTTGTAGAAAAACAGGGAAGAAGTCTATGTCAAGTCACAAGTTGTCTAAGGCAAGATTAAAAATATTTTTGACAAAAAGACAAAGGGAGATGATTTTTACATAGGTGAAAAAGTTCTTAAGTGGGATTCAAGGAGAGAAGAGAAAGGTAAACATGGGAAATTTGATTTCTTATGGGAAAGCCCATATGTCTTTTATGGTTACATAGGTAACAATGCATTATTTTTAAAGGAGTTAGATGGATCAGATCTACCAGGTATATCTATCAATGGTAGAATGCTGAAGCATTATTATTTTCCAGAATAGTAATAGTTTACTTTGTTTACTTTGCTCATTGTACATAAAATTTCAAAGTTTAGATTGGATTGGATGTTTTTCTTACAGAGTTGAAGCCCAAAGAGAAGGCCCTAAGATTTGAAAGACAAAATATCATAAGTATAAATAAAGAAAAAAATCAAAAAAAGTAGTTCCAAGGCAAGTACAATCAGAATTTAACAATCAGAATTCAAAAGGCTACTAATTTTTAAAGCTCTTCTCGACATTTCACCAGAAAAGAAGCCATCCCCATGCGTAGCCACTTAGGGTCCTATAATAATCAGATTCATAATTTTGAATCGACTTTAATTAGTCTTGTAATATGTACATACTTTGTTGAAAAATTTCCCATAATTGGAAAATTAAAAAAAATGTAAAGAGGGTAAAAATCCCAAAAGAAAATCAAAGGACCGGGAAAAAAAGAAAAAGATAAAAAAGAACAGAAAATGAACTCCCAAACAAAAAGAGATAAAATAAAACATGAAAGTGATGCAAATTCAAATGGCACTACTATTTAATTTTTAATACAAAATAAAGATTGTGTGCAGCTTATCAAAATGCCACAATTACCATGAAGGTCAAACTCGCTAATTCTGACCTTCATGCCGAACATGCTTTAAAATTCATGCTGATAGATAGAGAATAAATATCTAACCAAACAAATTAATCTTGGCAGATCAGTAGTTAGGTAGAGAATAAATAAGGAGATCAACAGTTTAATCTGAGCCATTGGAAGAAATAAGGATAGAATTAGTTAGTCTGTTATTTAAAATAAAAATGAATAAGGGTCTGCAAGCTCAAATGCATCCATGTAAATGAAGAAAAAATGTTAGAGTAGTGATGGGTAGGAAAAAGCAGTTTTCACAAGACATGGATTACAGAAAATTGGTTATTTCATTTACTAACTTCCTTTCAAAATAATTCCCCTTGTAAAAATACCCCATCCCCTTCATTTTTACTCTTTCCCCTTATTTCACTTATTTCCCCTTGCAAAAAATCCCTTTTCCTAAGTTAAAACATATTTAATCTTGGGAAAAGTAGAAAAAATACCTTTAACTAATTTCCCTTTTTCATTTAAAAATACATCAAAAAACCCATAAAAATACTTTATCCTAAGTCTGAATGCTCAAATACATATGTCGGGACCCACTGTGTAAATATTCATTCCCGACATAAGTTTTACGTTAGAACTTAGTGTATTTAACCCCCCATTCATTTTATATTTCATATTAACATTTGACTTTATATATATTTAACTCCCATTATACCTTATCCTGTATATATTAATTCCTTATATATATATATATATATATATATATATATATATATATTTCCCAACCCACGTTTTATTTATAACCTATGGTTTAATTTCCTCACATGTTATATATTTCAGGCCCACTTATTAAACCATGCGTATACATAAAGTTCCACTTACCCAAACCCCATTGGCTATATTGTATTAAAACCCGACCCATATAACATAAACCCTTTGTTTATATAACCAATCGCATCAAATATCCCAGGCCCCAGGCCATCAAATCCTGATACTCCATCGCATCCTCCCAACCATCAGATCTTAACCGATAAGATCTGACGACCATTACCACCTATCACACATTCCTTTGCCCGATCGTTACCATACCCCGACCTTGCATTATCCATGGTTTTCGGAGCTCTGCTCCTAACTACGTGGCGTCATTTCATTTGATTGCATCAATCAGAATTATACCGCTAACCACCTTTCGTTCATTCGAAAACCACTGAGCGGTTTTCTCCTGCCCGTTGCGCAAACCACCCTGTCAATTCAAATTGACCGCGCATTAATGTTAAAACATTGTTTGATAAAAATGCATATAGCCACCTATTACACCCTTTTTTACCATTTCTGTTACAGTTTTTTGTAGAAGAGCTATTCCAGACCGAAAAATTTGTTGTCGAGTCTGTTTTTATGCCAAATTCAAACATAATTCACCAATTTGCTACTACAACTGTTGCAGAAGTCATCCAAAGCACTATTAAAAACCAGTAGAGCCTCAGACAGCCTTCTGCTACCTCGGAACCCTTCTGCAAAACAGAATCCTCATTTTATCTAGGTATTACTCATAAAAAAGGCATGTTTCTTGATCTAAAGAGAAAGTAATCAGTAATTGAATTCAAATAGAAGCCTTTACAGACTAAAGGAAACCTTTTCTGCCTTTCAATCCTTTCCTACAGACCCTAGGTGTTCTTCTGCAGAAATTTATATCCATATGTTTTTTATGACAAGAAGGGCTTGATTTGTTAGTCCCTGAAGAACGCCCCCTCTAAGAAACCCAAAGAGTTCCCAAACCCTTTTCTGCAAACCCTGGACATATTTTCACAGAAATTCTAAGGTTTGAAATTTCTTTAAATCACAGAGATTGAAAATTTTATCAATTAAACCTTTGAAGATTAGAAGATAGACCCATGTTTCATCCTGAATTAGTTTGCAAATTGTTATAATCTTTCAGAGGTGCTCCTAAAGGCCTAAATCAGTTTTTTCTTGAGTCAAAAAAGTAACTAATTATAAAATCAAACATAACAATGGCTTCCAAAGAAGTTGTATATGTCAGTCCTCTACAACCTCCTGTTGTAGATGTAGAGCACATTCCCTTAGCTGACATAGACTTTAAGATTATTGACACAGTCACTGAATTTAATCTTCTTGAGCTCTACTGCTGGAGCCAAGAAAAATCCATAGATCAAGCAGATGAGATTTTCATTTGGGAGTGAAATTTACCAAATTATGTAGTCCCACGGACTTTCCAATGCCCAGAAGTGATTAGACTCTTTCAATCTTGCTATTTCCCTGACCAGAGAGCCATAATAAACTCCGAAAAAGAAATTCATTTTACCATTACTGCTGAGTCAATCAATCAAATGCTCCAGATCCAATCCAGACCAGATGAAACCCCTTTATTCATTAAGGCCCTCACTCAGCTATACTTGAATCTGGACTTCCCCAAGAGGTTCCAAATATTCTAGAATTTCATGCCTTCATCTGTAGAAATTCCCAAGATAAATCCTCCTTACCCATCTGCAAAATTTTCTGAAAGAACCAGACATATCATTAGCATGTTGTCTTTTATTCTTGGTTATTTCACAGATGAACATGTTGATGTTGCAGTGCTAGGTTTTTTGTCTACTTTCACACCTGGTCAGCCTCCTGCTACCATTTTTAATTTTTCCCAATATCTTGCTGATAATATTCACGAACAGTTGGTCAAAATGACTTCTGAAGGTGTTTTCAAGTATTCCTCAGTCCTATTCCACATGTTTTTGTACTATCAGTCTGAGAAATTTTCCATTGACCTTCAAAAGCTTGATGTTGAAGGAAACCCACAATCAGTCATAGTTAGACTCATTTAATAAGAAAAGACTCCACACAATCCACCTATACAAAGTTTATTGATTCTTTTATCCATCCTATAGTCAATTTGCTGAGCAGCAGCATGCAGCCCAGAATCAGTGATGAAATTAAGAAGGTCCTGCAGTTATCAGAGCATAACAGGACAAGAGATTGGTACTTGTATCAGAACCATATAGAGATAAGGGTATATGGGTCAAATCTTATACCATATAGACTGCCCAAATACCTCCCCATGAGGTTATTTTCCCTTGAGTACATAAGGCAGATTATTAATTCTGATGCAATCAATTTCCTGGCAGCTAAGAAAAAGACAGTTTAAAATCAAGAATCAAGTTGGCCCTTTGATTTTTAACAATAGAGAGGCAGGTCCAGAGGCTGAAATGTGTTTACAGGAGTTTAAATTCAATAAATGTTTTCTGTGGTATTATGATCCTCTAGGTTTAATAAGCAAATTGAGAGTTAAATGAAAATTAACTCCTTATATACATGAGAAGAAACCAGATATTGAGAAATTCTCAAATCAGTTTGAATGGTTAGAGAACACCTTAGTAGAGGTAGAGAAACAAAGTGATACCACTCAAACCTTGCAGAATCCAGCCCAAGAAGACAGGAATTCAAAGAAAATCAGAGAGGAAGGAACATACACTGCAGAAACAACCACTGAAACTAAATTTAAATTGATGTACAGGAAGAAGCCTAAATTGAATCATGTCAATGAAGGAGTAGAAACAATAGAAGCTATTGATACAGATACAACAGCAAAGGACAGTGCACCTCCAACAGTGATTGAAGAAGAACATCAACCTTCAACTTCAAACACTCAGCTTATAGAGAAACAACATTGTGTTGACATGTCCTCTTCCAGCAAACCAACAGAGAAGGAGATGGACATTATGTAGAAATACAGAGAGATAAAGATGAGAAATGAAGCTTTGAAGACTGATACATACAATCAGTATTGGAAACAGTCACCCAGTGACCAAAGCAGATTGTTTTCTGCTTTTGACTATAAGACAAGGAAAATGTAGATGACCTTCCTACAGCCTAAAGTAAAGCATCCTAAATCATCAACTGACTACAAAAAATCATCATATGAAGTTCAAGCAACATTGTTGGGTACCATATTTGTATACTTTCCTCTCCCATTTTACCCTATCTTTCTATCTCTTTTGTGCCATTATTACTATTAAATGTATGAGGTAAAACCCCTTTTCCTTATCTTTCATGGGATATTTGATTAATGAAGTATTTGTCATGGAGGTTTTTCCTTTTACATATTAACTCCGTATAAATTTTATTCGATTTGGATAAAAGGAGAAAAACAAGAGTGTTGGGTACCGTGAGTCGAGGAACAACCCATCATCTCCAAACGTTTTCTCCTTTATTTGTTATTACAAAGTGTATCATAATTTTTTTGTACCGGAAGAACATTTTAGGCCTTTTTACGGTTTCCTTCTAGGCAACTAGGTTGCCGTTGTAAGAAGATGTATTTTTGTAACTATGAGGTTGCTGAGGGTAATCGAGGACTCTAAGACATTTTGTATGAAGAGGCCTGTGGGCTGTGAATCGGGGTTAATCCCTTTCATATACAGATCTTGTAACAGACCGATTTTATCATTAATCAAAAGTGTAACAACTTGTTGTTTCTTCTGTAGTTCGTGAGTTTACCGCAGCCCTGATCAGAGTTGGGCCCACTTTTCTGATTAGGTGTTGCGTCTTTCTTTATTGCATTTTTTTATGATTTAGTGTGATTTAATTATTGATGTTACAGTTTAATTTTAATTGCTGTGGATGCCCTTTAATTTTTTCAATTTATTTAATTACTGTTACAGTGGTCTTTGTATTATGGATTTAAACCTGTGATGTCCAGCAGGTCATGTGCTTGTATCTGCATATAATTTTCCATTAGTCTTGAAATAACTAATGCCCTCGAGTTGATAATTTATGTGGAGAAAGGGTTGAATTATGTTCATATCCTGACACCAACATTTTGGCGTTGTTGCAAAGGAAGGATAACAGGTGCAAGAACATGATCTGTAATAGATCTAAGGGTCAATCTCTCGTCTTAGGGGAGGGAATTTATTGCCCTGCTCCAAGTCTTGAGCATAAGTGCTTTGTGTTTATATTTCCTGCTTTTTATTTGTTTTTCTGTAGAATTGATCTCTCGTCTTGGGGAGGGCAGTTATTACCCTGCTACAAGTCCTGAGCATAGCATGCTATTTTTCTTTCTACTTTGTTCTATTTTTTTCCATTAAAATTAACCCCTCGTCTTGGGGAAGGTATTTTGAAACCCTACTCTAAGTCCTGGCCATAGTTTCTAGTTCTTTGTTTTTTTTTATTTTTTCTTTTCTTTGGGCTAATTTATCATCCTAAGCAGGGTATGTGGTTTCCCTACTTCAAGTCCTGAACTTCGATTTTCCTTTTTTTTCTTTTTATTGTTTGTTTGAATTTATTCTCTTGTCCCGGGGAGGAAGCTATCTGTCCTGCTCTGGGTGCTAAGCGATTGATATTACCTTGATGAACCCTCTTCAAAATTTGTATGAACAAGGATCTGAATAAGAGGGGCAGAGGAAGACCCCCAAAGAAGGGGAAGGATCTGGGAAGGAATACATACATTCAGGAAATTATTGAAAAATCTAGATCTAAGGCATCGTCCTGTGCTTCTATTAGGTTTAAGGTTCAGACGAACTCCGAAGGGTAGTCTGTGGAGCAACCAGTGCCATCCACAGTACCAGAAGGTGTTCTTCCTATGACAGAAGATTTAATGAACAATGTATCAGTGGATGAGATATCCTTATTAGTAGCAGAAGGGGAAGAAGTGGCAACTAGGGGATCAGAAGAACTGAGCAAATTTAATAGGGAAGAAAAAATTTTAAAATGTTTTTCATCCCCACGAGACCAAGGCAGTGCTGTAAAAATTCTTGCAGCTGAATCAAACGATTCTAATTTGGTGAAAGAACTCTTGAAAGATTTTGAGTCACCAAAGGACTAGGGGGGAGAGGTGAAACCTTCTACCATTGAATCACTCCGAATAACAGCTGCAGAACCAGTCAAAATTACAAGTGAGTATTGGAGGGTATTTATGGCACCTGTAAGTTCCTCTATTGATTTTCTTATCGAAAATGTTACAGGTGATGCACCAATGAGACCCATCCCTTTAACAACCTTGCCAAGTTTCCATGGGATTTCTTCTCAAGACCCCGACATGTTCCTTTTTGAATTTTATATTGTTTGTCGCGGATATGACTATATTGTTGATGCCTAGAAATTGAAGATATTTCCTACTACATTAAAGGGGATGGCCCTGAGATGGTTCATGGGTTTAGGAGGGAGCACGATTACCTCATGGGAAGGGATGAAAGAAGATTTCTTGGAGAAATACCAAGATTACTGTAAGTCCCATGACATTAAGGAGGAAATATTTAAATTTGAATAGAAAGAGGATGAAAATATGGAGGGTTGTGTAGAATGATTTAAATACATATTGCAGAGGTCTGGACATAGTGACCTGGACAAGGAAATTTTGAAGATCATTCTTCTTCGAGCACTTAGGGAAGACTCTCTACAACTTCTGAATATAGTAGGAAAAGGGGATATTTCGAAAGAAAACTTCTAAACTATCTGTTATTATTGTATTAAGTGTTCACGGGGGGCTGCAAGAAGTGGGCAAGGGGTTTGGTCATTGAAGACTTCCGGTGGAGGGGTCACAAAAGCAAATATTGGAAATCTATTGGAAAATCTAAGGACCGATATTCTAAGCACACTTTCAGCCCAGATGGACACTCTATAGGAAAAATAGAAGCAGGTGTAGTTGGAAAAAACCATGGCCATATTCTGCCCACAGTGCAGAAAGAAGCACCCTTTGAAGGAATGTCTGCTGAACACAGTGGAAGCCTGTGCAATCTGTGAACAGACTCAAGTGACCATTTCGTGTCATTCCTTGCCCAGGCTGAAAGTAGTTTTCCAAGGAGAAAGTGAAGAAAACGTGGTAGACCAGTTGTACTTCATGGGGCAGAAGAAGCCATGGCAACCTTGACCACTGGCTATGAATCCAGGTATGTTTCAGGACCCATCCCAATACTTTAACAATTTTAATATGGGTCCCCAATCTGCACCGTTTTCAACCACGTGGTCTCAATATCAGTATCCCCCTTGGCAACAATGGGTTCCTCAAGCCAGTCCAAATCGTTCATGGAATCAGACCTGGCGTGGACCCTCTCCTACTGGATAGTTTCCTCAGCCTATGCCTCAACAACAACTTTAGTTTCCTTCCAATGCACCCCCAGGAAACCCAACCATTAGACCCCAACTTCCTATCTAGCCCAACCTGAATCCGAACAATAAAGGGGTCCAACAAACAGACACTTTGAACCTTCTGTCTTACAACATTTCTACCGTGGGACTTAATGAAATAAATCTACGGTCCGTTTGGGTAGTAAATGCACCTACTTCGCCCATCATTACAGAAAAATTTGACGATGAAGATATAGAACTAGAAAAAAGAATAATGAGGGAGAATTCAAATCAAAACGTAATAAATCAGACATCTACCCAATATGTTCCTAATCAAGGTCATTTAACTTCTCCCCCATACCTTGAAATATTGACCTTGAGTAAACCAAACCCTCAAGAAGAATTTGACTTTCTGGGGGAACTGCAAAATCTCTTTGTTAAAATACCCCTGTTACAAGCTATGAGGGATGTACCTATATACGCAAAAAATTTGAAAGAATATCGCTCAAAGAAACTAGGGAGGATACCTGAGGATCCATTAACCATTCATGTAGTGGGCAGACTATTTGATATCATGTTAGGAAAAATCATGCCTGTAAAATACGAAGACCCTGGGAACCCGATTCTAATAGTACAGATTAATGGGGTTGAAATCCCAAACCTACTGGTAGATTTGGGAGCGGATATTAATATTATCACTACTAAAACAATGAACACATTAGGACTTGGAAACATTAAACCAACCCCTAATATCCTGGAACTTGTAGACAGATCCATAATTAAACAAGTGGGGAAATTAGAGGATGTGATCATTTCAGTAGACTCATGGCATTACCCTGTGGACCTCCTTATATTACAAACCCGAAATTCAGTAGGTGGTCACCCATTGATCCTAGGAAGACCCTGGCTTGAAACTGCAGATGCCTACATAGGGTGCCGATCTGGGCACATGATTATGTCGAATGGGATAATTACAAAGAATCTCAAGATTTATCCTCCTGCAGAACCGAGCCCGTCTGAAAAATCATTACCCAGTCAGAAACCTCTACATGTAGAAGAACCTTAACCCAAAAATGAAGATGTTAGATCCTCACTATTGGGTAGGCCCTTCAATTTAAAATAGAAATTGAAGATGATGCCATTAACGCTTTCATTAATGATTCCAATTCTGTTTCCGATTCAACTCGACAGATTCTAGAGTCTACTATGAGTTGTGAGACACAAGAAAACATTGAACCAGAAGATGACATTGAAGACATTCCTGTAACCTCATCTTGTGATAGTATTCCAATTGAGATTGAACCAGGGAAAACACTTAATATCAACCCAAACCTCTTCGAATCTCAAACAAAACACCTTTTGTAAGTCCTTCAAGATCATCAAGAATATTTCACCTAGGATTATACTGATATGAAGGGTATCCCTGCTAACTTATGCACTCATCATATTTATATTAAGGAATATTGCCGCCTTGTAAGAGAACCTCAGCGGAGGACGAATCCTACTCTCAAAAACATTGTCAAGGAAAAATTGAAAAAAATATTGGATGTAGGATTCATTTACCCTATCTCAAATAGCCAATGGGTATCCCCACTAGTTATTTTTCCCAAAAATTATGGTAAATGGTAGATTTGTGTAGATTACAGGGAACTAAATAAGGCAACGCAAAAAGACCATTTTCCTTTGCCATTCATTGACCAAGTCCTGGATACCTTGGCTGGAAAGAAGTTCTTTTCCTTCCTAGACAGATTCAGTGGATGCAACTAGATCCATATAGCCCTATAAGACCAGGATAAAACAACTTTTACATGCCCTTGGGGAACCTTTGCATACAGGGTCCTCCTGTTTGGCCTGTGTAATGCTCCTGCTACCTTCCAGAGGGAAATCTTTGGAATATTTTATGATTTGGTCAATGATAGCATTGAAATCTAAATGGATGATTTTATTCCATATGAAAACTCATTTGAGGAAGGATTGGAAAATTTAGAGAAAGTACTCCAAAGATGTAAATAGACCCATGTATCTTTGAGTATAGTAAAATGCCATATGATGAGGGAAGGAGTAGTATTGAGAAATTTTCTCTTAGCTGCTGGAATTCAAGTTGATCTAGTTAAAGTAGACATAATATTACACTTCCCAGTACCCAAAACACCCACACACGTATGTAGCTTTATTGGTTGTGCTGGTTATTACAGGCGCTTTATAGAAAATTTTGCTAAAATAGCACATCCACTATTTCAGTTGCTAACAAAAGATGCAGAATTTTTGTGGACTGAAGATTGTGAGACAACTTTCAAGAAAATTAAGGGGTTGGTGTTCATGGCTCCAATCCTCCGAGGACCTTATTATAAATTACCGTTTCACATACATATTGATGCTTCTCAGATAGGAATAGGTGTTGTTTTAGGATAGCAGGTAGACAATATACCATATGGAATTTACTATGTCAACAAGAACTTAATTCCTGATGAGTTAAATTATACGGTGACAGAAAATGAATTCCTGGCTGTCATTTATGTTTTCAATAAGTTTTGGCACTACATCATCGGGTATTCTACTGTTTTCTATACTGATCATGCAGCAATCATGTATTTGATGAATAAACCTATTACTCCTTGCCGTATTACAAGATGGTTACTATTGCTTCAAGAATTTTATATTAAAATAGTAGATAAGCCATGAAAAGATAATGTAGCAGTTGATTTCCCATCTAGAACGGATAACAATGATGAATGCACACCTATAGAAGATAGTTTTCCAGATGAACATCTTTTTTCAGTTTCTACTAAACCTCTGTAGTATGCAGATATTGCTAACTATCTTGCTACAAGGAAAGTGCCTTATCATTTGTCATACTGGGGACAGTGGAAGATTATTTATCATAGTGCCTAATATTCTTGGATGGCAGGGTACCTTTTTCATACAGGAACAGATAAGCAAATCTGGCGTTGTGTGTCTGAGGATGATATTTATAAGGTATTGAAAGTTTCCCATGATGGCCCTTGTGGAGGGAACTTTGCAGACAAAAGAATATGCCATAAGGTGCTAAAAATGGGGTATTTCTAGCCTTCCATTTTTTGTGATGCTCAAAATTATGTTAGGAGGTGTGATAGTTTCCAATGTATGGGTTAGCCCGATCAAGCTGATGAAATGCCTTTCCAGGCACAGGTAGTCCTCGAGCCTTTTGAGAAATGAGCTGTTGAATTTGTTGGACCCTTTAACCCACCCTCCCAGCAAAAATTCCACATCTTAGTATATACTGATTACGTGAATAAGTGGGTGGAAGCCAAAGCTGTTGTAAAAGCAACAGAGCAGGTGGTCTCAGATTTTCTATATGAAGAAATTTTTGTTATTTACAGTACTCCAAGAGAGATTGTTTCAGATGGAGGAGCACAATTCACATCACAAAAGATAGCAAAGCTCATGTAGAAATATGGGGTCAAGCACAGAGTGACATCTCCATACCACCCCCAGGAGAATGGACAAGTGGAAAACACGAACAAGACATTGGAAAATATTTTGACAAAAACTATGGCATACCATCATCGGGATTGGGCTCAGAAGCTCCTGGAAGCTCTTTGGGCGTACATAACAACATGGTGGAATACAACCGGGTTTTCATCGTTTGAGTTGGTTTATGGGAAATCCCTGTTGTTTCCAATAGAATTTGAAATTAGTACGCTCAGAACAGCTCTGGAAGTTGGTTTAGATTTATCACATGCCCAAAAACATCGACTGGCTCAAATCAACGAACTTGATGAAATCTGTTCAATGGCTATCCAGCGAACTACTGCTACCCAGCAGCAGAAAATGAAATGGCATGATAAGTTTATTAAAAATAAGGTGTTTCAAAGCGGAAATTAGGTACTACTTTATGACTCCCATTTTAAGGATTTTAAGGGGAAGCTTTCCACTCGTTGGATGGGACCTTATGAGGTGGACGTTGTATTTGATAATGGAACAATTAGGCTGGTTAAAATTGATGATACACATGCTTCATTCATAGTCAATGAACATCGCCTAAGATTATACCACCGCCTGACCTCTAAGGATGATTTTATTAAAAAACTCTCTGAGAAATATGGTTTCAAGGTCATCAGCGTACAGAATGTCTCCTCTGCACCTGTGTTGTAAAAATAAAAAATAATAAAATAATAAAATAATAAAGAATTATATTGTTTATCTTATTGTATTTTTTTTGAAGGAGTTACTACTAAGGACAAAAAACCAAAGAAAAATTTGCCAAAGTATCGCTTGCTACTACACATGGTGTTGTTACTCGATGTCGCTACACCGAATGTTGTTACTGCACTACTATTACTCCGATGTTGCTACTCGATGTTGTTACTCCCAATGCTACTACACCGGATGTTGCTACCGCACTATCGTTACTTCCGATGTCGCTTACTCGATGTTGTTACTCCCAATGCAGTCGCCACACCTGACAGTCGCTACCGCACCGTTGTTAACCCGATGATGCTACACCGAATGCTACTACCGCACCGTTGTTAGCTTGGATGTCGCTACTCGCAATGTTGCTACTCCGATGTTGTTACAATTTCGTATGTTGTTACTCCGATGTCAGTTACCGATGTTGTTACACCGCATGTTGCGTCGACGTTGTTGATACTCTAATGTTGTTACTCCAATACTATTACTCCGATGTTGTTGCTCGTACTATTGTCACTCCATCCATGTCATTACTGCACCGTCATCCTACCAACCATCACTTCGTCTAGGTAGGCTGTCAGGTACACATCCATGTGACTTTTACTGATTTAATTAAATATCCCATGTGAAGATCTTAATGTCGCGGACGAAAAAAATTTAAGTTTGGGGGGGTGCCATCATAGTCAAGGACAGTGTAATAATTACCTCATAAATCAGTATGACAACTCTTTCATGGTAAACCTTACGGTTCCCATCAACATTTGGTGTCATCATTCAATATGTATTAGGATCCGTAAGATGTCTCATCCACTCTATATGAAACAATTATTATTTTTATTCACCACACTTACCATATTATTTTATGATTTTTCTCAATTTTCGAGAGTTACTATCCGTATTTACCATTACCACCTTTCCATTTTCACCATGTTGTTTCTCCAAATTTGGTACCCACCACCTTGCCCAACGATATGCTGTTACAAGCAGTGCTACTACAGGTCTCCACAGTATGGGTGGGCTGGCTATACGGCATGAGCCTAAACACACAACTTCAGCTCTCACGAATCTAGACGTATGGAAAATCTTTGTTGACACAGTGTGGGATACCTACTTTGACATATTACAGGGGTTTGATGTAGGAATCACAATGGAATTCACACTCAATTTAGAGGAGAAATACTCGCGGGTTAGAGGTCTGGAAGTTTCAGTAACATAAGAGGTAATTGCAGAGGTTAGAAGGCTAAGACAGTAGGGGCAGCAATGGTTTTCTTGGAAAGTCTATCTCCCGGAATTTCCTGAATTATTCTTGCAGGTAGGAGAAAGTGTCGTTCAAATGGGCAGAGGATACGAGTGCAGAACTATGCCGTATCCTTAGAAAAAAGCTACAAGTTTCATAATAAAATACATAACCTGTGAGGGCCAGGCTACAACTCTGTTCAAATATCACTTTAAAATTCTAACGCACCTTCGATTTCCACAGGATCAGGTGCATCCCTTAAACATGCCCTTATTCCTATTGAAACAACTACAGCATATGGCACAGTCTACTTGGCGCTCTCGCCAAATGCTGGTAGTGCTTTCTAACCATGGATTGGTGTGATTATTGGTCATGCATGCACAAATGTGCTTCGGTGTCTCCCGGGCGAAATTATGTGGGTCCTCAAGAAGAGGTGGCATCCATTATTGTTGTTAGAGAAGAAGAACCGCCCTACTCCGGCCGGTTTGCGTGCTGTAATATCTCGGGAGGAATTGATCAAGAGGAACCCGAGGAAATGGAAATGGAAGTTGATCAGAAGGAACCCAAGGAAGAAGAGATGATGGTTGATTAGGATGAACTTGAAGAGATGAGAATGGAGGAGGTAATTAGTGACAAAGTCGAGGCTGCCACACAAGAACCAACCTCGCTTGAAAATACCACAGAAGAAGAAATGAGAATAGAGGAAGTAATTGACGGCACAATTGAGTGTAATATCCCAAAATGGAGAATGCAAGAATATCACACAATATAAGAACTTACAACAAGATAAACAATAATTCTAAGTACAAATCAGAATATGCAGAAAGAGCTGAGCCATTTTATTATATTGGAGATGATTCAATTACAACAGTACAAGATATAGGTAAATCTAGCCAAAGTGATGAGCTAGGATCACCCTGAAAACATGTGTGAAGCAGGTACATCGTAAATGTTGAGGCTCTGCAGCAAATACTGTGCTATCTCTTCATCATGACATAAACATGTGGTTGTAGGCTGAAAAGAGAAATGCAGATATACTCAAAATTGGAGTTGTGATGATGCCAAGATTCAAGATCCATCCAATGTGATGGATTCCCAAGATAACCTAGAAAGGATTTTCCAGATCTGCAACTTTGGAAAAATCACCTCCCCAGGGTTTGATCCTTGATCTGCAAGGAAATATAGATTAGAAGCTAGATCTGAAGAATAGATGGCTGAAATGTGTGCTCAAATCATATCTATGCTTGAAGGGTTGATCCCTTCCTCAGATCTATGAGCTAGGAACTCTAGATCTAGCTTCTCAATCCTCAAAAGATGATTGCAGCTGCTACAACACAACTGCCCCTGAAACCTATGCTATGAGGGAAAGAGAGGCCTTCTTCCTACTGAAATATACTACAATAAGCTCCAGGCTGAGGGTGAAACTGATCGCAATGTGAAGGAATGATCCTCCACTGTATTGCTAGCTGAAGTACTAGAAACTTCCTGCCTCCTTTCAGATCTGCAATATGGACAACGTTATTCTTGGATAGAATACTAATACTACGAGGTCAATAACATTTGGCCTAATGCCAGATCTGCAATGTGGCTCTGGGAGTGTTGATCTATAAGCCCAAGTGATGGGAATAATCCCTCACCTTGTTCTCGAGCTGAAGTACTGAAGACAACTTCCACCTTCCAAATTGGTCTTCAAAAACCTGTAGTTTTCTGAATATGAATTTTCTGCAGAAAGTAGAGAAAGGAAATGGCACTTAAAGCCTGATTTATAATGAGTGCAAACCTCTTCCTTGGAGATCACTCAAATAAAGAGGAGGGATTCCCGCCCGGGAACACCCTGTGCTAAACAGCCCGAGAATGCAGTGGAATGTCACTTGAAAATTCTAGATCTAAAAGATCATACATCCAAATAATCGAAGATGCCTTTTACCTTTTCCTTCATCTCCTTTATAATGATTGAGCCATCCCAAGCCTTGGCCCTAATCTCAACTATGGACAAGATCCTCCAAATGGGATTGTGCTATTTGACCAAATCAACCAAACAGTCTAGGTGCAATGTACACCTCCTCCATCATGTGTGCTTCATTTGCACATGATCCTCCACCACTTGATCATTAATGCTCAATGACCCTTTGTTTGACATCTTCAAGATCTTAGTTGACTGAATCAACCCTCCATGATCTCTCTCATTAAATGAGACATGATCTCCCATCTCATTCACATTAGTGGTTGCTCAACTACCTCTTTTTGTAGATCTAGGCTAAATTAATCCACATTCACGCACATAAAGTGGATATTTATTCTTATTGAGGATTTTGGGTCCCTCCACCCTTTTATTTACTTAATTCATGAAAAAAATAAAGGACTCTAATATTCCAAATGTGATGTGAAAATTTGGGAATATTACAATCCCCCCCGGCAAAATGTTGCTTGTCCTCAAGAAAATCCAAAAGTAGATGCAAGGCCATCTATTCCCCTCCATATGGAATCCACATAATGAAGGCTTCTTCCATTTTCTGCAATAGGTTATGTATGTTTGGTTCCAAAGTTGTCTTTTAAAAACATAAGGAATGACCTCCAACTGTTTGGTTAGATGTCCTCCTTCAATCATGAAGTACCAAGTGACAACCATGTGATGTCCAACATTATCAACAATACATGAGAGACATAAAATAAAGTATCTCTCTCCACAAGGGAAAAGCTTCATCATACAATAAATATCTTCAACCCATGTTTCATGAATTAGATTGAGCATTGATATGCTCCCATACTTAGCCATGTTTGCCTTGTTGGATCCAAACTCCATCATCTCAAAGTTATGAAAAAGAAGAAGGGAAGAAGTAATATGGGTAGACAAAGATGTCAAACCATATTCTCCTAACAATAATCACTGGAGTAAGGCCCTTTGCTTCCATCATCCATCTCCTCCATGTAAGATGGTCAAGGTAAACTCCCCCATAAGCAACCAAAGCAACAAGATATATTTCTGCCTTCTCTCCTCCTCATGTGCATCATGAAGAAAAATCATACTAATGGACATATGATATGTCACATCAGCCCAATAAAATAAACATCATCAATGCACATCATGAGATCATTATGCCAAATTTTACACAATACAAAACACATAACATAGGAGATGTCATGTGGTGGCCAAAATCTCTCAAGTGAAACCAAAATGAACATGCCTTCCCTTGCTGTAAGTTGTCATTGAAAAACAAGGCATGAATCAAAAAATTATGGGCTATTGGGTGGTATCCATACTCATCCAAGAGAAGCCAACGCAGCCATGCCTCCTTCTTCATTTCATACATGTTTTTCAAGGCATGGATCATAAAAATAGGTGCCTTTGGAGAGTGACAGAAATCTCCCAATGGCAACCAGCGTAACCAAGAATGCTGGCCCAAAAAAATTTGCAAGTGGTGTGGTAACCCCTTGCCTATCATCCTTACCCATTCACTCCGATGGGGATGATGAATGAGGTACTACATAACCATGGCACCCTCCCTTTGTAGAATGCCATCCTTCCCAAACTGTTGAAGAGCTTTGCATTCCATGAAATGTTGAAATGCATATCTAATTAGATCTCTTAATGAGATTATCTCTCCATCAAAGGCCCTCCAAAACCAAAGAATTTTTGGATTTAATGCAAGTAGAAGTTTCTCTTTTAGCAGTGAGAGGCTCATTGAGAAAGGGTTATCTAGAAGAGAGAAAAGATTTCTCATTTCAAGATGTCTACCACTTGTCATCTTTGCTTCCATTGCTTCATGAATGAAGCTACCTTCAGAGTGTTCCAAGAATGATGAAGCCCTTTCTTTGTCACATCTACTAAGTGACAGCGCTGTAGATCTGCAGGGTGATACATGCACTGTCTCAAAGCAAGTTACAACACTGATCTCACAATCAGTTCTTGTACATAGGATAATCCTAATCCCATTTTCTGAAACTCTACATCTCAACTCAAGGGATTTAATGTAGCTCAACAATGATGAAAAGGGATAGTTTTCAGTCTCCCCCTTGATTAGATCAGGGTCCTCTGCGCTGTGATATGTTTCTGCTTCAAATCAACACCTTGGTTATGCATTGATCTAGAAACCATATGTGCTGAAATTTTATGCATACCTTGGATCAACTGATATGTGGGAACCTCTTGACAGAACACAAGAGTTCCTCCAACCGGGACAACAATGTCTTCAACTGCTGGTAAGAGTGATGGTCTCTTTTCTTCAAGTGTACCAGCGCTGGTATCTTCCTTCTCCTCCTCATGCATCTCTTGATCCATACATGGGACTCCATATGTCAGGAGCTCAAGACTATCTTGCAAAGATGAAAGTGCCTCTTATCTAGATACAAGTAATTTTGCAGCAGGTGGTGAAAGTAGTGACCCCTCCACATCAAACCTCTTCCTCAACTTGTGAAATAAATCTGAATACTTGGTCACCTTTGCATGCTCTAGGTGCCCAAACCACCAATCTTCTGCTTCATCTAAGAGATGAAGTGCTACAATTTGAACAGCCTCTTCTTCAGCCATAGGATGTAGCTTGAAAAATGAATCTAAATCCCTCCTCCAAGCCTTGACATTGCTTGAGGAAGATCCATCAAATGTAGGCAAATAGAATCTATTATTCCTCTTCCTTCTATTGCTGCTATAGGATCCTCTTTCTTCTTTGATTTTGAAGAATTGTTTGAGAGTTAGCTTCTCTTTGAATGCTCTAGACTGTGCTTTGTACTCTTCAAGATACAGACTGAGAGTCTCATGAGTCTCAGGTTCATTCCTTCCTTCACTTCTATGCCTCACACCTTCTTCAAATAAAGTGGGCATAGTGGATCTATGAGAAGATCTAGAATTCTCCGGTCTTCTTTGTTGCCGATAGGAAGTGCTTTCCTTGTCAGATCTACTTCTTGGATCTTCTTTATGTTCTTCCTCCTTCATTTGATAGACCCATTTGGAGAGATCTTGCATGGATCTAAAGAAAGGAGTGACAAATTTTTCATTCTCCATGATAGATCTCATCTATATGTTCTTCTTCCAATGTAAAAAGATGAAGTGTCCACAAGTTGAGCCAAAGATCATGCTTCGATACCACTGTAATATCCCAAAAGGGAGAATGCAACAATACTTCACACAATATAAGAAATTACAGCAATATAAATAATAAATCTAAGTAAAAATCAGAATATGCAGAAAGAGCTGAGCCATTTTATTAAATTGGAGATGATTCAGTTACAACAGTACAAGATATAGGTAGATCTAGCCAAAGAGATGAGCTAGGATCACCTTGAAAACATGTGTGAAGCAGGTACAACGTAACTGTTGAGGCTCTGCAGCAAATAATGCGTTGTCTCTTTAACAAGACATAAACATGAAGTAGCAAGCTGAAAAGAGAAATCTAGATCTACTCAAAACTGGAGCTCTGATGATGCCAAGATTCAAGATCCAGCCAATGTGATGGATTCCCAAGATAAGCTATAAAGGATTTTCCAGATCTGCAACTTTGGAAAAATCACCTCCCCATGGTTTGATCCTTGATCTACTGGGAAATACAGATCTGAAGCTAGATCTGAAGAATAGATGGCTGAAATTTTTTCTAATATCAGATCTATGCTTGAAGGGCTAGGCCCATCTTATCACCGCCTCAAAGTTTCCACTTGTCCATTTTTTGCTTAAATTTAATCACATTAGTAGACAGATGAACCGACTTAATTTTTACATATATACTACATGCCTTGTTAGATTCTGTGTTGTAAAAGATCATTGTATTGGAGAACTGTAACTATTTTGAGTTGGACATCAATAATAATAGACCTTTCATAGGATCCTTGAGCTATGTTAACGGTGATGCTATTTCCTTTTTTTTAATGTTTTTCCTCTGTCTTTCCAGGTTGTGCATCAATTTATCTTATTGCAAAACAAAAAATTTAGATTAAGATTTGCTGAGAGAACACCTTAATTATTTCTGTGTTTTTTATCTTAATGTTTTCTTTTGAAGTATAGTTAAATAATTCTTAACTGCTCTTTAGCTATTAGTGAACTCACTGTTTTATTTCATCTCATATTCACACTGTTAGTAAGATCCAATCTGCATAGTTAGCTTGCCCTGTGAATTCCCTTGAAAATTTGATGCACAATTCAGCCTTTTATGACTCGATAGCCCAATGGATTAAGTCTCATAGCTCTATCTTTCCAACCACACAATCAATAAAAACAAACAGCCCTCATAATTTCTATAACTAGCCTAATATCAACATTTATAATTATCAAGATAAATCATAAAAACAGAGAGAGCCCTCTCTAAGTCTAGGAAGGCTAGGTCATGGACTCCAAATTGGTTTGATGTTGTCCTCTATTGTTTTTTCTTTCCAAGCTTATAAATTATAGAGCGATAACATAAATGTGACCATACTGGGGAGAGCTATTGAAAAGCTTATCATTCCATCAGAACTCAGTAACCCCACTCAAAACATTGAATGATTTGAGTATTTTCCAAGATTGGTATCTGGTTGTTGATGGTGGACAACAAGCCATACACACGAAATTTGAAATCATCCACCTGGTGACTCCAATTCAGACCAATTTCATTCAAAGACTCCACTGGAGGAAGGACCTGAAACATGACCAATCAACCTAGAAAGAAAAAGTATTCAAGCCCAAATTGGTTTCAAGAAATTGTTGTTTTTATCTATAACTATGTTTTATCATACTTTAAGCCCGATCAAGAGTATGTTGTTGAGGTTTACATTAATCATTGGCAGATTGATGAGCCTCGAGAAGCTAAGCCCCAAATTGCAGACCATATACATACTTATACACCTTTGCACATCCCGGATGCACTTGTGGAAAACCCTGTGAAACATGACCCCTAGGCTTTATCCCTTGCTCCTGCTAAATTCCCAAATAGTTATAAGCCTCTTTCTTTACTGCCTATACCTGTAAAATTTCCAGAAAAATACAAGCCTCTGGTTTTTCCTCCTATCCTCCATGACCTCCCGGAAAAATTTATCAATAATCTACCCATATTTGATGGGGAAAATGCAAAGATCATTATCAAAAAGCACATTAAAAATATTGAGGATTTCCTTGATCTGTTTGAGTTTGGAGAAGATGATGTGTGTATCAAAATTTTTGCCCTATAATCGCAAAATAGAGTTAAAAATTGGTTTAAAGATCTTCCAGCTGCAAGCATTAGAAATTTTCATCAATTCACTCAAGTTTTCCTGGATAGATGGGTGGTCATGGGAAATATTTTTCTCATCACAGAGGAGTATAACCATTTAAAAACACATCCAGGGGATATTGTGCAGTATTTTTCAGACAGGTTCAATAAGGTCTACCATCCGATGCCTGCTAGGATAAAGCCACCCCTAGGATTAGCTCTTTGGCACTACCCAGATGCATTTGACCCAGAGATGGCCTTATAATTAAGAGAAAGTTACCCTGCAACCCTTGAAGAGATGCAAAATACAACAGTTGATGTCGAAGAAAACTTGATGAATAGAGAGGAAAAGTTAAAGGTTGCGGAGAAGGATATATTAGAAAAAGAGAAATTGATATCTTCAAAGATAAAACTATATATCTTGACAAATGCAGAAAATGAAACAATGCATCAAATTAGCAGGAAAGAAGAAATTGTTGTTCAAATACCTCATGTTCCATTAGCTCCGGAAAATACAAGGATCAATGTACCCAAGCAATTTGCAACTCATCCTAAAACAAAAAACGACTTGTTCATGTACTCAATTCACAACATAGCCAAAAAATAAAGAGAGGGGCAGGTAAATTTTCTGAGATGATGTGCACGTTGGATGATCTTTCATATGGAAGTAATCTTCTCAGAAGTAATCATCAAGATGAAAAGTATATGTTTGACTTTGACAATGATTGTTCGAAGCAACCAGTACCATTTTCTTTGGAAGAATTAACTCATTTATCACAATGCAAAGATCACAAACAAACTCTGCACACTGAGCAATATTGTAAAGAGGAAAATACAGAAATTTTTGAAGTAAGTGTCGAATGCGTTCCTCTCTTTTTTGCCTCATTCTTAAGAGAGAACTATAAGAAGGTGGCTAATATCAAGGATGAGAAATTATCTAATGAGTCAGATGAGGAAAACAGGGATGATCCTGAACCTTTTTCATATCCAGAAGTTCTCTCCCTGAGCCATCTTGAAATCATAGAATCTGAAACAGATGATGAATTGAGCCAGATTGATTCTTTGCCCTTATTCTTTGATGCATTTTAGATTGTGAAAGGGAATCTGGATCACATTCTAGTTGATAATCACAGGAGAAGAGAACTCTTTCACCACTTAGATGAGAAAATCAGGGATGATAAAAAATATGTTTTAGATCTAGGGGTTCAGCCCTTGAAGCCTTTTGAATATCAAGTATCAGATTAAATCACAGAGTCTAAAGTAGATGATGAAGTGATAAATTTTGATTCTCTACCTCTATGCTTTAATGCATTTCAGATTATGAAAGGGAATTGGGATCACATTATGGATGATAATCATAAGGGGAAACATGAGGTCTCACAAGAACCAACATGACCATCTAAAGCACCACATGACCCGATAGCAAACGTATTGGATGGTTTCTGGTTTCAAATTAAATCTTCATGTGTTCATAATACTCTTAAAAGCTACTATAATATGGATATGATCAGACAGTCTACCCCATTGTCCGATTCAGTAGAAGTATTGACACAACATTCATCAGATAGCATGCAAACATGTTCCGAGTTGATTGAAGACCTGGAGAGCACATCTGTAGTACAAGGATATGAAGCTGAGTTGGCTGAGTCAAAATAATTCAAGAGTACCTTGATCCAGTGGTTGTCTATATGGAGGAGTTGTTCTTCACAAAGCCAACATACACTTCCAACAGTTCTATTGTTTTTCACGTTTACCAAGCATCCTGTAAAGAAAATAAGGCTGAAAGTCTTTATCAAAGGCCATTAATAGGATTGTTTCTGAGTTTGGTGAAAAGCATTGAAAGGACAAAGTTATTGGATCACTTGCTTGACTGGATGTATTGGCATGATTGCATCATTTAAAAAGGTAGTAATTTGAGTAGATTAGGGTAGTTAGGTGTTCAAATAAGCTCAGCACTTTAAGCATTCTTCCAGTTTTAGTTTCAGATTTATTTTTAGTTTTCAGATCAAGTATGCTCCAGACTTTAGCTTGCAGAGAGTATTGACTTCAGCTTGAATTTTTTCCGCCACAGAGATTGTAGCAGATCAGGTTTCAGGGTTTTGATTAGCCCAATGGATCAGGCCACTAGTCTACAATGTTCTTGACACTTCCCTAAACAGAAGTGCAATCCCCAGTTGGAGCCACTGTTAGAGTCCTGTAATTTATAGTATCACAAGGTGACTGTGTACTTTCTCCTTGAAAACTTTTCATATTGTACATAGATGTCAATATTCAAATTCTTTTCCAAAGAAAGATGAAGAGAAACAAAAGAAGAAGAAAAGAGGGTATTTAAAAAGGAAAAATGCAAATTTCATACTATAGGTAATCAGCCTAAAAACTGCTTCATTGTTAAAAATCGTTGAAATGTTATAGGTGAGTGTGAAAATCGCTGAAATGAGATGTGCGATGTCAGGTGGGACCCGATCATATAGCACACATCGCAAGTCTTATAAGATAAGTGTTGAATAATAGTTAAAAATAGAAAAATGTGAAGTGCTATTTTGGCACAAATGCTATGTATTTCAGAGCAAAGGCCTAAAGATTTCAAAGTTCGGGTGCATTAGGTTTGTACATTGTTTTGTAAAGAAATAACTAACATGGGAAGAAGAGGCAGAATCGAGCCAGAGAAGGTATGGAGGAATTGTTGTGAATGTGCAAGGGAGGTCAAGTCGGGAAAAAAGGGCATTGGTGATATAACAACAGAAAAGGAAGAGGCAGTATTACGGCCACCCATCCACGAAAAACGCCAGGACCTCATCAATTTAATAATTCCACAACGGTTTTCTAAAGAGGAAGAGCCAAGGTTTCAGAGCCTTCCTTGCCTCTTCGGAATTGGACAAAGCTAGATTATGATCATAACGGACTGCTGCCTCCACCTTCTTGGCCAGAAGTATCTTGTCACCGTCGGCATGGTTCCACTCATCAAAGTGTTACTCCATCATGGCATCTTCGGGAGCTTAAGAGGCAATTTATTCCTCTATAATCAATAACAGTCTGTTGTTGGGGCTAGGCCCATGTTATCACCACCTACAAGTTTCCACTTGTCCATTTTTTGCTTAAATGTAATCACTGCAATAGACAAATGAACCAATTTAAGTTTTACATAAATATTGCATGCCTTAGCAGTATGAGGGGTTGAAAGGTCGGACCTTGTTAGATTATGTGTTGTAAAATATCATTGTATTGGAGCACTATCACTATTTTGAGTTGGGCATCAATAATAATAGACTATTCATAGGATTCTTGAGCTATGTTAACGGTGATGTTATTTCCTCTGTATTTTCACGTTGTGCATCAATTTCTATGATTGAAAAACAGAAAATTTAGATTAAGATTTGTTGAGAGAACACCTTAATTATGTCTATGTTTTTTATCTTAATGCTTTATTTTGAAGTATAGTTAAATAATTATTAACTACTCTTTAGCTATTACTGAACTCGCTTCTTTCTTTCATCTCATATTCACACTGCCAGTAAGACCTAGTCTGCATATTTAACTTGCCCTGTGAATGCCCTTGAAAATTTGATGCACAATTCAGCCTTTTATGACTCCATAGCCCAAGGATTAAGTCTCATAGCTCTATCTGTCCAAACACACAATCAATCAAAACAAAAAACCCTCGTACTTTCTATAACTAGCCTAATATTAGCATTTAGAATTATCAAGCTAAATCATAAAAATGGAGAGAGCCCTCTCTGAGTCTAGGAAGGCTATGTCCTGGACTCAAAAGTGGTTTGATGATGTCCTCTATTGTTTTTTCTTTCCAAACTTATAAATTATAGAGTGATAACAAAATCCACCATCAAGACAAAAGAGGTATATTATTGTGTGCATTGATTATGTCACTAAATGGGTAGAAGCTAAATCACTTTCCTTTGCTAATGAAAATGTTGTAGTTTCATTTCTTTTTTAGGATATTTTTACTCGTTTTGGTGTCCCAAGGGAAATTGTGACAGATCAAGGAACTTAGTTTACATCCAGAATACTGCAGAAGACCATGGAAGAATACAAACTCAAGCGCAGAAAGTCCAGTCCATATCATCCACATGCAAATTAACAAGTAGAGTCCACTAATAAGGTGATTGATGCAATGAACTTTTGGACTTTTTTCCTAAGTTCAACTTGGTCTTCTAGAATGAGATCTTCATTGATAAAGATTGTACATTTTCATGGAAGGGATTGGTCGGAAAAGCTTCCAAAATATTTATGGGCCTACCACACCACATGGAGAAGTACAATAGGACATACTCCCTATGAAATTTTTTACGGGAATCAAACCTTATTTCCAATAGAGTTTCAAATAAAAAGTTTCAAGACAACAGTTAAACTAGGACTTGACTTGTTAGAAGCACAAAGGCATGGAATGTAACAACTCAATGAGCTTGATGAAATAAGACAAGATGCAATTCAAAATACCAGCCTAGTTCAACAACAGAGATCCAGATGGCATGATAAAATATCAAGGAAAGGAAATTTCAAGCTAGAGATTGGGCACTTCTCTTTGATTCCAATTTCGAGGATTTTCAAGGGAATTTTCAAACTCATTGGCTTGGGCCTTATGAGATTGAGTATTTGATAATGGAGAAATCAAGATAAGAACTATTAATGAATAAAATTTCCCCTCCTTGTAAATGGACATTGAATAAGGATCTACCACAAGCCATTTACAAAAGAGGAATTTGTTAATATTTTTCAAGTATAAAATTTTTCGGTGAAAATCACATTCAAGAAGAATTTGTCGACGCGTTTCGAACCAGCCAGTGTGGTTCATCATTAGGACGAGACGAGAATCTAATCTAAGACCCGGTTTAAATAGATAAGGAAGCTCCAACTAGTCATTGTAGAATAACGGCTAGTTTGACTAGAATAAGTAATTTAATATATAAAAAATTAACAGTTGAATTATTGTTATTATTATTATTACTATCATTATTTTATTTATTTATTTTTTATTTCTTTAATAATTAAATATTTCACTATAATATTTTATATTCTTAATTAATAATGATTTAATTATAAGATTTATGATTTTGGTAAACTCGTATCTACAATAAATAAATTAAAAATAATAATGAATAAATAAATAATAAAGAATAAAAAATAACAATAAAATTAAATAAATAAATAAGTAATATAAATATAAAATAAAATAAAATAATAAATAATACTAATAATACTAATGAAAATAAAATGAATAAATAATAATAAAAATAAAAATAAAATTAATTAAACAAATAAATCAATAAATAAATAGATATTAAAAATAATAATAAATAAATAAATAAAAATAAAGAAATTAGTAAAGAACGGAGAGGGAGAAAGAAACCAGGGACGAAATGAGAGGAAAAGACAAGAGGGAGAACCGACGAGAAGAAAACCAACAACTAAGAATGAAGGGCAGAGATCCAACATCTGCTAATACACCAGCCATCATCCTTGTTAAGGTTGACTGACCTCTTTGTAATTTCTAAGGCCTCCCTCAACTTTCGGTGGTGAAAATGGTCAATCCTCGCAATAACCTTAGCATCTTCAATGCAAATGTGATGCTTTGTCTTTTCAGCATGCTCTGCTAAGGCAGAGGAGCAAGATCTATTATGTTTTAGGTCAGCAGCATGTTCATGAATTCTTTGACTGATGGATCGACCAGTTTCACCAATGTGGGGAGTCCCACAGGAGCACAGAATCAAGTAAACACCCTTACCATCCTTAGGGAAAATTGGGTCCTTAACCGATCTAAGTGAACTTTGAATGGTACGGAGGGGCTTGAAGGTTGAGGAAACGTTATGTCTCCTTAGGATCCTAGCGATTTTATCAGTCTTTCCTTGGATAAAAGGAAGGTGAACTCCAGATAACTTATCACAGTGGTCATTCTTAACCCTAGGATCTTTTTCATCTTTTTGAAAATCTCTAAGACATTGAACCTTGCTATAACCATTCTTAAGGAAAAATTTGAGGAGATGAGATTTATCTTCTTCAAGGTGGTTTTTATCAGCAATTATAAAGGCTTTGGTGGCTAGGGTATTGAGAACCCCTAACTTCTAAGCAGGGAAATGATGAGAACCAGCATGTAAATACTACTTAGTGTGCGTCTTCTTTCTAAAGACTTGGTGAGAGAAAGAACCTTCTATATTTCTATAAATAAGGACATCAAGAAAGGGCAAGCTCCCATCCACTTGAATTCCATGTTAAACTTAATAAAGTCATACTGATCATTGAGATGTTGGAAGAAAAGATCCAATTTCTCTTTTCCATGAGGCCACACCACACAAGTGTCATCAACAAACCTTTTCCAAAGCCTAGGTTGAAAAAGGGAGGAGGAAAGGGCCTTTGATTCAAAGTCTTCCATGAAAATATTAGCTATCAATGGGGATAGGGGGGAACCCATGGCCACACCACAAGTTTTTTCAAAGAATATACCCTCTAAATTGAAGAAGGTCAAGGTCAGACAAATCTCAACAAGATGAGCAGTATCAGGATCTGTGACCCGAGAAATGACATCAATAGCTTCCTTAATGGGGATGCAAGTGTATAGCGAGACAACATCAAAACTAACAAGCTTGTCATCGGGGTACAATTTGATGTCTTTCAATTCATTAATAAAATAGGATGAGCCTTTGACAAAGGAGTCAGTACGCCCCACGAGAGGCTTAAGCTTACTAGCTAAAAATTTAGTGAGCAGAAAAGTCGGACCACCTATGGTGTTGACAATGGGTCGAAGGGGAGCTCCATCCTTATGAATCTTACGAAGACCATAAATTCTCGAAGTGAGGGGATTACTTTCAATAATTTTTTTACTAAGGGAGCCAACAGTGCTACTTGATTTTGTATCCAAAGCAACAACTTTAGAAACTTTTTTAAGGGGATTCTTGTCCAACTTCTTGTTGCTCCCGCTATTAAGAAGATGATCCAACATCTTATTACGATAATCCTCTTTTTTCAAAATAACCGTAGCACCTCCCTTATCAGCCTTAATAACAACAATTTCCTTGTTATTATTTAAGGATTTTAGAGCCTCAAACTCAGGTTTGCTAATGTTGCTCTTAGGGGGCTTCGTGTTTTTTAGGATCATGGCACAATATTGCCTAATAGAGTCTTTAGTAGTATCAGGAATATCTCTAATCCCGTATTCTATATCACAAATAATGTCTTTAATAGGGATTATTTTTGGAGCAAGAACATAATTGAGACCCTTCTCCAATATACTGCAGACGTGACGGTCAAAAGAAAAACTGGAAAGATTAATAACAGTCTTATTAGAAGAGGAAGAGAGGGAATTTTTATTATTTATAATGGTATTATTATTAGATTTATTATTATTATTATTATTATTATTATTATAAATTTTTTTGTTGTTATTATTAATATTATTATTATATTTATTATTACATTCAATAAAATAATCATCAGAACGAACAACAGAGGTTTCAGAGTAAAAGGGGTCGGAATCCATACTCGTCATATCACTACCAACCGAGTTAGAGAAATTGGAATGTAGGACAGAGCTCAATACATGGTTAACCAACATAACATCCCGTGTCAACGATTTCTCAGGAGATGTCAAGGTAGGTGACATCGGAGACCCATTCTCCTCCGAATCTCGAAGAACGGTCTTGACAATCGTTGATGGCAGAGCTTCAAATCTACCCATTGTGCAAGTAGTAGAAGAAAAATGACTCTGATCATAATCTCAGACTCTGTTCTGAGCAATCGAGAATGACCGAACATCCACTCCTGCCTCCACGATGGTGGGGATGTGAGTCGAGGAAGACTGCCCAGCGCAAATAGAATCAGTTACTGGAAAAGAGGGGAGGGGAAAACTCGAAGTAGAATGCTGACAGTCATACACAATAATCCAAGGGGATTCCATTACAGAAAACACAGAAGCAGATTTAGGAGGGAAAAATGTTGGAGAATGATATGACTCAACCGTAACCACAAGACCATTTTCTGCTCAATCAAGCACCTTCTAACTAGAAAAAGAAGGTAGATGTTGATCCGGCTCATGAAGGAGACTCTCAAAGGGAACCGGTCCAGACGATGAAGCCAAATGAGCAGACTATAATGATACATTAGAATCAAGAATTAAAGACAACAAAGCTCCAATTTTCCTGCCAGTAACTCTGTTGTTAGAGGAGTTCCTAGACCCAAAATCGTAAGAATAGTCCTTCGATAATATAAGGAATTTAGAAAGATGTTTCTTATTCCATAATGCCTCCCACCTTAGGGATTTTAAAGCTAAGCGGGCCTCGACCTCCGTCCAAATATCTGTCAGAATCACAAAAGACAGCTCTAGGTGAGAGGACAACAACTTCCACGAACGAGATCAAGGCATTTTCTAACCCTGGAAATCTCAAATCTAATAATGTCAAGGCTGGCTGAAAGAAAAACATGCTCATTCACAAAAATTTTAATGGGATGTTTAATCTTTGCGAACAAAGGGATAGAGGCAGAGTCTCTTTATCTCTTTAAAAAGGTCAAATCAGATTTCATCTTAGATACCCGCAAACATGCCCTTTCAAAATTATGAACTTTAAGTGCCAAGGCCCTACTGATGAGGGTTTCAATATTGGGAATTTGGCTTTTGTGATCCATAAATCATGTATAAAACATTTTGGTGAAATTCACATTCAAGAATAATTTGTCGATGCATTTCAAACTAGCCAGTGTGGTTCATCATCAGGACAGGATAATGTTGATAATGTTGGTTAAGAAGAATTCTTCTTCTTTCCCAACTTAGAAATCTTCTTTCATTTTTGTCAATTAAAAAAAAAAGAGAAAAAAATAAAAATAAATAAATATATATATATATATATATATATATATATATCAAAAAAAAAATTGTATAAGTATGAAAACCAATAATTGATTGGGCATACTTATACATAAAATATAGGGTGAAAACCAAAATATTTGTTTTTGGCACCTTACATTTTCTTTATTATTGTTAAAAATCCCAATTCTTTGAATCTTTTTTTATTTTTCAGGGAATAAAAATATAGCTATATAATTGATGAAATTCTGCAGCTCTAATGTATTTCTGCAACTCATATATGACAGGACCTTTTTGACCTAAGCAGTTGAAGAAAGCACTGAAGAATACCTGAAGACAAGACAAGGAGAAACATTGAAGGTTAGCAACATGAGAATTTAAGGGATGCGAATGCAAAATTTTATTTAATAAAAAGGATGAAAACATTGACATATAAATTAGATGATCATTTATTACCACCAACTCAAAAACATTATTAAAACAGTTGATCATGTCAAATCGAAACTAAATCTCACACTTCGCCACTAAACCCTCATCATTTACACGACCTCTGCAACATCAAATCCCAATCGTGTTGGTGAAATAATCCAACTCATAATTTAACAGTCAATTTTCATTAAACCTCACTCATGCTCTCAATAATTCCGAAGCCTCACTCATTCATTCATTTATCCTTACATATCATCCATTTTGTAGCATAATTCACTCACGCCCCTAACTCATACTAAAACCCTCAATCTACCCTAACAAAGAGGCAGTCTTAAGGTAAAGCTTCTTGACAGCCATCGGAGTAATTGTGAGGAAAAAACTCGAAGAGAGAAATATTATGGAAGGTTACCCACAGATAAAGGAAAAGTTACAGAGAGTACAGTGGCTCAGTTTTATGGAAAAATTTGAAGGGTTTCAAAAATAGGTTACTAAATCTTTTGCTAGGGCATTTGATGGAGTGGAGGTTGAAATCGAAGATATAAAGTTTTAAATAATAGAGTCTTTCATAGTTGAAGCCACTGGACTATTGAAGATAGGAGAAATATGGTTTAAAAATATAGGAATTGAAGGTGAAGGACGGAAAAGCTTTCTAAAAAACCCAGGTATGGATACTAGCATCTTTAAAAAGGGGATTCCTAGCACAACTCTTAAAGGAAAATGGAGGAATTTGTTATTGATAATCCATAAATTCATTACCTGTGAGGGAATGTTCATATGCATGTTATTTTACCATGCTAGGTTGTTAATGAATTTTCTTGAAGATAGTGAAATAAACCTTCCATACTTTTTATTGCATAGCTCGAAGAAAATGGCAGGAATTGTTCAGAAGAAAATTCAGTTTATAGACAATACAATGTATCATCATGGGTTAATAAAAATTCTCATTGAATTTCACCTTAAAATCCTAGGGGACACTTGGGAAAAATTCCTCATCGAAACCATTTCCAGGAAGAAGAACAAGAACAACCTAGTTGTAGCAAGGCAAAAAGAGGAAGAAAAAAAAAAGTTGAAAATGAACAACCACTCCAAGAATAGTCAAAGGATGAAATACCCATTGCAAAACTTTAGGGAAATTGTAAGAAGAAAACTGAGAAAAATAAGGAGGATATCATAAAAGGGAAGGGTAAATCCATAAACTTAGAAGAGCTTAAGATAAGGAAAAGCAAGGCCAAAACTCAAAATCCTCTTCAACCAGTAAGAAGAAGCTCTAGACTCAGAAAGACAGCAAAGGAACCACCTTCAAAAGAAATATAATTTGTTGATTTAGAAGAGGATCTTAGGGTTCCATCACCCACTGCTATTTCACCCACTCATAGTCCAGGTCGAAGAAATTCAAAGCTTGACCCATTGCAGTAGGAAATTTATGATTATATTAAGTCTTTGGAGAAGAGAGATTGTTATGAAACCAGCTCCAAAAATAGAAGAAAAGAGAGATCAACGCCTTAGAAATAGCCACTTTGAGGTGGAAACCTCCAATACATTACATAAAAGAAAAATTCTTGGATGATAAAATGACCAAAACCTCCTTCTATATATAGGAGTCCATGGACCCATAATATAATCCTATCTGACCTAACAATAACAATGGAAGGGCACAATAATAACAATATTGGGGTTACAGGGGTACAACAATAACAATAAGGGGGATACACTAATAACAATAAGGGACTAAAATAGTAATATAGGTGTTTGGGTTCCCATGTTTTGGCCAGATTGGCAAGACCAAAAGATGAGACAACATCAGAACCACTTTGGGGCCCTAGGATCTAGCCCTCCTGGACCCGGAGAGGGATCTCTCCAATAAACAAAGAATGATTTATCTTTGAAGCTCAGAATGAGACGTTAGGCTAGTTATAAAGCATAGAGGGGGGTTTTAAATGGTTTGGTTGGAGTGTTGCTGGGTCGGTTAGGAGACCATAGGATGAGAAAGTAATGGAAAGAAAGGAACAGAACAACAGGTTGTTTCAGCAAGGAGGATAGGCCAAGACCGTGCCATCCATTGGGCCATGGAGTCATGAGAGGAAATTACTTGCATCCACTAGCCAAGGATTTCAAAGGGCAAGTCATCTAATACCAAAGGCTCTTTTAGATTAGATGGTGGGGTGGAACATTAAGGAAGGAACGTGAAAGAAGGAGAACCACCCAATTTCTGTCTATAGATCAGGTCAGAGGTCATTTAACCCCGGACACCTTGTGGACATACTCTAGGAAATGACTCTCAAAGGGACAAGCGCTTATAGATCGGACGGAAGGTCATTTAACTCCGGTCTGCTTTAGCAACTCCGAGAAAACAGAGATAAGATTACAAAGAAACATCTAAGGTAAACCCCAGTTCATACATCGACGGGCAATAACATCAGTACTTGGTTAAACCCCACAGGTACACTTAGATACACAGCTACTTCGAGAAAACATAAAGGTAGGGAAGCGACGACATAGGGCACCTAACAAGGGTGAATCACATACCATTGTTACGATGCCTACCAGCAGAACATGAAACAGTATGAAAATGTAATGAACAGAGTAAGAAAACATCACCAATAGCAATAGACCAGGATCCTGTGAAATGTGCTTTGATTAATAGATGCAAAACCAGTCACGTACAATAAGCTCAATGGCTGTTACAGTCCAGACTTTCTCCTCCCAGCCTATTACATACAACTACTCTGCTACTCCCTCCCACGACTGTTCTAACAGTCAAGAATGAATCCCTCTAACAACAAACTGCCAGCAACTGAACAACAACCTTTACATTTCGTTCTCAGGGATTTTTATAGGAGAAGAGGAAGAGACAGAGGCAGATATGCAATTAATCGATCACATTAAGACAGAATCGGCGGAAGTGTCCACGCCCATGCTGCTTAATGGCTGAATGCAGCGCTGTATGTACTCTAAAAACTGTTTGGAGGCTCTGTCAGGTCAGATTTTGACCTTTGGTGTTTCGTGAAGTCCTTCGGATGTCTGGAGCTCTGTGCTAGCCATGCTGAAATAAATGGACTGGATGGAATGATCTGCAAGGCCCTCCATGCTTCTTTAATGCTGCTTGACAGTCTTAGGAAGCTCTGTCAGGGCAATTAACTGCTTATGGGCTCAAGGGAGCATGGAGATTTCCGTAGGAGGTGGCCTGTCTGGAAGAAAATGTACTCTGCCAATATTAAACATAGATAAGACTCTTTGCGTGCTTAAGTCTTCAACTGTGTTTGAATCCTTTGACCTGTGAGTTCACATTGTTAATCTTTAATTACAAGCGTAAATCCCTTTTAAATCTGGTCTCTGCTGCTTTGCATGGCCGCTGAATCGGCCTCTCTGCACTATCTGCACACTTTAAAATATACCTGTTTAAAGCCCGGGCAGTGGTGGCGGAAGGGCGGAGGAACGAATCACAGTGTAAATTCCAAAGGCTTTTGCCTGGGCGAATTACAAAGAAAAGGAACACAAAACAATGGAGCAGAGCATGGAAGTGGGGCCAACCGTGGCGGGGGCGATTAAACCTGGACCGTTAGATCTTAACCCAACGAACGATGGAGATGTAATCGGAGGTGAGACAGGAGGACTTGCGATCAGCGGAGGGCCGTCGGATCGCGGGGACATCAACGGCTCCGATGCAATCGGGAGGCAAACCGAAAGAATTGCGATTGCGATCGGAGGGGAGAAGCGATTGACGGAGGACCGTCGGATCGCGGGGTAGATTGACGGTTCAGATGCAATCGGGGCGGTGACAGAAAGACTTGCGATCAGCGATCGGAGGCTGTTGTGATTAAGCGCTGACCGTTGGATCGCGGGAGAACGGACGGCTGCAATGCAATCGGGAGGTTTCAATCGGGGGGCAGACTTAACATGTTCCGATTGCGATGGGCGGGGGGCCTGCGATTAGCGCTCAGCCGTTCGATCGAAGCAGATCAACGGTGCGGAACGGATCGCGGGACTTAACGTTATAATCAATCGCATCGGGGATTGCTTGAGTTACAAAGGGTTTTACCTCCCGCCTATAGTTCCGATTGTGATTGGCCCTGGGACTTAAGCGCTTGGTCCTGGGTGACGGGCATGTGGGGAAGTGGTTCGAAAGGAGCCCGCGGTAAAGGGGCTAGGCCTTATATTAAGGTCGGAAAGAGGGTTATTTGCCCATTTTAATGGATTTAAGGGGTTTAAAGGGGAACGATAGAGGGATAAAGGGGAGACAAGGCCAACAACGGCTAGGGGGGGACTTTAAAGGGGATTTTGGGGGAATTTGAGGAGTAAATGGGGAAATAGAAGGGGAGAAAAGGGGGGATAAAAAGAGGTTAAATGAGGGAAAAGTAAAGGGGGAAGGAGGTCTTTGGGCATTTCTTAGTCAACAGAGAGGCTTGAAAAGGGGGACCAGCAGAGGGGATTTAATCAAAGGATAAAAGACACAGAGAGGCTTCAAGGAGACTGTATTTTCGGAGGAAATGCATTCCTTGAAGGCTCAAAAACAATTTAGCCCCCTACTTGCTGGTCAAAAATTTCATAGGGGGGCTAACAGTGGCTCCACATGGGGGTGGCTTCTTCTTGAAGGAGCCAAGAAACCAGAAGATGATCTCTTGGTGTAGGCCAGGTGCCTGCTGCTTGAACCATCCTTTTCTTTCCTTAGATCAGCTGCCACAAACTATGAAGACATCATATCAGCAGTAAAATTCTTCCAAACAACTACCTACCCACACTATAGTCCTAAAAATTTTCTTCTGGGGTGCATTTGGACTTGCAGACCCTTTTACATCATTAATTTTTACAAACAGGAAAAAATAAACCTATTCTACTTCTACCCTTATTACTCCATGAGACCAGATTAGACTGTTGGTCTCATATGCTTCTCTACCTACACTACTACCTGCTAGGATTAGACTGTCTAGCAGGTTTCTTCTCTACATTCTAGGACAGAAAATGAAACAACTAATCTACTTGCTCATGTACTGAGCTTTATTGAGCTTTTCCTACCTACCCTACTCTACTGACATATTTACAGGTCTAACTTACAAACATTGTCTTCCAATGTAACCAGTACACCAAGTGATCCCATGGCTGGTCCTTCTTGATCAACTCCTTGAGCATGCTGGATAGGCAGGGCAGCTCCCACTCCTTTTGTTCAAAAACAGCAGCTTTGAAAAAATTTCTTTGTGTCTGTAACATGCTGCTGAGCAAGACCTTTGATCCTCCTCCCAACGTATGCAGGAAATGTGCATAAGGATCATGAAAAGGTACCTGGCTATGAATGTCTGGCAGGCTGGCTTCGACTAGGATCTCTTCTCCTTCCACTGGATCCGGAAGAAGACTCTCTCGAGAGGGAGAATCTCCCTCATCTTCTGAACTGGAGGACTCATCGTATATTGGGGTTGAGTCCTCTCGGAGCTCCGATATGTTGTGCTCTGAGGTGCAGTGCTCCGTGAAAAGGTCCATGTGTTCTTGAGCAGGGGCGTATTCCTTTGCTTCCTCTTCTTCAAGAGTAAGCTCCTTGCTTTCATCATGCTCAAGAACCTCTTCTTCGCTTTCCTCCTCTTCTTTTGAAAGGAAAAGCTGCTGGCGTCCATTCTCACCAATAATCTGTGGTAGGGCAGAATGAAGATTCAAAGGATCTTCATCTGCTATTATTCTGTCATAGCTCTCGCCATCAGTGTCATAAATAGGCGGACCTGACCAAGTCAACCATTCTGGGCGCACAACAAGTCTTTCTTCGTTCTGATCCACAGAGGAGTCTTCTGAAACTGAATCATCAAACTCATAAAATGGCTGAGCAGGAGCTTGTGTTCTGTAGAAGGTTTCTGGGGCAGACCGCTGGTTTAATATCCGATCAATCTCTTCTTCTGTCAAAAGAGGGATTTCCCTTTCATTATGGACAGAAGCACAACAATCCTCTCTCTCTTGCATTAGCTGATTGGGAGGTGGGACGTCTTCTTGAACCTCTTCTTCCATATCAGATTCTGCCTCTTCCATGTAGTCATATGCTTCCTCAAGGCAGCTTTCCCTATCAGCCTGCGCTAATAGGTTCTGATGTTCCCTGTTCGGCATAACACAAGGCATGGGTAAGCAATCAGGCAGTTCCTGATCACTAACCTCCTCATCTTCTATAGATTCTTGAGCATCATACAGGTCCTGCTCATCTTCTAGATCTTGAGTTTGTTCTTGCTCTGAAGACGACATGGCCTGCTCTAAATAATCATCATCTGTATTCATATTGGCCATCTGCGTCTCCAGCATTTTGGTAAGCACTTCTGTTATTCTGCATGCTTTATTATACAAAGCAGTATACTTTGCATCCCTGTCCATGATTGGATTCGTGCTTATGCAAAGAAGGCTACTGTCTCTTCTCAGCCAGTTCAGTGTTCTTCACCAGTGGAGTCATTAGGTCTTTGGATCATAGGGAGTGTGGAGTCGCCAGGTGGATGAATTTGACTATTTGGAGCAGGCTACTGTCCACCATCAGCAATGAGAAGCCAATCTAAAGACAAAGCAGTTTTGTCCCCAGTGGAGTCGCCATTATGTTGGGGTTCCCATGTTTTGGCCAGATTGGCAAGACCAAAAGATGAGACAACATCAGAACCACTTTGGGGCCCTAGGATCTAGCCCTCCTGGACCCGGAGAGGGATCTCTCCAAATAGAGCAAAGAATGATGTATCTTTGAAGCTCAAAAGTAAGATGTTAGGCTAGTTATGAAGCACAGAGGGGGGTTTTAAATGATTTGGTTGAAGGGTTGCTGGGTTGGTTAGGAGATCACAGACTGGGAAAGCAATGGGAAGAAAGGAACAGGACAGCAGGAGGCTTCAGCATAGAGGATAGGCCAAGACCGTGCCATCCATTGGGCTATGGAGTCATGAAAGGGAAATTACTTGCATCCACTAGCCAAGGCTTCCAAAGGGCAAGTCATCTAATACTAAAGGATCTTTTAGATTAGATGGTGGGGTGGAACATTGAGGAGGAGAGTGAAAGAAGGAAAGCAACCAAATTTCTGTCTATAGATCAGGTCAGAGGTCATTTAACTCCAGACCTGCTTGGACATACTCTAGGGCAGCTCTCAAAGGGACAAAGGCGCTGCTTATAGATCAGACCAGAGGTCATTTAACTCCAGGTCTGCTTTAGCAACTCCAAGGGGAAAACAGAGATAAGATTACAAAGAAACATCTAAGAGGTAAACCCCCAAGTTCATACATCAGCCAGCAGGCAATAACATCCGCTGCACTGGTTAAACCCCACGAATTTACTCTTAGATACACACGAAGCAGAAAACATAAAGGTAGGGAGAGCAGACAGCATAGGGCACCTAACAAGGGTGAATCCTATACCATTATTCTGATGCCTACCAGAAGAACATGAAACAATATGTAAATGAAATAAACAAAGTGAGAAAACATCACCAATAGTAATAGACCAGGATCCTGTGAAATGTGCTTTGATTAATAGATGCAAAACCAGTCACGTACAATAAGCTCAATGGCTATTACAGTCCAGACTTTCTCCTCCCAGCCTATTACATACAACTACTCTGCTACTCCCTCCCACGACTGTTCTAACAGTCAAGAATGAATCCCTCTAACAACAAACTGCCAGCAACTGAACAACAACCTTTACATTTCGTTCTCAGGGATTTTTATAGGAGAAGAGGAAGAGACAGAGGCAGATAGGCAATTAATCGATCACATTAAGACAGAATCGGCAGAAGTGTCCACGCCCATGCTGCTTAATGGCTGAATGCAGCGCTGTATGTACTCTAAAAACTGTTTGGAGGCTCTGTCAGGTCAGATTTTGACCTTTGGTGTTTCGTGAAGTCCTTCGGATGTCTGGAGCTCTGTGCTAGCCATTCTGAAATAAATGGACTGGATGGAATGATCTGCAAGGCCCTCCATGCTTCTTTAATGCTGCTTGACAGTCTTAGGAAGCTCTTTCAGGGAAATTAACTGCTTATGGGCTCGAGGGAGCATGGAGATTTCCGTAGGAGGTGGCCTGTCTGGAAGAAAATGTACTCTGCCAATATTAAACATAGATAAGACTCTTTGCGTGCTTAAGTCTTCAACTGTGTTTGAATCCTTTGACCTGTGAGTTCACATTGTTAATCTTTAATTACAAGCGTAAATCCCTTTTAAATCTGGTCTCTGCTGCTTTGCATGGCCGCTGAATCGGCCTCTCTGCACTATCTGCACACTTTAAAATATACCTGTTTAAAGCCCGGGCAGTGGTGGCGGAAGAGCGGAGGAACGAATCACAGTGTAAATTCCAAAGGCTTTTGCCTGGGCGAATTACAAAGAAAAGGAACACAAAACAATGGAGCGGAGCATGGAAGTGGGGCCAACCGTGGCGGGGGCGATTAAACCTGGACCGTTAGATCTTAACCCAACGAACGATGGAGATGTAATCGGAGGTGAGACAGGAGGACTTGCGATCAGCGGAGGGCCGTCGGATCGCGGGGAGATCAACGGCTCCGATGCAATCGGGAGGAAAACCGAAAGAATTGCGATTGCGATCGGAGGGGAGAAGCGATTGACGGAGGACCGTCGGATCGCGGGGTAGATTGACGGTTCAGATGCAATCGGGGCGGTGACAGAAAGACTTGCGATCAGCGATCGGAGGCTGTTGTGATTAAGCGCTGACCGTTGGATCGCGGGAGAACGGACGGCTGCAATGCAATCGGGAGGTTTCAATCGGGGGGCAGGCCTTACATGTTCCGATTGCGATGGGCGGGGGGCTTGCGATTAGTGCTCAGCCGTTCGATCGAAGTAGATCGACGGTGCGGAACGGACCGCGGGACTTAACGTTATAATCAATCGCATCGGGGATTTCTTACGTTACAAAGGGTTTTTCCTCCCGCCGATGGTTCCGATTGCAATAAGCGCCGAGACTTGAGCACTTGGTCCTGGCGCGGGGTCATATGTGGGGAAGTGGTTAAGGGGTTTGCGGTAAGGGGCTAAGCCCTATAATAAGGTCGGAAGAGGGTTATTTGCCCATTTTAATGGATTTAAGGGGTTTAAAGGGGAACGATAAAGGGATAAAGGGGAGACAAGGCCAACAAAGGCTAGGGGGGACTTTAAAGGGGATTTTGGGGGAATTTGAGGAGTAAATGGGGGAATAGAAGGGGAGAAAAGGGGGGATAAAAAGAGGTTAAATGAGGGAAAAATAAAGGAGGAAGGATGTCTTTGGGCATTTCTTCATCAGCAGAGAGGCTTGAAAAGGGGGAACCAGCAGAGGGGATTTAATCAAAGGATAAAAGACACAGAGAGGCTTCAAGGAGGACTTTGATTTCGGAGAAATGCGTGCTGTGAAGACTCAAAAATGATTTAGCTATTTGCTTGTCCAAAAAATTTCATGCTAACAGAAAGGAAGAGCGAGAGTGCAGTGTGGATTAAAAAGGAGAGGGGAATGTAATCTCTCTCCATTTTGTGAGAGAATTTCTCAATCATATTCGATGAGCGATTTGTACTTATTCCTGCGAGGTTTTGGTTGTTTTTAATAAGAGAAATTTTTAATTCGGTTATTCTCTTGTCATTGGGTCCAATTCCAATTGCTATAATTTAGTGTTCTGGGATTAATGAAGCACATGTTTATGAATATGAAAAACTATTGCAATTTGTGATCAACAATTGGAAGTTTCGGTGTTAAGATTTTTTTATAAAATAAACACATTAGGAGTTGATAGGGTTGATAAGCTCATTTTTATAAAAGTAAACACAAAAGTTATAAAAAATAATTTACATTTTAGATATTGGGATTCAATTAGGTTGATTTATTTCTTCCCACTATTGAAAATAGAGAAAAGGAGTTATTATATTTTTTAATATTTTTCTTCATTTCTTTATTGTATTTCATTTCATGACCACCTTACCAACAATGTGGGAGTTAGGCATATATCATTAGCTTTATATCATTGTATTATCTTCTGCTGTGTTGGGCTCATTATGAGCGCGTCATAGCGACTTTTCGGCATTACGTGTATTGGCAACACCGTCATCCTTGAGTTTATTCGTGGAGGCTTGTCGGCTCATGTTGTATTGTTGTGCCTCATTGTATTGCAGCTTCTTTGCTGCTAATCTATATAATAAAATGGTTTCCATATTGGTTTCCTATATTGATGTGATGTGTTATATCTTGTTATTTCCATCCATTTTTGTTCTATATTCCTGTCTTTTCCATTTTGGAGATATTAGAGTCTATGAACACATGCAACCTAGAGACACCCAAAGGAACAAGAAATTTGAACCCTTTACTTATGACGGTTCCAAGACTCATGATGGGGCCGGCGTCGATTGTATCACGATATACCCCCAAGAAAAACAATTTCTTGATCTCTTGCGGTTGGAATTCCGGTGCACCAACGATACCACCGAGTACCAAAACACTAATCACTGGGTCCTCGAAAAGGGATCTACCTCAAATTTGGTTGCTTAGAAGGTAATTGGTAACTGCGAAATCATCACACGGAAAGCTAGTCAAACACTATTCATTTCCTATCTCCTCATTTGAAAGGGTATACGATAGTATGGCGTTTGATTTCTATTTTTCGAGTGCTTTTGATATTAAGTCGATACTTGGGATGCACAACGTAGCAGGTGAGTACTTTGTGGCTTACTCGCTGCTAGGTTTGCACCCAGGCAAAGGGATGTTTTTTTCTGTAAAATTACGCATGTAAGCCCACGGTCTTGGATAATGTGACTTCATTTCCATTTTTTCAATGATGATCGGTAGGTGTTGGATTTCATGTTAAATACAAAAATATTCAAGGATGCAGGTCCTTCGAAGAGGAGGAGGCATGAATTGGCTTTGCAAGAGGAAAGGGGAAGGACACGAGGGGAACACAATACCCCAGAGGGTTTGTCTCACTCAGAGAATTTGTTTGAATTTCAAAGGCAGCTTCGAGCCTCCCGATACGAAGGGTGTAAAGTTCCACCCTATCGCACGAATACAAGTGAACGGAGCGAGAAAATGACTCGAAGTTCATTAATCTGCGAGTACAGAGTGTACAGGAGAGGTAGTATTTTTTTGATTTAGAGAAGTATTGAAGACGTTTTCTCTAGACGTGCCGGAACATATGACACATGAATTATTCAACATGTGATGCGGGTGAAGGAAGGCTTCAAACCATTTTCAACATAAGCTAAGAAAAAGAGGTCGCATCAACCTTGGAGCCGATGATTTAGAAAGAACTTAAGAAGATCCTAGATGCCGCATCATCTTCAAGAGTCGGAAGCGTGCGAAACACAGTGTCAAATTTGGTCCCTATCCACAAGAAGTCTAGTGAAATCCGCTTACGTGTAGGCTTCCAAAGATTTATATTGAGTCTTTCGATAAGGAAAACTACCACGTTCCCTAAGTGGGGAACATTCGCGATTTAGGCGCACGCTCGCTCGCTGATCAATGTTGCAGAAAGGCTTCCAAAGAGCCATGGACATCACTTTTTTGAGGGTTGATGGGACGGAGCGTGGTCATCTGCTTGACGATGTCCTCGCATGTTCTCCAAACGTATGAATGACCACTTGCACCACCTAAAATAGATCTTTGAGAGGTCTTTGAAAGTATAGAATCTCCGTTGAACCCAGAAAAAGTATTTTCATGGTCTCGGAAAGGAGGCTTTTTGGGCCACATTATAACTCGGGATGGCATGGTGGTGGACCTGAAGCGAGTACCAGAGGCCATCACCCAAATTTCTCAAGTAGTAAGAATGTCATGCTCAGTCATTTCTTAGGAAAATCAACTTCCTTGAGAAATTCATATTGGACTTTGCACAAATTGTGAAACCCCTACGAATATGATTAAGAAGAATACAAATTTTAAATGGAATCACTCGAGAAGGAAGTGTTTGACAATGACCAAGAAATCCATCGTGGAAGCACCAGCTACACTGCATGGCCGGATTTAGACAAAGGATTTATCTTGTACACTTTTTCCTTGGACTCATCACTTGATGTCGTCCTACCTAGAAATACGTAGCAATGATGAAAGGCCCATATCCTTCACGAGCACGGGGTTTCAAGGTCACCAGGAGTTGAACTATCCGGACATCGACAAGAAATCATATGCGATGTATATAAGGCATTCAACATTTTTAGGCCATATATTTGAAGAACCATGTCACAATGTTCATACCTCACCCAGGCGGTCAGCTCACTATTTGTGCAATAGGAGGGTGGGTGACGATGAGGCAGGCGGATGGTGTGTCTTCAGGAATATGACTTAGAATTCAAGTTCGCACACACGGTCGAGGGCAAGGATTGTGCCGAATGTTTGTTAAAGCCATCGACCCATGGAAAAATGATGAAGAGTGTTGGGAACATGAAATATAGATGTACGAGACCAAAGATGCGATCCCATTCTCCATCATGTACACATATATTCTACGAGTATTGTGGTCGCGGTACCATGGAGCCAACCTTGAGGGACAAGCAGAAATGAGAAATAAGACTCAAAGTTGCATCCTATCGGATGTTTCAAGGCAAGTTGTTCTGCAAACATCACAATGGTGTCTTGCTATGCTTTTTAGAACCCAACGAGGCCAAACAAGTCCTAAAGGAGCTACATGATTTCCCGGCTAGGAGGGAACTACGTAGGAGATGCTACAACTCATAAATTTATGCGTGCCCGGTTTTTATTAGCCCACTACGTTTAAGGATGCTCATGCCTATGTTCGAAAGTGCCCCTCATGCCAAAAATTTTTTCTAGGTAGATAATCTTGACCATCTCCACCATTACGGTCGGTTACGAGTAGAACCGAGTCTAGTAGTGGAGCTTGGATGATCGAGAGAGATATTGCCACACTCCTCTAAGCAACATTGATATATCCTCACACCCATAGATTATTTCAAGAGATGGGTTGA